>OX638369.1:34342315-34799591 GCA_951812925.1 Calliopum simillimum
TAATTAAAAATAAGCGCTTCACCCTGTTTTCTTTTTTTTATAAGCAGCATTAACATTATTAAAAGCGAATCCGTTTTGAATTCGTTTTTGATGTACGTTACAGGTTCGAAACGGATCCATAAAAGAAGAAAAACGATTCGTTTTTTTTTTAGGAATCCTTCCCGCAAACGGATCAGTAACGGATACGTAACGGATTCCGTAACGGATAAAAAGAACGAAAATATGAACCCGTTACGGATCCGAAACGAGTCCGTTTGGCACACTGGGAGAGGATATTGACTTTTGATTAAAAAATGTTGGGAACGTTACACATATTTAGTGGCTTTGTTCACCATGGTAGATACTTTATTTAAGTAATTTTAAAATGGATTCAGAAATAAGACTGAAAATACTCGAAAAGGGTGATTGCATTTTAATATTTTACCCACTAACTTCCGCTACAAGAAACTTCTTAAAATATTTCGTTGGGAACGTTATGTTTTTTATTGCGGTAGAATTCATCGCCAACAAATATGCATAAGCAACTGGTTTTCCTTCAAAATATCAATGTTTATCCTTAATTTTAAACATTTTCTTTCTGCGGAAATCAAAATTGCATTGATACAATAAAAATAAAGCAAATTTTTACCTTCTTTTCGGGACTTGTTTTTTTGGCATTTTTTTTCTTCTTTTCACAAGCAAGAGTAAGTTTTTATGAAAAAAGCACCCCTTAATTCAACTTATATACTTGAAAATGGTATTTTTGGACTATCTACATTTTTTTTTTTTGCAATTTTTCGACTTCTAAATTTCAAAAATGTAAAGATGCAATTTTATAGTGAAGTGTTTCACTAAGAAGGTGCCATTAATACTTTTCTAAAAAAGTCAACTATTTACTTCGAAAAATTAAGCCAAAGTAACTTAAAGTTTGCACGTGTGAAACTGATTAACTTCTTCATGCAACTCTGTGGTTAATTAAGTATATAAATTACTTTTACTAAAGGAAGATTTTTATTATACCCTACACCCAGGGTATATTCACTTTGTCCTTCCGTTTGTAACGCAGAGAAGGAGGCGTGGCAGATATAGAAAAGTATATATATTCTTGATCAGCGTCACCTCCTGAGTCGATATAGCCATGTCCGTCTGTCTGGCTGGCTGGCTAGCTGGCTGGGTGGCTGGCTGGCTGGCTGGCTGGCTGGCTGGCTGGCTGGCTGGCTGGCTGGCTGGCTGGCTGGCTGGCTGTGTGTTGAAATACACTTTTTGGGAAAACTGAGCAAGATAATTCAATGAAATTTGGTACACTGCCTCCGTCGTCAAAGTTAGCTCGGGGGATTGAAAATGAGCAAAATCGGTCAACGGACACGCCTACCGCCCATACAAAAATTATGTTCATAATGCAATTTTAGGAGTATTTTTCACGACAATGCAACCACAATACACATAAGTACTACGAATTGTAAGCGCAAGCTCTGATAAAAAACTGAGTGAATTCGGACAAGAGGGCGTGGCACCTCCCATACAAGCAAAAGCTTCAAAACGCTATACTGAAAGCGTTTTTTGAGATATTCGAACCAACTTCGACTCAAACACTAAAAATTATAAATGAAAGCTCTCAGCAAAAATTGGTTGAAATCTTACAAGGGGGCGTGGCACCTCTCATATAAGCAAAAGTTTCAAAATGCTATACTGAAAAAGTTTTTTGAGATAATCCAACTAAATTTCACTCTGACACTAAAAACTATAAATGCAAGCTCTGAACAAAAACTGGGTGAACTCGGACAAGAGGGCGTGGCACCTCTCATATAAGCAAAAGTTTCAAAATGCTATACTGAAAAAGTTTTTTGAGATAATCCAACTAAATTTCACTCTGACACTAAAAACTATAAATGCAAGCTCTGATAAAAAACTGAGCAAATTCGGACAAGAGGGCGTGGCACCTCTCATACAAGCAAAAGTTTCAAAATGCTATACTGAAAAAGTTTTTTGAGATAATCCAACTAAATTTCACTCTGACACTAAAAACTATAAATGCAAGCTCTGAACAAAAACTGGGTGTACTCGGACAAGAGGGCGTGGCACTTGCCATATAAGCAAAATTTTCAAAATACTGCAGTGTAGGGTATTTATTTTTTGGCCAGGCCAAAATTTACACCCTTACTAGTTTTTTTTTTGAATCTGCACCGATTTTGATCGGACATGGCTCATTTTGTTTGTTATTGAATTTAAAAAAAAAAACGATACATTAGATTTATGCCAAAGACTATCTAGTTTTTCGGTTTCTTCTTTTATTTTCCTTCTAATTTTTTATTATCTTCCATATTTCTTTTTATACCCAGGGTATATTCACTTTGTCCTTCCGTTTGTAACGCAGAGAAGGAGGCGTGGCAGATATAGAAAAGTATATATATTCTTGATCAGCGCCACCTCCTGAGTCGATATAGCCATGTCCGTCTGTCTGGCTGGCTGAGTGGCTGGCTGGCTGGGTGCTGTGTGTGGAAATACACTTTTTGGGAAAACTAAGCAAGATAATTCAATGAAATTTTGTGCACAGTCTTCGTTGTCAAAGTTAGCTCGGGGGATTGAAAATGAGTGAAATCGGTCAACGGACACGCCTACCGCCCATACAAAAAATATATTCAAAATGCAACTTTTTGAGTTTTTTTTACGACAATGCAACCAAAATACATAGAAATACTACGAATTGTAAGCGCAAGCTCTGAACAAAAACCAGGAGAATTCGGACAAGAGGGCGTGGCACCTCCCATATAAGCGAAAACTTCAAAACGCTATACTGAAAGCGTTATTTGAGATAATCAAACTTAATTTTACTCAAATGCTAAAAACTATAAGTTTAAACTCTGAAAAAAAACTGGGTGAATTTGGATAAGAAGGCGTGGCACCTCCCATATAAGCAAAAAGTTTAAAACGCTATACTGAAAACATTTTTTGAGATGATCCAACCAAACTTCACTCAAATGCTAAGAGCTATAAGTTTAAACTCTGAAAAAAAAAACTGGGTGAATTTGGACAAGGGGGCGTGGCACCTCCCATAGAAGCAAAAGGTTCAAAACGCTATACTGAAAACATTTTTTGAGATAATCCAACCAAATTTCACTCAAATGCTAAGAACTATAAGTTTAAACTCTGAGAAAAAACTGGGTGAATTTGAAAAAGGTTCAAAACGCTATACTGAAAACATTTTTTGAGATAATCCAACCAAACTTCACTCAAATGCTAAGAACTATAAGTTTAAACTCTGAGAAAAAACTGGGTGAATTTGGACAAGAGGGCGTGGCACCTCCCATATAAGCAAAACTTTCAAAATACTGCTGTGTAGGGTATTTAATGTTTGGCCAGGCCAAAGGTTACACCCTTACTAGTTTATATTTGGTTGGTGCTAGTTAAATACCAAAATGAAAAAATTTAAAAAATGTGGACAAATACTTAGAAACAAATGCCCTGCAATCGAAGTCGTATTTTTTTATTTGAATAAGCCCGCGCTCAAAATCCCCAGCGAACAATGCATAGGCCTCCTTCTATGTATCCACGTGTACATTTTGGAACGATACTGGTATTTGTGCATTAATACACTTTGGTCTGATTGTACCAAGCAAACATTTTCATATATTGCCAAAAAAAAAAAAAGAAACCAATAGAAGGATCTATACCTCACTATATACATTTATTTTGGTGAGATTTCTGAAACCGCGAGGTACAGCCTTCGGCAACAGAACTGCGGAAACAAGAATATCGTCACCCTTAGAATGCGTGATATCGAGTAAATTGGAGAGTCTTACGCCGAATTCGATTGATGATGCCGATTCCCCATGCCTTCATCCATTGGTAACAGCTTTCTCCCATACTTGGGATGTTACCTTCTACAACCTCCTCTTCTACAGTGAACTCAACCCCCTCTCTTCCCCCAATAGAAAATTCACACATTGAAAAGTCAAAATTCCCTTACTCTGGAAATTTTTTAATTGATATAACCCCCATTTGTCCAATGAAGAAGTTATCCCTATGACCACCTATAAAAAATTCGTCGTCATAAAAAAACATCTCTAGGCAAAAAAAAATCAGAAACCCATGGTAGGGCTGGACGGAGGGTACCTAGTGCATAAAGAAAAATGTACTAACGCGGATCCTGACAACATACACTTTTTAGTAACTTTGGGTCCTACCTATAAGAATCTGAGTTCAGATTTCGTTTCTCACATTTTGTATAGCCTAAAAACACACTCCTATTTCTAAATGAATATAATATTTTTTAGGGTGATTTAATTTGTATATCCTTAATAGTTTCAAATTCTGTAAAGCAGAACTTGTAGTTTTAATTTTTCTTTAAAACTTTTATTGAAAATAAGTATAACATTGAAAAATCACTACAAATTGATTTTTGAAATATCTGTAGGTATCGAATGTATCGAATACCTACCAAAAAGTACAAACAAAATTTAATAAAATATAAAATTTAATAAAATAAAATAAAATCAATTTCTTAATTCAAATTTTAATTCCTTTTGTACCATCCGATTGCTGCGAAGGTAGGTTCTTGTTTTGTGTTCTAGGAAGTTGGTTTTGGTGAAATATCATAGTCACACCAAAGAATAGGTTCTTCATTTTTATACCCTACACCCAGGGTATATTCACTTTGTCTTTCCGTTTGTAACGTAGAGAAGGAGGCGTGACAGATATAGAAAATTATATATATTCTTGATCAGCGTCACCTTCTGAATTGATAAAGCCATGTCCGTTTGTCTGTCTGGCAGGCTGGCTGTGTGTGGAAGTATTTTTCACGGGAAAACTAACCAAAATAGATCGATGAAATTTGATACAGTGGCTTTGCGGTAAAAGTTAGCTCGAGGTATTGAAAATAAGCGAAATCGGTTGACGGACACGCCTACCGCCCATAAAAAAAAATATATTCAAAATGCAAATTTTTGGAGAATTTTTCAAATTTTCAAGTTTCAAAATGCTGTACTGAAAACGTTTTTCAAGATAATGAAACCATATTTCGCACAAATACTTAGAATAAGGGGTGACTATTTTTTGGACAGGCCAAAGGTAACACCTTTATTAGTTTTTAATAATTTTTTTTTAAGAGTATCAGATAAAAACAACTTTGAAGCAAGTCTATCGATATAGTAATCTTTTTATTAAATACAAGATATTTTAACTCTAATTTCGTTGAGAAAAAAATGCAAAATTTGTATCAAAAATCAAATACGCTGTTTCTGTGAAATGTTTATATTGTGTGCCCCAGTTTTTGCATGTAACTACTATTTAATGGAGCACCACAATCGCAGATAAATATTTAATACACGAATGCTTCATACAAACTGACAACATATTGAATTTCCCGTATGTTATATTCAGGGCTTTTATTATAGAAAATTGCTTTGACCGGAATTTTTTTCACCAGAAATTGTCAACTAAGACATTTTAATAAGACATGGAGTAACGTGGCTATTAGAATGAAATTAAGACATGCCGGTTAGTATTAGAAAGATATTGGACAAGCATAGAATCCTAAGTTACTTAACTCAAAAAAAAAAAACACTATTATATAATGACGATAAGTCTGTACGTAAGATTATTTGCTCTACTTTCAGAACAAACTAATTGTGCATATTGTACTTATAATAGAAAATATATTTTTAAAGCACACAAATTGCTCTAATATCCAATAGATTGCTCGTGTACGGAGCTTGCAATTATTCTTTAAAGTACGATAGTTTATTTAAAATGCAGTAAAAGCTTTGATCTACTTTCCCACGAATAAGGACATTGCAATTAGTTGACTCTAACAAAGATATTTTCCTAGTATTTGCGTACTAATTCAATATAATTATTTATGATTTGCATTACATTCGTTGCAATGGGAAGAACTATCTATGGAATAACAAGAAATAAGGAACAACGCATTGTGAGGTATGATGTTTCCACTTTTTAAATTTCGTTAGTACTTCTTGGTAGGTATTCGTACATTCGATATTTACAGATATTTTAAAAATCAATTTGTAGTGATTTTTCAATGTTACACTTACTTTCAACAAAAGCCTTAAAGCAAAAAATTTAAACTACAAGTTCTGCTTTACAGAATTTGAAACTATTAAGAATATTAAAATTAAATCATCCTAAAAAATGTTATGTATATCCATTTAGAAATAGAAGTGTGTTTTTAGGCTATGCAAAATGTGAGAAACAAAATCTGAACTCAGATTCTTATAGGTAGGACCCCAAGTTACTAGAAAGTGTATGTTGTTTATCCGCGTTAGTGCATTTTTCTTTATGCACTACCCTCCGTCCAGCCCTACCATGGTTTTTTGTCCTCGTTTTTATAGCCGTTTATGATGGTGGGATTTCTTGATAAATAAATAATCTTCTCTTCTTATACGAGCTAAAATTGTATGTTTGTTTTTTTGTTTGTTTTTTTGTACTTATTTCTGTGCCAATATTTTTTTTTCGAAAACGCCTACAGCGATTTCAATGAAACTTGGAATAGTGTTAGATATTAGCAAACAATGAATAATGAGCTAGGTTTGAACTTTGTAAATGCGCACCAGAGGGCGTGGCACTGCACTAAATTTTAAATTTGATTTAGTCATAACTCGTAAACTCTACAAGGTATTTTGATGAAATTTGGTCAGCGGATACGGCTTAATATTGCCTTGTTACAGACTAAAAGTGGGCGGGATCAAAGAAGTGCCACGCCCACTTTTTAGCCCTTGAAAATTTTGATTCAATATTGCTCGAAAACGACTCCAACAATTTTTATGAAAATTTAGGAGATATTACCTCTTAAAACAAGGATTCATATGTAATACGCCGTTATATTGGGAAAACTCGTTGAAGGGCGTGGCACCGCCCACAAAAATATAAAACGGTATAAAAAGAAAACTAATAAAGCAAACATTCTTAAATTAACTGTGAGGAGCCTAATTGCAATAGGGCATCTCTGATTTGAAAGTGGGCGAAATGTCGCCATTGCGCGTGGAACCTGCCATACAAGCAGAATACGTTAAATGCTATTTCTCGCAAATGTTACAAGATATTTTAATGAAATTTGGTATGTAGGCACTACATATCAATGCCTTGTAATAACCGAAAAGTGGGCGGAATCGAAGAAGTGCCATGCCCCTTTTTTAACCATTGAAAATTTTGATTCAATATTACTCGAAAACGACTTCAACAATTTTAATGAAAATTTCAAAGATTTTACCCCTGAAAACAAGTATCAATATGTGATGTGCTGTTATATTAGGAAAACTCGTTGGAGGGCGTGGCACCGCACACAAAAATATAATACGCTATAAAAAGAAAACTACTTAAGCAATCTTTCTGAATTTAACTATAGGGAATCTTCTTTTTATTATGCCCCATCCACAATCAATGCGGGACTTGCAAGCAATTTTGAAAGCTTTTTGCTCTTTTCTTCTTTTTCATGCAAGCTCAGCTAAACTGCCTGAAATCAGTGCTTGCAATAATTTTTGACATTTATACCGATCCCTGTAATTAAACATTAAAATCGATTAAGATGTATTAAATACAATAATAATCTTATTTACCATTTTGCTGGCGACGATCTTAGTTAAAATTCATTCCTTGTTTGTGTTTAATTTAAATTATTTTTCAAATAAGTTTGACATTTTTCAAATAATAGTTTATAGTGATGCTTAATTTTTCTTGCTAAATCTGCAGGTAATCGAATATAAAGCAAGTACTCGCAACTTTTTATATGCAGGGTGGTTGGGATTCGGTAGAACAACGGAAAATGTAAGATTCCTGGGACTATTCTGAACTTTTCTTAGTTCCATTTTTTGAAATTCGCAAAACGAACGGAGATATAACCATCAGAAGATCGGGATATAGCTTTATGAAAACCGGTATAAATTCGGCACCCCTTGATGAATTTTAATAACATAAAAGTCATATGGGAGGTATTTAAAAGTTTTTAATCCGTCATGATTTTTGAGGTATGCCGAATTTTCGGTACTGTTGTAATGTTTTGGTAAATTGCATACAAATTTCTTTGATTTATTTTTCTTGTTTTTCTATAAAAAAATATGCCAATGGCGGAAATCAGGTACAAATTACAAATCAAATGAAAAGATATAAATTGGGCATTCATGATTTATTACTAAAACTATGTATTAATAATACAGTTTTTGGAAAAATAGTGCCTTAAAAAAATCTGTAAAAATTTTCGAAAATTTGCTGTATCTCGAAAACCATGACTCATATTTAAAACATTTGTACTTTCCAACGTTTGCTTCACTTCCTTGTAGCTAATGCAAAATATAAAAGCTTTCAATTAAATTTTAGACATTGAAGAAATGCACTACATAGTTTGGTATTCACTGTACTAAAGACAAATTTAAGACAATAAGATGTTTTTAATTATACTTTTTATATATTTTCAACATGAATATGGTACCGACTACTTCTAAATGTATCCGTTTACTATTGTCACTAGCTTGTTTTCCTGTACACGCAGCAAGGGAACAAGCAACTGCTTTGCATGAAATCAAAAAGCTTATTTTTACTCTCTTTACTTTTTTTCTCAAATCCTACAGCGGTAAAATAGAATTTTCTGCTCTGCTCTAACTTATGAAATTTCAACTAACTGTTTCACTTGCACCTGTTCCTGCATTGATTGTGGATAGGGCATTAGGCACTTACGACCTGAAAGTAGGCAAAATATCGAAAGTGCGCGTGGAACCTCCCATACAAGTAAAACAAATTAAATGCTATTCCTCACAAATGGTACAACATATTTTGATGAAATTTGGTATGCGGATCTGGATTACGAGTATCTAAAGCATAACGAAAAGTGGACTTTGTTCAATAATTGTCAGGCCCACTTTTTACCAAAATAAAAATTTTAGCTAATAACTCATGCACAAAAAAAAAATGGAATGAACTTTCCGAGGCATGATGGTAAGATATTTCAGCCCCCATATATATATGCATACAAGAGGCGAAATATTTTGGGTGCGTGGCATATCCCATTTATTTATTTTAGGTCATTCTAATTCTCTTAAAAAATTTGGAGTTCTTGATATTTTTCTATACCATTCGATATTTTCCGAGTTTTTTCTTATTATTTTTCTCATCGGTTAATTTATCATTTTGAAAGCTTTGGAGGTGAAAAGGTACGAATTTCATTGAAAAAAATAGCTATGAATAAAAACATCGACTAAAATGCTAAGATAAGATTGTTGACCGAGCAGGGATCGGTCTCCAGGTACTTTTGATTTAAAGTAGACTTTGATTTGTATTATTCTTTTGACTTCCTTGAGATTTTTTTTTGCCTAGAGATGTTTTCTTATGATGACGAATTTTTTATAGGTGGTCATGGGGATAGCTTCTTCATTGGACAAATGGGGGTTATATCAATTAATAAATTTCCAGAGTAGGGGAATTTTGACTTTTCAATGTGTGAATTTTCTATTGGGGGAAGAGAGGAGGTTGACTTCACTGTAGAAGAGGAGGTTGTAGAAAGTAACATCCCAAGTATGGGAGGAAGGTGTTACCAATAGATGAAGGCATGGGGAATCGGCATCATCAATCGAATGCGGCGTAAGACCCTCCAATTTACTCGATATCACACATTCTAAAGGTGACGATATTCTTGTTTTCGCGGTTCCTTTGCCAAAGGCTGTACCTCGCGTTTTCAGAAATCCCACCAAAATAAATGTATATAGTGAGGTATAGATCCTTCTATTGGTTTTTTTTTTTTTTTGGCAATATATGAAAATGTTTGCTTGGTACAATCAGACAAAAGTGTACAGTATAAATGTACAATGATCAGTATCGTTCCAAAATGTACACGTGGATAGATAGTTGCATAGACAGAAGGAGGCCTACGCATTGTCCGCTGGGGATTTTGAGCGCGAGAAAATTCAAATAAAAGAATACGACTAAGATTGCAGGGCATTTGTTTCTATGTATTTGTCCACATTTTTTAAATTTTTTCATTTTGGAATTTAAGTAGCATCAGCCAAACATAAAAAACAAATATGGAAGATAATAAAAAATTGGAGGAAAATAAAAGAAGAAACCGAAAAGATATTGTAGATATTCTTTGTATGTATGTATGTATCCTCCTTTTACTCCGAGGAGGAGCACAGGGCCAATATGAAATCTCTCCATTTGTCACAATCCCTTGCAATGACTTTAATCTCTTGCCACGACTTTCCGGAATCTTGGATTTCCTTTTCCAGCGAATCGAAAGGATTTTAAAATTTTGATGAGCCATATTGGTTCCAATTATGGGAGAATCATTCCTAACTATGCATGTTTCTTGCACCTCCAAATCCGATGTGCATGCTGCCGAGGCAGGTGGATTAACCACACTCTGGTGGGTACCACTTGGAGATTTATTTTCCATCGTTTTTCGATCCATGCTTCATTAGTATAATCTTCCCAACAACGCCCCACGCAGTAAGTTATAAACTTAAAGCTGGATCCGGCAAGCGCTGCAAATATAGTGGCCAAATTCACTTTCAATTTCCGCCGCCCAATCTGGAACAGACGCTGACCTGGGAGCCGCCCACTCTGGGTCAGACGCTTCAGGATTTCGACAAGATGCTTATTTTAAGGCGGCATCGACTCGCCTTGTCAGTGCCAGTTACGGGAATTGTGGGTTTTTCTTTCGAGGCGCAACGCTGTCCAACGCTACACCCTTCCACACCCTGGCTGGTCACCCGCTTTTAGTCGCCTTTTACGACAGGCATGCTTACCTCGGGCATATTCTGACCCCTTACACGCAGGGGAATAGATATTCTTTGGTATAAATCTAATGTATCGTTTTTTTTTTTAATATCAAACAAAATGAGCCATGTCCGATCAAAATCGGTGCATATTCAAAAAAAAAAAAAAAAAAAAAATTAATAAATCTTCCTTTAGTTTGCAAACTCATATTGAAAATCACATGACTTATTTCAGAAAATTTATGAGTTTTATGAGTCGCATGAAATTTTTCGAACTGTTTTGACTTAAGTTGAAAGAGTAGATTCCTATCTTCCATTTTTTTATTGTTAGAACTCGTAGCTAGACGTAGCCAACTTAGTAATTTTCCAAGAAAAAATCGCAAACTCTGCATTTCAAAGAGCCATTTCAATTTTGCGGATATTTTTTCAAACTTTTATTTAATTCTTAATCCTTAAATTAATTACAAAATACTATATTTCAATACCAAATGAAAAAGGTCACCTTAAAAGGAAATACCAGAATCGGCAAAGGCGTGGCGAGAGATCAAAGTCATCGCAAGGGATCGCGACAAATGGAGATATTCATATTGGCCCTATGCTCTTCCTAGAAGTTAAAGGAGAATACAATACAATACATCTTTCAATACAAAATGCATGAAAACTGTCTAGCAAAAGTAATTTATATACTATACAGAGTTGCATGTAAGGTTAATCAGTTTCACGCGTACAAACTTTAAGTATGTATGTATGTATTCTCCTTTAACTCCTAGGAGGAGCATAGGGCCAAACAAACTTTAAGTGACTTTGGCTTATTTTTTTCAAAGTAAACAGTTGACTTTTTAGAAAAGTATTAATGGCACCTCCTTAGTGAAACATTTCATTATAAAATTGCATCTTTACATTTTTGAAATTTAGTAGTCGAAAAATTGCAAAAAAAAAATAAGTAGATAGGCTCCAGTGCAAAATGACACATTTTTTATAAACAAGAGCCATATGGCCACATTGGAGTTTATTTTAAAGTCAAAAAAACTATATTTCCTGAATTGTGTTCTCACAAGGGGAAAAAAACGCTTCAAAAAACCTTTGGAAGTCCTTTTTTTACAATATAAGCACTTCCGCTCCATTAGAGCTATTCTTTCTTTTTAACATTGTATGTCCTAGGATGTAATCTTTCTAATGTTTACCGCAGCCTTTCTGAAAAAAACATTCCGAAGGGCTTTCGTTCTTTCAATTAAAAAAAAAAAACGACCGCTGGAGGATACGAACCTACAACCGTCCGTGTGATATATGGAAACATATTAATTTTACTTACAATTAGAAACTCGTTAGATCTCTACACCATTGACCAATATGATGAAGAGGCATAAAATTTGTATAGTAAACAAATGTCTGTCAAAACAGAATTTGATATTTGAATACTTTCTTAGAACCATTGTGCAATCAGTTTCCATTTAATTAAACAAAAGTAAATAAATTAAAGAAAGAAATATAGAAAAGTGAAGTAAAAAAAAGTTTAAAAAAAATAATTATAATAAAAAACAAAACCTGCGTTGGGTTTCGAACCCATGTTGATTAGGGTGGATCGCAAATATGTTTTTTGAGTTTTTAACAATGGGGGGTATTGAATAGTTGTGAGTCAATGCTATTATGCATTTCTGAAGGTTTCAGGTGAATTGGATATCATCTTCAGTTTCCGCTTTTAATTTTAAAGTTTTATATAGCTGTCTTTCTTATTATTTTTCATTTTCAAATTTTCGCCAATCACTTTTACTGTGATCACCCAGATTTCACCACGTGGAGGTATTTTGAATTCGAAATCCTTTTTTTATTTTGTTTTAAATTTTTTTTTTATTAATTTTTTTTCATGTTTTTAATTTTTTGTTTTTATTTTATCATTTTTTTTGTGTTTTTTTAACACAACCAATGAAGAATCAGATGCAGAAATCATTCCTACATCGTGTAAAGCTGAGCTTACGATAAGTGCTGCTGCACGATCTGATATTCCCACTCTATCGCAAGCCAATGCTACATTATGGAACTTGATATCATTACCAACTTTACGACTTGCTTTAGCTCTATTTGGCTTCTCGTCGATAACACTCATATTAGCTTGATTGTCTGGTTCAGATTCTGTTCCTAGGTCTTCATATGTGCTCAATGATTCTGGTGCAATTGTAGGTCTGGACAGGCGTTCCTGATCCGCCATTTGCCTTTCACTTGCCTTTAAAATTCTTTTTGATACTGTGGCATCTATGGTTCCGATGCGCATTTGCCTTAATCCCCTTTGGTCTAATAAAAATGGTCATTCTAAGATTGGAACTTTTGTTCGGCAATGACATTCGGAAAAATGTCTGCATTTGCAGGAGCATATGTCAAAGAGCTTATATTGATATTCTTTCCTAAATGCTTCGACTGTGGTACTAAAATTTGGTTTAGAAGAGTTTTTTTTTAATTCTTGCATTTTTAAGTGAAATTCTTTATACTTTCCCACAACTGTGCGAACAGTTATTATTGGTAAAGATGCCTTTTCCCAGATAATAATTATTTTATTTACCAATATTTGGGTAAGTTTGTCAACACTTTCATATTTCCCAGACACCTTATTACTTTCTCTAATAAATGCGTAACATTTGGCGACATCCTGGTACGGAGGCAATAGATTGTCGGCAAAATCAGATGGTTGCCCGAAAAGATGGCAATTTATAGAATTGCGTGTATGTGGCATTTTTTCAAACAATAAAATAAAACAATGAACAATCAAATCAGTAAAAAACAAAATTAAAAAGTTCTCAATGATTCTCAATCTAGCCTTCTTTGATGCTTTGCTACTTTCTGCAATGAGAATTCAATTTGAATGAATGAAATAAAGGCAGTGTTGCCAACTTTTAAATTTGAAAACGCACCAAATCCGGGAAAAAAACGCGTTTTTTCCCTAAAAAAGCACTTAATTCTAATTTGCAAAAAAAATTAAAAAAAAAAACGAAAAAGTTTCGTACGTGTACACTGTACAGACAAGTTTAGTAATTTTTAATAAAAACATTTTAATTATGAATCAATTCTTTTGTAAAAGACTATTCAATAAATAATTATTAGGGTAAGGGAGGGTAATATGGACCACCAATCTTTCTTTTTTAATAAAACTCAAAAAACATAAAACAAAACAATTAAATTTATGTCATTCGTTAAAGGAAACAATTCACCTTCCTTTTGATTCACTTTTAGATAAATATCTCATCAGGATAAAGAAACAAAGCTAAAAAACTGAAAATATTCAAAATAAAGATAAAAAAAAGTGTAGTGTTATATGGACTATATAGTCCATATTGGCCCACATGTTTATTTGGTACAGAAGTTGCATATAAAAATATCACTTCCATATCCGGCACATTTTTCATGACTCCAAGAACGTCAGATTACACATTCAAACCAAAATTCACCAGGGTGATCTTCTGAGTAAAAGGTTGAACATTGTATGCATTTTTCATCTTCTATTCATTTGTAGTTTACAAATTACAAATAACGAAAATCAGACTCGGAATGAAAACTGCCACTAGATTCTCCATCTAAAGTAGATGATAAATACATTTGTTTTTTGAGGCTTTTTCTTTGGTGGTCCATATTACCCGCACCACGTGTTGGTGAAATAAATGGTGTTTTATCAAAAGCTCTTGTGGTCAATGAATTACAATTTAAAAGCCAGCATTTTATGAACTTTATTCAACAAGCAAAAGAAAGTCTTCAAGAAGAAAGAAAAAAGCACTAGAAAAAGCACTAAAAATGAAAAAGCACTAGGCCAAAAATTTTACGCGTAATAGTCCTCAAAGAGCACTAGATCTAGTGCGAAAAGCACTAAGTTGGCAACACTGAATAAAGGCAATAATTAAATTTCATTTAAAAACTGTTTATTTTAAAATGTCATGGCATACTACGATAATTCTATAACATAAAAAAACAAGTGTAAATAAATTTTCAGAGTTTCTAGGGAAAATAATTTTAAGTTCCCTACATATATGATACATTTAGCTAAATTAAAGATTTTCAAATAAAAAGCGGAATCTGAAGACGACCCGCGATCAACACAAAACTTTCCAAATCATCTCTTTATGAGTATTCACAACTTTTCCACACTCCCCGTTGTTAAAATTTAGATACTAATTTATTTTGTTCGAGTCCCGATCCACCCTAATGTTGATATTTGAATGCTAACTGCAGCCTTGGAAAAAGTCATTGTGTAAGTATGTACATACTTCTAAATTTAAAAAGTGTTTTTTTTTTCAGAAGCCCTTGAAATCTGTCGGGTTGTTTAATAATTTGAGTTTGGAATTGGGTGTTCGTTTTTTTTTTTCAAGTAAAAAGTTAAAATTTGAAGTTAAGAAAAATTTTCGAATTGAAAAAATTCAATCAGAGTAATCTTTGCTTTTCAAAAAAGACATTTTAAAATGCATATACATAAGTAAGAAATTGAAAATTTTGAATTTGAAAAAAAAATGTTTGATTTCAAAAAATTCAATCAGAGTATGCTTTGCTTTTTAAAATAGACATTAAAAAATATGCACAGATTGATATGTTTTTTTAAGTAAAAAGTAGCAAATTAAAAAAAAATATTTGGATTGAAAAACTCAATCAAAGTGTTCGTTCTATGCTTTTCAAAATAGACATTTAAAAATATAAACATTTTGATTAGATTTTTGAAATAAAAAGTCGCAAATTTTAAATTAGAAAAAATTATTAGATTTAAAAAAATTAATCAGAGCACTCTTTGCTTTTCAAAATGGACATTTAAAAATATGTATGTACATTTTGATAAGTAAGAAATCGAAAATTTTGAATTGAAAAAAAAAAAAAAAATATTTGAATTGAAAAAAATCAATCTGAGTATGCTTTGCTTTTTAAAATCGACATTTCAAAATATGAATATGATTAGATTTGCGGTTGGCCTTACTTATAAATGATTTGAAACGTGAAGTTCTTCCATTATAACTAGCATTTCTGAGTGCCCGGCGATCAGTTTCATCACTTATGTGTACTCCATTATATTAGGTGAGGTTTTTATTAATGTGCACTGCTGAAGTAAGTACGTGATTGATATTTAGTTTTTCGTATGATATCCGAACTGTCTCGAATGCCTAATTTCGATAATCTACCAAAGCGTTGTGAATTATGAAAGTTTTTTTATTCTACAGGGTGGCTGATTCGAAGTGTTACCAATTCAAAAGACTATATTTTTAGTTTCCATGCGCAGATTTTATTGATCAAACGCTATAATTGTTGGGAAATGTTAAAATTTTAAGAATCTACTTGATATTTTCGATATGGCCACCTTTGGCCTTAACTATGGCCCGTAGACGGTCGAAGAACGAGTCACATGCTGCACGAATTTGATTTTGTGGAAGTTTGCGCCATTCTCGTTGAAGGGCCACTTTTAGCGCATCAACGCTCTGGTATTTTTTAGTCAAGACCTTCCTGTCCAACATACCCCAGATTGAGAAATCCAGCGGACTCGCATCAGGCGAATTTGAGAGCCATTGTTGAGCAGAAATGAAGCTAGGAACGCTTTTTTCTAACCATTCTTGATTCACACGAGCTTTGTGTGACGGTGTCTTGTTGGAATGTCCATGGCTTGCGACCGAAATGTTTGCGTGCCCACGGTAGTAAAGCACCCTCCAACACTGATTCACGATACACCTGGGCGTTTACTTTGACGCCAGCGGCCAAAAAAACGAGTGGTGAGCGCCCATCAGCAGTCACTGCAGCCCAAACCATCACATGCGGTGGTGCCTGCGTCCTGGTGGCCAAACGAACATTCAAATTTTCGTAGGACCTCTCTGTCAAGTAAACCCGATCATTTTGTTTGTTTACATATTGCTGGATACAGTAATTTTTCTCATCAGAGAAGACAATTTGTGACAGATTTCCGGCGGCGTGCAAGCGCAACAACTCCTTGGCTCTATCGAGCCTAACTTTTTTTTGAGCAGGAGTGAGATCATGCTCAAATATATGCAATGATTTAGAAATCGAAAAAGTTTACTCACCAACTAAAACAACAACAATAACAACAAAAACAACACTACCAACAAATAATTTATTATATTTGAATAATACAAATTATTACCATCAATATAATACAAATAATTATTACGTAAATGAATACAGGATATTTTCTACTTACAACCGTATCGGTTTCACTTTAATAATTCAATTTTAATGGAAAATTTGAATTTACACTGATTTATGTAGACTCTTTAAGTTTTGTTTTTTTTTTTATATGTAACTATAGACCACTTAAACAAAAATGATAATTTAGTAGTTATTGAGGTGATGAAATGATAACTTTAAAATCGACAATATTTATAATCACACAAATTGAACACAATGGACTCAATGAACGCAATTTAATTAAACGATTTTCAAAATTTTTGACAATTTTTGATTTCCAATAAAACGTTGCGTACTTATAATTATATTTTTATTTATTTTGTATATAATAATAATTGAGTTCAAGTTGTGTTCACAAAATTTTCAATAATAATAAATATTTTGATTTTAAAAATTCATATTTACATTTTAATAAAATATCCTTAATTAAAAATAAAATATCTTTTATCCATTTAACTCGTTTCCTCAACGTCTTTTACTCTTTTTAAAAGTTGCGAAAGTTGCAATTGTAAGTCTTCTATTGTTTCATCTTGAATTTTTTTTTTCTTTATTTTGATTTTCAATGACGGTAAGCTTTTTTCCTATTCAATCTATTTGAATTTTCATTTCGTTTATTTTGTCTTTTTTTTTTTTGGGCTTTCATCTTGAATTTTTTTTTTCTTTATTTTGATTTTCAATGACGGTAAGCTTTTTTCCTATTCAATCTATTTGAATTTTCATTTCGTTTATTTTGTCTTTTTTTTTTTTGGGCATTTCTGCTTGTTGTTGGCCTATCATAATTTTTTGTAATGTATGTTGTTTTTGGAGCTTTGTAATGAAATTTTTGTTTTCTTGATTGTTTTTTGTGGTTTATCTCGTTTTTCATTATTTTTTTAAAATTCATCAAGTGTTCTTCAAGATTTTTAAATGCATTTACCACTTTATCATTTGGCATTTCTATGTTAAAAAAATATATATATTTAGATTCGAGTTCTTTCTTTAAAATATCCAGAAGCTTGTGAAACTACTTAGACTTTTATCCAAAAATACTTCTTCAATATCAGTACTTTATATGATAAGAAATCGTCAAAGTTAACTTCAATTCTTAATTACATGAGTAAAGACTAACTGGTACAACATGTGAAACGTTTAAGTAATTTTTCTTAATCTTCCGTTCTGATATGTCACTTAAAGTAGATCATTTGATTTTGTGGGATATGAGAAAAACCACTAAAAAATTGTATGTGAGGGTTGGTCTTGAATGTAGTTATAGGGAAAAAGTTAATTTTTTGATGTTTTACGTTTCAATGTTATGATTTGGAGATTTTTGAGAGCATCGTCTTCATCTCCTCCTTATTACTACCAACGTCTCTATTCAAACATTATATTTTGTTCATTTTTATGAGATTCATTCTGATTGGGCCCACTTTGATTCATTCCTTCCTGGTTGTAATTACCAAAGCTCTGAAATCCTGATTGACCATTCCACCAACACTTGATGGCACCACCTGTTGCTATATTATATTATTAAATTCATTACTAAAATTACTTACGTCGTTTTATATGCTGCAAAGGTACATAAGTATAATATTATGATTCTTTTTCACCTCAACCTCACCAATATGATGCAATTTCTAATCGAATTATAACAACCTTTTTTGAAGTTGATACTTTCATTTAAAATCAATTTTTCTATAATGTATTTCCCACACGACGGTAGCAGAATAATTTCCATAAGTTTCTAAATTTGCTCACTAATTACTAATTACTTTCGTATGCAATTTCAATCTTGAGTTTTTTTTTTTTTTCTATTCCATATTAAAAAAAACAAAAAATTTTATAAAAAACAGTATTTCAAACGCAAAAAACACTTGAGAAACTTCGCGAAAATCCGCTGTTTGTTTGAAAACTTTAACGGACGGAAGCGTATGTAGCTTGAAAGATATAATTCGACTTCTTTAAAGGCCTGGAAGGTTCATGATTTATATCATTTTGGAGGTATTAAATGGCCTAATCCAGTTTGTATCCGACTCAAGTTTTCCAATACCAGCAAAAAATTATTTTTTGACAAAAATGGTAACTATGGACAACTATCCAGTCACCATTGATGCTCTGTATCATCAAAACTATTACAGATGAATATGAGTAGTGCCACGTGTGCTTTTTTATAAGTACACGTATAAGCTGCATATATATTTTTTTTTATTACCTAAGTCTTATGATTTTTTATGAACTTTTGTTAATTATTGTTGTATGAGCAATAATTGATTATTTAAAAATTTGTTTTTTAAAGAAAGCTTTTGAAACTTCTTCAATATCTTTAAAGTTATGAGTAACTTCAGTTACTAACTCTGGTTCACCAAATAAAATATATTCAAATCTCCTCACTGTTGGACTTATCATATTAATCATATCTGTTTCATCTATCACAAAAATGCAGTCTACAATATTTTTCGACTAATAACTCTGTGGCATTGATGGCTAAGTCCTTCTCCATTTGCTTTTGTATTCCGTCAGTTTTGGGAAATATTGTCGGTTCTTTCTTTTTTTTTTTGTTTTGCTCAGGATATCTCCTGTATTTGTTCCTTTGCAAACGATGCATTTTCATCCTCTGATAATGATTATGTTTATTTAATAAGTACTAAGCAATTCACTCACAGATCGAAAACCAGACTTCTTCTAACATCATCGATGCATTCCTTTATCTTATTGTTATGTTTTAAAGTTAGGTTCGCACGCACGAATTTATTTTTGAAAAATAATTCACCAGATCAATTATTTTTTCCATTTGTTTTCTTTTGATGAAAATGATGTACTTTCATTGTATTTTATTAATTTGACCATTTGAAAAAAAACTCTTCTTCAATTCATTTTTCAACATCATTTGCAAATGTTTTGCAAGTAATTTCTTCATTGATTACACAGGCCCACAAAAAAAAAAAGTACCCTGCGCGAAAGATCAGACCACCTGAACTTTGTTTTCGGGGTTGCTGAATCTGAATATGGTGCCAGAATAGCGAAGTTGGTTCGCGCTTTTTTCAGAAATCAACAATAATGCTGAAAATTACAGATTTTTGCTGGTTTCTGAAAAAACCGCGAACCAACTTCGCTAATCTGGGACTATATTCAGGTTCAGAGATCCCGAATACATAAAGTTCCGGTGGTCTAATCTTTCGCGCAGGGTACTTTTTTTTTCTTTTTGGTCTGTGTACAGAACCACAAAAAAAATTCCCTGCAAGAACCATCAGACCACCTGAACTTTATGTTTTCGGGTTCGCTGAATCCGAATATGCTGCCAGAATAGCTGAGTTGGTTCGCATTTTTTCAGAAATCAGAAATAATGCTGAAAAAAATCTCAAATTTTCAGCGTAATTGCTGGTTTTATGAAAAAACGCGAGCCAACTTCGCTATTCTGGCACCATATTCGGATTCAGCGACCCCGAAAACAAAGTTCAGGTGGTCTGATCTTTCGCGCAGGGTACTTTTTTTTTGTTTGCCTGTGATATATTGTCAGATTGTCTTGTATTTAGGATACAAAATTTTTTCATTTTTTTCGCAACAATTTCTTTCACTTTCCAACTAGCTATTTGGTTATAAATTATTAAGACTGTTTTAGTAAAAGAATATATTAAATTTCGAACCAAATGCTTAATGTCGTTAACAATATACATTTTATTACCATTAAATATAATAAAACTTTTATAATTGGGTGCCTCTATTCACGAAGGAAGAACAATAAAATTTTTTTTGCAAAACAATTTTTTTACATCTTAGGTATACTTGTCAGAAGACTAATAATTTGACTGGCCGCAACACAATTTGTTCACATAAAACTTGACGTATCGACTAAAATATCCACTATCCGAGGCTAATGAAAGCGATTCTAAGACAACTTGAAAGGTTCTGTGAAAGGTTCCTGCCTTTTTCTATACAGAGGTCGCAATTGAGACTGCCTACCTATGGCTTGGTCAGCGCTATTGTTACAGCAATCCAACCAAGTCTTCCAAAAAGGGCCAAGACAAATAATAATTTATCTTCTTGAAACCCTAGTAGACTTTTCAAGAAACTGAGTAGTACAAACTATTTCTTTTTTTCACACTGACAGTCGGACCAAGCGACATATGGTTCATCCACAAAAGTTTTAACCCATGCAAATTATGACACGAAAGAGTTAGGAAAATTTATAAGGGGAAAGGCATATAATAACAAAAATAATACCAAAATGAACCTTTACAGAAAGATGTTTGGTCTAATTATTTTTTCCTTTTGTCATTTAGTCATCTGTGTGGGCCCAGATTCGACTCCATTCCGTCCAATTCGATATTTGCATGTTGGTGTTCCGTTGGTAAACACCGGTGTAGTCCTTTGGGGCATGTACTCCTGAGTTTTGCGCATCTGAGCATAAGCTTGTTTTTCTTTGGTGTTAGATGTGTTTTTGTGTGAGGTTCCTGGTCGTTGTAGTGTTTACTACTTTTTTTCTGCTAAAAGTATTAAACTGTAGCTAGTTTAAACGAATTTTTGTGAAATTCGCTCGCAAAAGCAACTTTTTCCCATTTTGGGTATTTTCACAGATGACAATCGTCAAAATGTGTTCTCAGGTGTCATTCGGCAAATTTAGAGGGAGTAGAGTCCAGGGATGTTATCAGGATGTTGTTAGGAAGGTCCGCAAACATACAGTTTTAGCAGGTGGAAGTTAGACTGTCAGGCTACGGATAGTTGATGTAAGTTTGTTAAAATTTTTGTTCGTGCAGACCGGTTAAAGTAATTTTTTGTATTGGCGAAGGAAAAAACAGAGCTGGGAGTCTGTGGAGTTGCAGGAAAAGCTCCACGGAAGCCGATAAAGCCATAAAAGACAAATGCCATCACCATTTTATTGTATTACATCCAGTAACAGAAATTCCTTCATCTTTTTCAAAATTTTGAATACGGGGGCAAAGCCCGCGGGTGAACGCGGCCATTTTCAATTCGGTGCAAAATAAGCGGCGTCTTCCGAATGCAGCCATATTGGTATTTTGGCTTTTACTTGGGAACAGTAAGAAACGAGTGTTTTTTTTTTTTTGAAAGAGTACCAGGAAAGCGATGAGTACGTGAAAAAAATAGGAATTCCAAAAGCGAATAGAAAGTTATGCTCTTTGAGGTCGTTAACCTGTAGCAAGTTTTTTTTTTTTTCTGGTGCATTAAGGTTTAGTTTTTTTTATGTGTGTATGTATGTATTTTAAGTCGTTTTGATTGTACTGGAAATTCCTATTTAATACTGGCGGGACATTTGGAGTTTTATTTTGTAATTCTGTTGCCCTTTTCATACTGATACTGATCTCCAATGGAGATTGCTGCCTTTGCTTTGATTACTAAACTTCTTAAACAAAACTTCTTAGAGCTCCGCCAAGAAATAATATTATTTTTTCACCATTTTTATTGGTTTTATGCAACTAATGAAGTCATGTACTTAATTTCAGCGAAATCGAAGAAGGGTGTGGCAGTTCGATTATTACAAACCTAGCAATTTCACTTGATCGAAACAAACACGATATTCTCCAAATTTTTTATCGAATATGTCCATAAACCCCTTTGAGGATTTGGTTCAAACTTGGTTTACATTCTCAACATTCTCAGCATATTAAATTCGTGTATCTTCAGAGATGCACGTTTTTGTTAGTTTTCACAAAATTGAAAAAAGTGCAGATTGTCGCTTTTGCTTCTATACCCCTCATTTTTACGTTTACTTAAGAGTTTTATTTCAGCAAATTTGTGGTAAATTTTAAATCCGTGTACCTTAGGCTGGGTATTGCATGCCTGAATTTTTATGGTAGCCTGTAAGGGCAAATTAAATGTTTTTAATAAAATTTTAAATTTGAAATTATAACGTTAACATGAACGTCTGGTAATTTCATTTTGAAGGGATGGGGATGAAGTTTCGGCTCGTCGGGTGGTTGTGGTTTTCGGAGATGCAGCGATGATTTGGATGTGGGTGTTGTCTGGGACATTTATGAATTTTGGCAGCACAGGTTGGGCGGGTGCGTTGAAGAACACCATCTTTTTTCCTCTTACGTATGGTGCAGGTTTTCTAAGGGGGTCTTAGTTATTGGAGGTGCTATCCTTTGGATTCGTGGTAGTTGGGATATTTTCGGGGAATTTCGGGGATTGATTCCGGGTTTTTTATTTGGTTTGGTGTTATTTTTTTAATAATCGTGTTACTTTAGGTTTTTATCTAGTAAAGGATTTTCTCATGATTTTGGGTGTTAATTCAGAGTTTTATGGGATTTTGATGGGGTTTTTTTTAGGATTGTGATTTTTAGGGTTTTTGAATATTGAGTTCACTTACTTTTTCTTTTTGATTTCATTTCCGGGTTCCGCCGGAAATGAAATTTTATTGTTGCTCCCTCGGTCCAACACGGTGGGTTGAGAAGCACCTTGGTCCGCAAGTTAGCCGGTGCAAGCCGCGTTGGATACGCTAACAGTGGGTCACGTAACAATATTTAAAACTTAAGAAAAATGCAATAAATATGCAATGTGGGAAGTCCTCATTGATTTTAACGATGATTTGGCTTTCCGTATGAAATTTCGACTCTTTCAGCAACTACTTAATAGTGAAATTTGATAGCAAATATTTCTGTAGTAATGGTGGAATAGGACCTCTTATCTAGCTATCTAACACATCAGGATAGATTAGTGCATATATTTTCCGAGCTACCTCGTCTTCAGAAAACTTAACTTGATGCAACAACACTCTGACTTTAATATCAGAATTGTCACAATTCTTTTGTGAAATATTCACCTTAGAATTCAAATTTAGAGTTTTCGCACGACATTTTCTATTCAATTTGAAATCACTATTTTTAATTAATTTTTATTACTCAATTAGTTACCTCACTTAAGGTGGCATAAACAAAAATGCACATAGTGCCTAAAGGTTTCAACGCCGTCAGCCAGCATCTCATAAACTTAAGCCCCCTAAATATTAAAGTTCGCATAAAAGCACTTGACTTTGTATAACAACAACTACAAGGGCTACATACTGTACTTTCCACTAACTAACCAAGCCTAAATGTTGGTTGGTTATCGTACTAGAAAAGTCACGATGCCAAAGGATGCCGGTAGTTTGCAGACGAACAGCGAATGTTCAACACAAACAAACAAACACACACACACACACACACACAAACGGCGTGCGCACACACTGATGACACTTTGATGGTAATTAAATAGAGCGCAACGAAAATTATGTCAAGCACTAATGCAATAAAACGCAAATCTCTACGCCAACACTAGTAATGCTAACGCCAACATCAACACAAATACTTTTACAGTAATGCGAGCTCACGCACACAAGCATGATACAGTAGATTGGCAAAAGTGTGGGAACAGTTTTTAACGATTGCACATTTGAACATGTTATACCTCGCAATCTATAAAAGCTATTTTGATGAAATTTTATTTGGCCGATCACATGTACTTTACTCTAGAACATAATTGGGCGTAATCAGGTAATGCCACACCTAGTTTTAGACATTTAAATACGTTATATCTTCCAAGTTATAAAAGCTGTTTTGATGAAATTTGGTACGATCAATATATTTTGGTCGCATCAGGCGAAGTGGTGTTTATTGAAAAATTAATTATATACTTATTTTTATTGGAACATGTTTTTTGAGTACGGCTCACACTGGTCGGAAAATCAAAAAAAGTGGTCAAAATTCAAAAAATAAAGTTGTTGTTTTTGTACTTTTAACGGTTGGAATTGGTATAGTATTTATAATCCTCTTCGTTCGTTTCAGAGCTCAGAAAGACCTCTGTGCATAAAAGTCTCTTCTCACTAGAGTTTGAAGTTTACCTATTCTTGCGAAGAATTTTTTATTTTTTTTTTTTTTAATATAAAGTGTCTCAGTAAACATGTGGAAAACATAACTTCGGTTCATTTTCTTGCAATGTAACAAAATGGCGACTCTCTGTGAAGGTTTAATTAATACGATTTTCAAATCCAAAGCGTTTTATCTCGTTCACAGTTTATATAAATAGGCAACTATTTCATGAAAATATATACACAAAAAAAAAATTGTTAAAGTGGTTTTCAATAAGATAAATGTTACAGCATCTACGGCTATCCATCTAAATTCCACATGCATCGTATTAAGAGTACATTTTTCCACAATCCTCTAAAAAAATTAGCTGCCCCGAGATGCCCGGACAATTTTTATTAGGACTTTTGTAAAGTATTTCACATTCGTAATAATCGATCCCAGAAACCAAACTTTTGTAGAAAAAGATGCTGTTTGGCATGTTTTGTCAGCCATTTTGGATGCGCCATTTTGTTTAATGAAAATTCAGTTTATATTCTTATGCGACCTCAAAAACTCCTATATTCTGACTTCTTGTTGATTAAGGTAGTTTTACATAAAGCCGTTCATCATTGTGGATCCGCCATATTGTATTTCGAAAAATGGATTTCAGATTCGTTATAAGCAACATTATAAATTCCCATATACCGTTTTTGGTGGTAATAAATGCAGTTTAGCAGTATTTGTTCCACCAGTTTTGATCCGCCATTTTGGTTTTTTTGGATAAGCATTATTTGGCCACCATTGTGGATTCGCCATTTTTTTTTCTTTTAAACGGATTTCGGATTCTTAATCAGCATCATCAAAACTCCTTATCACCAACTTTCAGAATTTAGGCCAGCTTTTTGGATTTTCCGACCACTGTGCGACTTAATTTTCGCACGAAGTCGCATTCAATATAACCTTAGCCTAAACTCTACTTAATTTTGCATATCATTTATGTAACTTTTGATATTTAGACGAGCCGTTTTCGATGCCAGTGTGAAAAGGGCATTACATATGCCTTTTCTTAATTTTTCAATTTAAGATAAACCTATGTACACAGAAAATAAATCAGTCCATCTAACTCATTTCAACGATAGAAATTGCACCAACCCGCAGTAAAGGTCAAATTGAGTGTGCAGTCCAGTAAAATTACTGCGAAAATATTACTGAACAGTTACTGTTGAAATGTTTAGGTACCATGAATGTAGTTAATTTAACCTAGATTTTCGGTAGAAATTGCACCAACCCATATTTTTTGTATTCTGATCGTAGAGATCTGTAAATTTACAGCTAAAACCATAAGCACTGTAACCATCCAATTTCAAAATGCCGTAGAAATTGTAGAAAACAACCTCTACGACGAGACCATTTCAAATGGCAAAGTCCCAGCAGAAAATAAAACGACCATGTTCAGAAGTGAAGTAATCGTTGGATGCTCCGAAAAGTAGTGAAAAACCGAACTACTCCTTTTCGGATTAATTGAGAAGCTCAAAAACGATGTACACAATGTTTTCGTTTGATTTCGGGCTTATTTCAGTAACCGACTGCGCTCGTATTTTTGTTTTTATTTCATAATTTTGCTAATCGAAGGTATAAAATGATGTTCTGTTCAGATCGCGCCTTCCTATCGAAGCCAAAGAAATTCAAAGGCACACATTCGTTTTCTATAGCCAAAAAGAAGGAATCCGATCCCCGACTGTTCCGATTGCAGCTGAGTCTTTCTTTGCATTATCGACCAAGATTTGACTTGACATCTCCGATTTCTATGAAAATTGGTGAGAAGTTAGTATTTGACACACATACTAGGTACTGCGGCAAAATGATTTTCCGAAATTCTGAAAATTTTTAAGATGGCGGCCATAGGAAGTTCGATCCAACCTTTGGATACTACACAACATTATACAACTTCAAAAACTCATAACTTGATAACCGTAAAACATACCACAATTTTGAGGAATGAAAAATAATTGTAATAAAATTTATTTTTAAATAAAAATATTTAAAAAAAAAAAAAATAAAAAGTGTGCTCCAAGCCCCAAAATGGCTTTGAAAAAGAAAACGGATTTTTTTCGACCAAAAATAAATGTTTTTTCGGTGCAATTATTTTTTTTCAAAAGCTCATACTTTTCTACAGAAACCCTGAAAATTTCATTAAAATCAGTTAAAAAGCGGAGGAGCTATAAATTTTCAAATATGGGAGTATCCAAAGGCTGCATCGAACTTCCAATGGCCGCCATCTCTAAAATTGTTGGAAATTCGGAAATTCATTTTACTACTCTAGATGACTTTTGTTGATTTATGTATGTCATGAGAACTTTATGTCTCTCAAGAAAGCCGGTTTTTGTTAGCAAAATACTAAAAAGATAGAGTATACGCTAATTCTGCAATTACCATAGCCAGTTTAGAACATGCTTCTAAGTAGAATCAATTATGTAGAGCAGAAAACAATCCAATATGGCAACATCTTGCAAAAATAGCGAGTAAAAAAATCAACTGAGCGAGTATTTGTACTTTCAGTCATATTTAAAAAAAAAAAATATATTGAATTTTTTAAAATCGAAACTTCCTTTTATTGTTTGCGATGACAAAGGAAATAAAAGTAAGGAAATATAAAATATTTATTACCAAATTTTTCTTTATTTATTTAATTAAGGAAAAAAACGTGCGCACAACTGGAGCGCGGCAGAAAAAGATTCTTTGAGGGAGCTGATCAACTGCCACATAAATGTCGTTGAAAGTAAACAAATTAAATTAAGACTTACAAATTCGGTCCATGTTAGCAGATGACTTAGTGGAGGATACCATACTTATCGACAGCAACACGATAACACCTGAGCCGATTGTTTCAAGAAGTAGCCCAGTTTTTTTATTTTCGCCTTCCAAAAATGCTCCACAAACAGCAGAAGATGATGGTATCAACCATACCTGCCAGCAACAATCGCAATGTAAAGAGGACTTGTATGCTTAACGGGACAGGAAGACCTCTATTATTGATCCTTTCCTCCATGCATAAAGCATCAATTAAAAACTGCGCGGTGGTTTCATCAAATCTGTAGCGACTATAAAAGTCGTCATCATCTAACACAAATGCGTCGAATCTTTCTTTATATAATTTTGGACGTCTCAATAAACTCGTGTCGTTTATATTTCAATTTCACTAAAACGAAACATTTTTTGGCATTTGATTATTTTATACTCAAAATCACAAGAAAAATACACTGCAAATTTTATACAGTGAAATTTATCCTCATTTTGACAACTGGTTTAGCAACAGCTTTTCTCTTTTTTAAAATTAGAGTTTACTTTAAGCGATAGAGTGTGCTTTAAATCGACTATGATTGACTTAAAGCATACTTCACTGATCTTAAAGTATGCTTTATTTTGACTATGATTATGCGTCTATGAAACTTTGAAAAACTCTAGTGAAATTTTTTTCCATATAAATTAAAAATGTATAGAATAAAAAGGGTACAGTACAATTCAACTATAGAAAAGTAAAAAGAATTTTGAATTGTTTGTCTTCTATAGAAAATTAAAGAAACTGTAAAATACAATCTTTATAGTTAATTCTACCGTCAGTCCTTTTCTGTGTATGAATGTACATACCTCCGAAGTGATTTGTTTTTTAATACCAAAGGTTTATTTTCTAATCCTTAGATAAAAATTAAAAAATGCTTTCAGCGGAAAATTGTATTTATTACTATTACAAACACAAAAAATACTTGAGAAACCTTGCGAAAACCCGCTGTTTATTTGAAAACTTTAACGGACAAAATGTAGGATACAGCACAAATCAAACCTTTAATATATGCTTTGGTATTCACGTTCAATGAAAAATTTTTATTTTCAATCGAAATTTTTGCACTTAATTTATTATTTTTTCTACTAAACATAATATTTGTTCTGAAGTAAACCTTATTTCATTAAAATAATACAATATAAAATAATGTAATTTTCCATCTCTCGACTTCATTCTAAACACTATAGCATATTTTGCAAGGTTTTTGGAACGTTATCCGTTTCCTTTTTTGGACGCATCCTAAAAGTTTACCACAATCTTTGTCGGATCAAAAATTTCCGAAAGTGTAGTTTCGTCAAATGTTGTTATGACCACCGAAAGATTGACAATGGCGTACTTTACGTCTTGAACGTGTTTTGCCAAACCGTTTTTACATGCTGTAATTGTTTCAGAATCCATGAAACAATTTTGACTTTGCTGTTTATCCTTGGAATCATCAGCCTCCAAGTGCTCTCTCTCCACATCCATTAAACACTCACTTCATTTGTATTGATTTCCTGATGAACACTTAATGGTGTCAGAAATGAAAGTAAGAGAACTTTAGTGCGATAACATCATATCTTTCAAAGTCATATGCTCCACAATCTCGAACTTATTGGAGTTCTTAGCGCTTCCAAGATGCATCGTTGGACTGGCAGATGAATTTCAATTTTGCAAGATTGCATTTACAAAGGGCAGTGGTGGTATACCTTAAAGGGGTGCACTAAATTGGAAATCACAAATGACTTTGCGGAGTCAAGGCGCTGCAAATGTGCCTAATTTAAGTGATGGTACATCATTAAAAAACAAATTTTTTTTTTTTTTTTTATAACCAACCGACATTTTTGATACATTTTTATCACTTTCCATTCTTTCTTTTTTTCATGCTCTTCCTTTTCTGTTTTTATCTCACTATTTTTTCTTGCAACTGCATTCCGTTATGTTTGAAGAGCAATTTTATGCATTTCATTTGATGATGTAATTGTTTCGGGTTTTTTCTGTACCTTATTTTCTGCAATTGGGGTTGGCGGTAGTGTTTTGTATGTCTCCGCATCCAGTGGAACGTAAACTATTTGCCCCACTCTTTCCCTACCATTGTAGCTACCTCTTCCACGGTAGCCACCGTAGCCTCCTCCGGAAGATTTATAATGGCCGTAGCCTCTGCGTGACATCTGTAATTAATAAATTTATGTAATTAATTAATTTATTTATTTAAAAAAATTTTGTTTAACTTATCTTTTTTTTAAAAAAATAAATTGAAATTTTTTTTAATTTGCTTGGCGATTACGTGATGGCGTGCCTATGCTTACTAAAAGCAAGGCACACTCGACAGGAGCTATATGGAACCAACGAGTAACTAACAAATTTTCGATACTTTTTCTAACGAATTGTTAGTGACGAGTAAATTATACAGTGATGCCAGATCATGGTTAGGGGGTTATGGTTAATTTCGTCTCAGAATTACCTGAAAGGGTATACACACCAAAAGAAACACGGTTAAATGGTTAAAATTTCTAATTCGAATATTTTGCCCACCGACTGTACACATGCACAGACAAACATCTACATAAGTGTGTATGTCTGTAATTGCAGTAAGCACGAGCAAAAGCAGTTGAACACTCTATGTTAAGGTTGAAAGCGTGCGAGTGTAAAATAAAAAAAGTAGTGGGATATAAACAGTACACACACAAATTCACTTTAAAATTAAAAAATAGAAAACTTAGAAAAAAAGCCAACGATGCGTTCGAGTTTTGTTTAAATTAAGATTGTGAAGATCTATTTTTTTCCCTTTTTAAAAATGTAATGTTGGCAGCACTCGCACTGCCGCTACCACTTTCTAAAAGGGACAAATGGATACTGCGAAGTAACAGATGTGGGTACGCTGGCTGGCAGGTGTAAAATTACAAAAGGTGCTGGTGCATACAGAGCGTAATTGCAGTGTAAATAAACTTGCAGAAGAGGTCACTTAAGTGGTGGAAGTGTGTGGAACGCAAGGAGAAGATGGAGGAAGCAAAAGTGGAAGCGTAAGCAAATTGTGAATAACGAGTGCTTTTTTGCTAATTTATTTGACATTTATGGCAATTTTATTTAGTGCAATTTGAATTAAAAAAAAATGTAAATAAAATTAAAGAATTATAGCAAGAGGTACAAATTGAAAATTATTCGCAATGTATTCTAGTAGGGGAGAATCGGCTAAATGCGCACAGGTTTAATTTCTTTTACAAAAAAAGCAAGAAAAAAACTAGTAAGGGTGTTATTTACGATGGACAAAAAACTGGGGCTATCCATTTCATATGAAGTATATTTTAAGCTGTTTTTTATTTTTCGACAAACTTGGTAAGACTTTTAATGGCTGCGATGTAACGGCTAAAGCCAAGGGCAGTTTTTACCAGAACTGTTAGGCGCCGCACAGTGGGGTATTAGGTACCAGACTATTGAGGGTTATAATAACTTATTTTTTTAGTTAATTATGCATAAAAAAGTAGAAAACTTATGCAGTTGTACATTATGTAGTGAAATTTTTTTTTTAATAGCACAAAAAAACGGAAATTGAAAATTGTCATCAAATTTTTTACGCATTATTCTGAAGTTTTAAGAATTTCTGTCTTTGCTAACCCCTAGTGAAATATTTTGAAGAATATTTTTGTAGAACATTTTAACCCATTTTAACCAAGTTTTTGGAAAAAAGGGTCAAGAAGACCCATAAAAACAGGATATAATGGGTTAAGATGCAATAGAAAATTGTTTCTTGTATGATTTTATGATAAACTTATGGAAAACAGTTTTTCCAAGATGTAGTTTAAGAGTTTTACAGCAGGCCGAAATATCGAAAATATGTTTTCTTTCGGTTTTTTATCTAAAACAACAATATATGAATGATTTTAAATTCGAGATATAATATTTTTATATACCTTGACTCAAGACAAAAAATTTGATATATCGGATGACTCATCCCGAGCGTTTCTTAAATCGTAATAAAATAAAAACTGTACTTAGCCGAGATTTTGCATAAAACGGCGCTGAGCGACCTCTTAATGACCTTCAAAAATTTTTAAAAACTCAGCGTACTTTATTGACACCCTCTGCAGATTTTTGGTGGTAATTATCTGTCTATATGTCTGTATTTAACTTTTTATTTATTTTTTGCTCCAATTTCATACATATTGGACATGTCAGTTTGCCTTAAAAAAATTAAAATTTCTCACAGCCGCGTAAAAACCCACAATCCTTTTTTTCATAAAAAGTAGCTTAAATGTCTACTCTTTATTAAAATCAAAACATTTTTGTTTGAGCTCACTTTTGGAACGACTATATGTCTATGTATATAGCCAAAATGAACTTAATTTTAAACTAACGAACAAAAAAAAAAATTTAAATATAACAAAACACTTTTCACAAAACAAAAACCACTTTTATTTAAGAAGAAAAACAAAACAAAAGGAAAAAAATCATTGCATTGTTGGTGGCTGCAGTTGTGATTATAGCGACTGGAGTTCTCTCACAAAGAGTTTAATAATTCCGAAGGAGTAAAACATGGCACAACCAAATTTTTAACACTTATTATGAACAGTCTATATAGTCAAAGAAAATCATAACAAGATGAAAACCTTGCACAACCTAAAATACTTTAACTCCACTTGAATAATAAAAAACCTTAATTTTTTAACACATATTTAATATATATAAATCAAAATTTTTTAAACATTAACTCAAAAAAACTTTTATGTAGTAAGAACCACAATTACCTGAAGTTAAAGGTTCCATTAAAACTTTTTCCACAAAAGCTTTTTTTTTATAAAAATGTACTTTAAAAAAGCCAAAAAATTCAAATTTTTCACAGCGCGCGAACGAAAGCAAAAAAGTTGATCTTCAACCGCATATAACTTTTTTACTAGTAATGTTAGGTCAACAATTTTTATTGTTTGTGACGCAGAATTTTATTGTCTTTAAAACGGTATCAAAAAAAGCCGGTACTTCAAAAATTTTTTTTTTTTCAATTAAATGCGTAAAAGCGCATACAATACCCCTTTGTGCGCCGCGTAGTTCACCCTTTCATACAATCTAAACGTAAAAAATTCAAAATGCATCTTTTGGTAAGAAGAATTGTTAAAATATGTCTAATGACCTCACAAAATAGAGTGAAGTGAATTTGGCGAGGGTGTGGGGTAGCCCCATAAGAAAAAAAAATAATAAAACGCTATATCTCTGCACTGCAATTACTGCAATTACTATCACAAAACTTTGTGCACAGGAGTATTCTGCTTTAATCAAACACCTTGCAAAAATTGGAGGAAATTGAACAAGGGGCCATTGCACCCCCTTACAAAAAAACACCTCAATAGCTATATCTCAGCATCTTTAGCAGTTATTATTACAAAACTTTATACACAAGAGTATACTACGTTCACAAAAGGGCGTTGTACCTGTCGTACAAAAAAATACGTCAATTGCTGTATCCTTGCACCTATATCATGTTGCAGAACTTGATAAGAGGACGTGCATTTTATTTAAAAAGTACCAGACGAAAAGTAAGGAGGCTTTGCACTCCTGCACAAGAATACTTAAGATACCCTAAGTATCTCTGTACCTATATACTATAATTATAACATTTGGTACGTGATGCCTTTCAAATACCTTAGGAAAATTTTGAGAGGGGGTGTTGTATCCTCCATACACTAAATAGTTGCGATTGTTGCTATAATATAAAACCTGGTGCATGGATGTATATGAAATGTAAATTAAGTTTTGCTGATGTTATCGTTTATTCCAATTTCTTACGACTGTTCTTTGGGCATTAAGGTAGAACGGGGTTAAATCGCCACTCGGTTAAACAACCAATTGCTTCTAACTTTTTTTAATTAAGTCGAATCAAACGACCGTTGGTACAGTAGATAGTGATCGATACAACGCAACTTTGGCAAAAGGTTCCACTACTGCACGTGTGTTATAACCTGAGTTCTGACGAAAGAAAGATTTGACGCGTCCTCGCTGCAATATTTTCAGTCGACAAAAGTTCAAAATTCTGCAAATCAGTGAAGTGCAGAAAAAAAGGTAAGTGTATTCTAAACAAAAGCACGTGGGGTTAAATAACCAGTCAAACTTATAATTCTTTCTTGCATAACGTGAGTAAGACGCCCAAACCAAACTAGACGAAATAGATTTCTTGCCATCGGAAGTGACTGATCGTACAAACGAGCCTGAACCGGAAGCATTCGACGGGGAGAGAGAAGAGATTTCACACAATGATGAAACACATGACGATAAGCAAAACCTCAGTGCGGAAGCAACTTTGGAGAATCTCCGACCCCCTCCCAAAGCTGTACCGAGAAAAACAACAACTCGATGCCGGAAAAAAAGAAAATCCGCGGTATTGACCAACAAAACTGTATTGGAGACTGCGCGAGGAGCAGGAAAATTGTGGCCAAAAAGAAGGAGGAACAGGCATTGGCGACCATGATTAGGAGGGAAAAAAAGATTCCTAAGAAATTTTCCGAGCAAAAAAACCAAGACACAGCAGCCAAAAACAATACTCGTCGCTCCAAAAGGGGTCGCCTAAGAAAAGTAGTATACGTTGAAGAAAGTGACGCCAGCGATTAATGAAGCTCCAGAGAAATTTTTTCAAGTTAATTATGTTCTTTTGTAACGTTTTTTAAAGTTCTGATAAAATAAAAACCCTTAAAATAACAATGTTGTTCGTATGAATTTTGTAACAAAGGGTTCAACGAACCAGGAACAGTTGAAATTTTCAAATTATTATCATAAACAAAGTTTTTACAGAGTGCCAGACATAAAAGTGGTTGTTTAACCCCCTTCCACCCTATGTTTAGCTAAAATTAAAAAAAAAAAAAAAAAATATGGAATTAATATTGTTTCTATAACTCGTATTCAGTTTTTCGAAGTGTGAAAGGGTTATGAAATTCATCCTGAATTCAGTAAGGAAAAAGGTTTACTCAATGATAAGCCCAAACCAAGCTTTAGAACCTCTAACGATGTGTATACTGCCCGTCGTTTTTTTAAAAATTATGAACAATTTGGAAAAATAACATGACTAAACAAAGACCTGGTACATAGTTTTTACATATTTTTATTTCTTCTGGATATGATATTGATATTTTAAAATTTGAAGTTTTTTACAAGAAACAAAACAAAAATATTTAGAGCTAAATGGTTGGTGTTCAATGCCAATCAGTATGCATAAAATTCTTTGTCATGCTACTGCTGTAATTAGTCATTTAACAGTCCCGATAGGATAACTCTCAGGAGAGGCACAAGATTATACCGGTCAAAAACCGATTATTATGGTACGTAATATGTACGACATTACTTTTGACTCGTACTGGTGCTTAGGCCCTTGGGTTTAAACAAAAAATTTGTATAATTTGTTAATTTTTTGGGTAAAGGAACAAATAAAACACTTTCTTGTTCTTTTTTGTTAGAAGCAAATCAAAACGACGGAACGACGAAGAAAATGTCCCTCGATTCTCTAAGGAAGGGCATAAAAATTTCAAAAATCGACATTTCAAAAATGTTTGCATCGAGAAAGCATTTTTGGAAAATAATACAAATTCAATTTTAATATTTTTTTTAATAATAGCCCAGGAAAATAAGACATTTTCTGCGAAAAAATAGCCAGTGGAAATTTTTCACCGGAATTGTCTTTATTTATGCATGGTACACAAACTGTCAAAGGCCCTTTGCAAAGTCGTGTGTGCATAAAAAGTTATTAAGGCTCAAAGGTCGCTAAAATCAGTTTTTTGCAAATATCTCGCTAATGCTAACTTTTACAGAAAAATAATGGTCCCCAATTTTATAGCACAGGAAATTTCCTACAAAAGTACGTTAAAAGTATTTGCGTACGACTTCTAGTTTAGGAGATCACCCAACTTAAAAGGTTGTTAACAGTTATGGTATGAAATACTACCTATGAGTTCATATTAAAATATCATACTTTTTAAATTGCAACAACTCTCCAATGAGAAGTTGTAAAAACAAAATTAAAATGCCGTTTGAAAGATAATTTAATTTTCTATATACCGTACAAAATTTTTTTTTCGAACGGCTCATGACCTTAAAAATATTCTTGAATAACCGTTAGGGCTTTGAAATTACTGGTTTTTTAAGGATATCTGCGAATTGGTAAGTACTACGATAAAATTTGTAGAGAATTACAATATCTACAAAAAATAAGCGATATGTGTACACATAGAAGTAACCGTTTAGAAGGTATTCCAAAAAAACCCTTAAAATGCCAAAAAACCGGTTTCTATTGAATATCTTCTATACGGTTACTTCTATGTGTACACATATCGCTTATTTTTTGTAGATCTTGTAATTCTCTACAAATTTTATCGTAGTACTTACCAATTCGCAGATATCCTTAAAAAACCAGTAATTTCGAAGCCTTAACGGTTATGCAAGAATATTTTTAGGGTCATGAGCCGTTCGAAAAAAAAATTTTGTACGGTATATAGAAAATTAAATTATCTTTCAAACGGCATTCTAATTTTGTTTGTACAACTTCTTATTGAAGAGTTATTGCAATTTAAAAAGTAAGATATTTTAATATGAACTCATAGGTAGTATTTCATATCATAACTGTTAACAACTTTTTAAATTGGGTGATCTCCTAAACTAGATGTCGTACGCAAATACTTTTAACGTATTTTTATAGAAAATTTCCTGTGCTACAAAATTGGAGACCAACATTTTTCTGTAAAAGTTAGCATTAGCGAGATATTTGCAAAAAAATGATTTTAGCGACCTTTGAGCCTTAATAACTTTTTATGCGCACACGACTTTGCAATGGACTTTTCACAGTTTGTGTACCATGCATAAAGACAATTCCGGTGAAAAATTTCCACTGGGAATTTTTTCGCACAGAAGCTCTTTTTTGGATTTATAGTCCTTAGCATTTGAGTAAAATTTAGTTTGACTATCTGCATAAATAAAGACAAATCCGGTGAAAAATTTCCACTGGGAATTTTTTCGCACAGAAGCTCTTGTTTGGATTTATAGTCCTTAGCATTTGAGTAAAATTTAGTTTGACTATCTCAAAAAACGCTTTCAGTATAGCGTTTTGAAGTTTTTGCTTATATGGGAGGTGCCACGCCCTCTTGTCCGAATTCTCCTGGTTCTTGTTCAGAGCTTGCGCTTACAATTCGTAGTGTTTATGTGTATTTTGGTAGCATTATCGTGAAAAAAACTCAGAAAGTTGCATTTTGAATATATTTTTGGACACGCCTACGTCCGTTGACCGATTTCGCTCATTTTCAATCTCCCGAGCTAACTTTGACGCCGAAGGTTGTGCACCAAATTTCATTGAATTATCTTGCTTTTCCCAAAAAGTGTATTTCCACACACAGCCAGACAGACGAACATGGCTATATCGACTGAGGAGGTGACGCTGATCAAGAATACATAAACTTTTCTATATCTACCACGCCTCCTTCTCTGCGTTACAAACGGAAGGACAAAGTGAATATACCCTGGGTGTAGGGTATAACTAGTAAATGTGTTATCTATATATTATCATTGTAACAGCATTTTAATAGATTTTTTCCAATTTCGCCAAGTTATTGTTCAGAGTTTTCACGAGCAATTCATGGTGTCTGTGTGAAATTAAGTTATATTACGCTGCCTTAGCTCAAATGTATAGTGTTTTGAAGATCTTGTTGTATGGGAGGTGCCACGCCTACTTTTACACCTATTTTCTGTTCAGAGTTTATACTAACCGTTCCTAGTATTTGTATTCAATTTTTATTTATTTCATACAATTTAAAAATAACACATTTTTAATTACAGTAAACCTCAACGCAACCCTCGATGAGCGCAACTTTTCGATTATTGCAACTCCCAAATTATTTACATTGTTGACTCAGTAACGCAACTAAAAAAAAAATGGATTTTTGATCTAGCTGGCTTTGAATTATTCTACGAATTTAAACTACTTTTTCCGTGAATTTGAATTACTTTTTCAAATGTTACTGCGATTTTTCAGCCTTAAAAATTTTTGTTTTGAAGTTTTATGTATCAAGTTTAAAAAAAAACGAATGAATATCTAACAATAAAATACTTTCACTTATTATGTTGGGGATTAATTAATCAAATGTAGATTTATGTTAGAGTATATGGTATGATCTATTTAAAAGAAGCATTTTTGGCTGATAGAAAAAAAGTTCGAAAAATACAAAACAAAAAATTGAAAGATTTTTTTAAAATTCTACCAAAAATAGCATAACTATCCGGATCATTTTTACCACAAGTAATCAGCATGAAATGTTGAGTGCATGCTACTGAACTTCTTACAATGTCAAGATTGCCAAGATTTAAACTCTTGATCCATAGTGCTTTAAAAGCACTGCTTTTATTGCTTCATCCTTTGGGAAGGAATATAGTCTCATATTTTAGTACGTGTATTCTTATCTCTCCCTTGACAATTGGATAAATTACGCATATTAAATCTTTAAAAGATATTTATAGTAATAATTCCGAACTAGGAAACACTCTAACTAACTAGCTCTCCTCCTTCAGCGGAAACAAATTGGTTTAAGCTTCAAGTATAATTTTAAAATGATCATAACTTTTTAAAGAAAAATCATACATGAACAAAACCATAGCTTATTTTAAAAATGAAAAATAGTACTAAACGATGCATTTAGTAAAAAAAAAAGCAAAACGATTTGGTGCGTTCTCCATATAACTACGTGATAGAGCAATTCTAAGATGGGATATGCATTCAGCACCGGCAAATTAGTCGAAAATGGCTATTTTTGTTTTGGTTTATTGTTTTAATTTTTTGTCAATTATACCGTTTTCCGGCTTTTTTTAAAAAAAGTAATTAATGAACCTATTTTTAGAACTTTTGTAAGAGCTCAAGAATAATTTGACTTATTTTTTCTTTTTATTTTTGGGTTCAAGACAGTTTGATTTAAATATTTTTTTGAGTGCGTGCATGCTTTTGTTCTTTAAATTCCCAAGGGGAAAAGAAGTGCTTCAAAAACACTTCTGATATTTTTCACCAATAAACGCTTCCGCTCCGTAAGAACTATTCTTTCTTTTCAACATTGCATGTCCTAGATCACTTTGGACCTTTTTGGTCTATGTGTGACTAATTTTCCGCCTTTTAAACCTAACCCAAGATGTAAGCACTCTTAAGCTTAACGCAGCATTACTTCAAGAGGCCTTTTGAAGCTTTTATTTGTAATGCTGTGGCAAGCGTTTTTTCAATAAAATAAAAAAGAAAAAACTGGCAGCACCAGGATTCGAATCCACGATCGTCCGTGTGATAGATAGAAACATTAACAAAGTCGTTAGACCGCTACACCATCGCCCTATACGATAAAGAGGTGTTAAATTTGCATATTTAGCAAATGTTGTCCAAACAGAAATTGACATTCGAATGATTCTTACAGCCTTACATAGAAAGGAAAATATAAAATTGAAATAAAAAAATATTGAATGAAAAATATTTTAATAAAAAAAAATCACCCGAGCTGGGTTCGAACCCATGTGTTTATGCGAACACGCACAATCCCCAAAAGGAGGGATAAAGTCCCCGTAGTTGGCAACGCAATTCCATTGCTTAACAAACAATGCCCCACAGTTTATACCTGTCAAAGTTCTTTCTTATTTTGCTTTTCCTTCTTCATTCGTTTTTATAAAATAATCAAAGAAGCAACACGAGCAGCTGCAGCCGTAGTAATATATATATATATAACTCTAAAATAAGTGCAAATTGTGAATTTTCTACTTTTTAATACTCAGTAAAGAGTTTGCTTAAACCTCAACAATAAGAGTTTTCTTTTGTCCGGGTTATTTTTTCTTTCATCGAAGTTCTCAGTGGCGGAGTTTTTCAACCGTTTTTTGCAGTTTCTCAGTGGAGAATTCTAAAAGATGACAAAGGAGTTCATCGGCGGAGCGCCATCAAGCATCAATTAAAGAAGTGCTCCAGCTCGCTGCCTCCAAGCTAGGAGTGAAAAAGGTAACCCTTTGACATCCACATTTCCCCCAACAAAAAACAATTCTCTGGCTCCTGGTTTATAGCTCAAGCCAGCGCCCAGAACACCATGTTGTTCTTACTGCAGCCTTACATGTAAAAATGTTGATTAAAAAATATTTTAATAAAAAAAAAAATAAAGCAAAAAAATAAAAAAAATCACCCCGGCTGGGTTCGAACCCAAGTACGTTCTTACTGCAGCCTTACAAAAAATCTTTGTGAAAGTGCCTCTAAATTTCTATGGAGACAAGCGCTACTGGAGTGCTTGGATCAGAAGCGCTAGAAGTTTTTCCTCTTAGGTATTTATTAAGTTCGTATATATTAAAATATCTAAAATAAAAGTTTTGCCAAATTTTTATGGTTTTTTTGTTTTAATTTTGTGTACTTCAATACCATGAATTTCAAAAAGGTAACATCTCATACATAAAGAATGTCAAAATTGTCATATATTTTGACGTCAATATCAAAATATTTCTGAAATTTTGGATTTCTAATTGGCCCTGAAATGTAACTCAAAAATAAATTTTATAAATATTACCCTGCAAACAGTGTACTAGATACAAACGGCGTATGTATCGGGGACGCAAACACGTATTTTGTTTTGTACGCTTCGTGGTACTGTGCCTTTACTTATGCCAATAATAATCTCATATTAAATCAATAAATTATTTATTTTTATTTTACATAAGGTTCACATTATATACATATGTACATCATTTTAATTTTTACAATTTATTTAATGCCTCCACCACCTTTTGTAACACCATCTTATTGAGAAATTCTTGTTAAGACCACTCACTCATTTTAAGACCATCAACGATGATTCATCATCAGGCGGCAGTCTTAATGAACTGATCATTATATAATCGATGAGACACTTTTCATAACCCAGCTGATAAGGTTTCTCTGAAGTCATATGCAAAAGTACATTGGTGGTATTGTAACTGGCGCAACGTAAGGATTTTCCTTTTTATGAGTCTTGAGATACCCTAATGATGAAAAGGTGACAATGTAATCTTCGCGGAGAAGACCCTTGAACGGTTTTTCAACTTTTTGGTTGCGTACATTAAGCTTATAAATATTAGTACACTGGAATGTGCAATGGATTGTCGGCAAATCTGAAGGAAGAAACCAAACCTGCTCATTTTGCACCAAAATTTAATCAAATAAATAAATAAAAATTATATTTACCTCAATTTAGCTTTTTCACAAACAACACTTCCCGTTTATTTCAACATGCAGGATTTTTAGGACAATTTTTTTATTTTTTCTTGTTTTGATTTTTGAATGGCACATAAAACAAAACTTCCATACAAAAAAAAAAATATTCAGACGTTAAAAAATATATTTGCGCATACCTATAAAGTACGAGAAATGTACCAGATACCAGATACAAGTTAAGAAAAATTTTAAAAAATGTAAAAAAATTCAAATACAACCGGTACTCATTTTTTGCAGGGTATACTACTTTAGCAAATAAAGTTTTTGTTTTTTCATTTCCTGAAATTTTTTAAAATTCGAAGATGTGATCTTTTTAAAATTTAAGATTCAATAAGATATAACATTTGACTTCATTTGTGCAATCTAACCATTGATATCTTAGTCCAGATGTAATTTCATGCCAGGGGAACTGATCAATTTTGTGGAAATTGGTCTGTTTAAAGACAGTATAAAGATTTCACAATTTGTCGCCTACAAAACTTAAAGAAAATTGTGTTTTCCAAGAGAAAACGATGTCACTCATCCATCATGTTAAGAGTCAACTGATTTATAATTTAACGATAGCAAGATTTTTGCAATGATGAATAATAATAAATATATTTTCTTGTTTTGCATAAATTACTTTTCCCATAAACAACATGAGTATTTTGTCCTTTCAAGCCACTGAAAAAATGTTTGTGATTTCATTTCACTTAAAATACCCATCTTTAAATCTTAAGCATTTTATTAAACAAAGCCGCATTCCTTTTAATTTCATTTTGGTTTTTTTTTTTTTTGGTTTTGTAAACATTTAATGTCAGTATGCCGCAAGCCAATTAAGTCAGTCAGTCATTCGGTGGCACTCAGTCTTCAGCTTTGCTTACAACAAAAGTGCGTGACGCTGCTGCTTCTTTTACTGTTGCATACTGCGGTAAAGTCTGATACATTTATACATATATTGTATAAAATGTTTTATGCCCTTACCAATGCTTCTCTGTTTATTTTTGCTATTTTATTACTTTTTTGCAACAATTTGCTGTATTTTCTTTTATTGATTATTGAAGCATAAAAATGGCGTAAAAGTCGTAAAAATGTTTATTACAAACAAAAATGCCAGCAAAAAGACAGCAAAAAAAAATAAAAAAAATGCAACAAAAACAACACAAATATTACACCAACAAAATGGCCAAAAAGAAAAAAAAAAATACGTTAAATAAAATATTCAACTGTAAGAAGAGCCATAAAAAAATCACCACAAAATGGTTGGCATAAAAAATTCACGCACAATGCTCAGAGAAAGATTTACAATGAAGTGTGCGTTCAGAGTGCACCAGGCAAAATAACTTTTGAGAGAATTTTAATTAAACAGATTTTGCAAAATTTATAGCATATTGATTTCTCAATGGTTATTTAATAAAGGCATCAAACACACCATCATCTTGTGCAACAGCATTTTTGCTGTTTTAAATTTTTAAAAATAATAAATAAATAAGTTTTTACTGAGCTGATTGAATCATGTAAATAAATAATTTCGATAATAAATATTTCAATTGGAATAAAAATTATTTCAAAGTCATCTAAATCAATTAAAATTTCTCGATTTTCACTTTGATTAGTTACGTCAAAACTGCTGTAAGCGCATAATCCTTTTGCAGCCATCAATCAAATTTTATATTTTTAATACCTGGCAATTACGAACAAAAGTGACTGAAATATATTAACAACAAGTCACATCGAAGATCGGTAATCACAAAACAAAGAAGAAGAAGTCGCAAATTTTTAAAGTATGTTATGGGTATTTCCACAGAAAAGTATACAGTGAGCCAAAAAATAAATCATCAAATCTTTGAAAGTTTTGAACGATGCCACGCCGCTAAAAAATGCATCACTTATGAGATTTGGTACATATGTTAAATGGATCGGGACAAATAACATCCTTTGGAAAAATTGGTGATGCCACGTCAACTTCATAAGATAAGGTGAAGAACGTAAGGGAGAAGGGGGAGGTTTCGACACCCTAACAAAAAAGTCCTTATACCTTCCAAATGCAATTGTGCATGTTATTTTGAATACACATAGACTATGCATGAATATGTGTGCTTCTTTTATAAATTACAAAAAAAATTTGATATGTCTGCTATTTTCGGAAATGTGACCAATAAAACAAAGTTAAAATAAATGACGAAACCTCCCACTTTTGGGGAGGTGTTCATGAATTGGTGTTCACTTCTTGAACGACTCCGATATAATGAAAACTCTTGTTACGAATTTACTGTCTCACCCTCTAAATCAGTTTAAAATGTTTTTTCCTCTTTGCGAAAAGAAAGAAATACGGTATTGGGCCACCTGCTTCGCAAAACGGTTTATATATTTTGCATTTAACTTATGTTCGGAACTGCATAAGTACATTTGACTAAACAAAACGGTTTCGGTTCTTGTTTTTGCTTTTGACACATGTTCGTTTTCCCCCTTTTGTCGAGCATAAGTTATTATTAGACATTGCAAAAAAAAAAAAAAATCGTATGTTTAAATAGCGGGCAAAAGGAAATGTAAGCAAGAGCAAGAGAGACAAAAAATCATCAACGGCAAAGCGGCAAACTTGAAACGAAGCAAAAATTCAAATAGTCAGTTGCTGCTTGTCACTTGTCGCGTACGGTTGAAGTTCCTCTTCGTTGTTCGCAGTGCAAAGGAAAAAAAAAATATACTTCTTTACAAAACCTTGCATCAAAAAAAAAAAAAAAACAGTTTTTATACAAAATTGCAAGTAAAAAGCACATAAAACGATACACGGCAGTCTTGAAGCGAGCGATTTTGCCATGAAAATGGATCCAAATTTTGGTTGCAGGAGTCGTTTCTAGATAGTTCATAGAGTTGAAATTCGAAAAAATCAAAATCCTAGCTGATCCCTTTTCTGAAGTATCGATATTTTTCGTATTTTTGATTATAATTTCACGTTAATATCCATTTACATACAGTTCAATCGAACTATTTGGCGTTCAAACGACAATATAGTTTTATTAAATTTTATTTGAGTTTTTTTCAAGAGATATTAAAATATTCTCGCGAGAAAGAACTATCAAGTTTATATTTATAAGGTCATAAAAAAAAGAAAAGATAATCTTGAGCTTGCCTAAGATTCTGAATTGCTGGTGATTGCATAAGGTAAGTAAAAGGATTTTGAAAATATTATTTAATTTTAGTTCTTTCAAAACTTCATAGGTGTCGCATGAAAACCTACAAGAAAAATAATCATTTTCCGATATTAAGGGTCAGGTCAAATATACAATATTTCTCGAGTGATCTGCTCAGGAATTGTATTACAGCAACCAAATTCTCCAATTTCAATTGTCGATTATAATTTAGAGTTGCGATCAAAATGGATTTTCGAGACAAATGTTCTCATGAAGAAAACAGAAAAAAGATATGCGCCATCTGTGGTAAAAAAATCATCTTTGGAAGTATTAAGCCAGAAAAATTTCTGGTTAATGATAGAACCAAAAATCTTATTCTTGAAGTTCCTGAGTATAAGCAGTTCAAGATTTCTGATGAACGGTATCCTGTGAGCATTTGTAGATCATGTTACCTCACTCTACTTGATAGAGAAAAAGGAATTTCCAAAAGACCTTTGCAAAAAATGCCAAATTATGAGGACATAATTCTTCCAAAAGATACTCGTACAACACCGCAAGAAGGTAATTGTAGTTGTTACATTTGTTTAAATGCTAAATGTAAGGGTCGCACGCCTGTAGTTAAAGGCAAAGGAGAGAAAATAAATTTAAATAATGTTATTAATGTTTCCACAGGTCAGTATGGTGCTTTGAAAAATGAGAAAATTTCAAATTCAATTGAAAATGAAAAGTCTATGGATATAATAAAGTTGTGCGATAAATGTTTTCAAGAAGTTGGAAAAGGTAAGAAACATTCTTGCAAAAATCTAACCCAAAATATGATGAAAATTATTGAGCAACTTCCTGAGAAAGATCAGGAAAAAATTGCTGCTAATATTATACAAAGTAAATTAGATTCTGAAGAAGCTAGATAGATGCTCAAAAAATATAAAAAAACGTCAATTTATGTTTGACAAACTCTTCCGGTCGAAAATCACGAATAACTGTCAATCCCAGTCAGTCGAATCAAATATCAATAAAGGAAGAAAATTTGGACAATTTTCGGGTTCAATTGGGAGTATCAACTAATCAAATGAGGAAAATAACTAATTTTATTAGATGTAATGTAGGTAAAAAATCTATTCCAACTGATTACTTGAAACACATGTCAGTTAAATCAAAAATTTTTAAGGATGTGTACAAGGTAGACGTACTTGAATTTGATTGCGAAAAGAACCCTTTAAAACAGAAACGTCCTGTCGTTTATGCAAACGCAGAAGAATTGCTTGATTTATTAATTGAGCAACGAAACCTACAGGGCAACTTCATAATTAAAGTCATAGCTGACGGGGGTCAGGGGTCTTTCAAAATTAGTTTAAATCTACTTCCTGAAAATAACTCACCTATTTTAGATTCTTCAATTAAAATTGAAAACATAGAAGATGAATCAAATTTAGATGAAAATGGAACTTGCAAAAGGTCTACTTACTCTGAAGGTGGTAGTATGAGTAAAAAGGCCAATTTTAATTTGTGTGGTACCACAGATCAAAGAATCTTACGATAATATGAAGATCTTATTTGAGTTGACGAAAATCAATGATATTCCATTTAAATTTGCTGCGGACTTCAAGCTCTTACTCATTATTAATGGCCAACAAACAGCCTCAGCCACTTATCCGTGCCCGTACTGTTTCGTTTCATTGAGTGAGCTGAAGAATGATTCGAATTCAGACAATGACGTTCATGCGGAAAATCAAGCAAGTTCTGAATTCACTACAGAAATGACTGATAGTTTCAGATTGAAAACTTACGGAGATTTAAGAGCCGACTATGAAAAATTCTGTCTTGCTGGAAAGACGAAGACGTGCTCTAAAGAGTGTCATAGTACTGTAAATCCTCCTCTTTTTGATGAAGATGACGAAACATTTGTATTGCAAAAATGTGTCATTCCAGAACTTTATATATTGCAAGGTTTTGTGAATCATTTATTTTGGAGAGGATTGGTACCTTTACTTGGCCGAGAGAAAGCTTTGCTATGGCCAAAAAAACTCAATCTCGTAGCTAAAAATTATCACGGCGAAGCATTTGAAGGAAATGCATGCCGAGAGCTATTGAAATCACGTTATTCTTATACACGTTGAAGAGAGTTTGAAATTTATTGATCAAAATAATGGCTTAGGATTTTGGTCTGAGCAGGCTGGAGAGGCAGTCCATGGAACTTTTTTAAAATTTTGGGAACGTTACAAAATGAAAAATATTCATGATGAGTCATATCCTGGACAATTACTCAAAGCAGTAATTGAATTTTCATCACTTCATGTTTGATAAAAAAACTTATTATACTTTCCTTTATATTATTCAAAAATTTTGCTACAATAGAAGTGTAAAAGAAAAAATGTTTAAATAAAGTTAAAAGAAAAACAAAAAAAGTTACAATAAAAAAAAATTAAAAAAAAAGTTGAAAAAAATGGGACCATATAACCACTACGTCCTCGTCGTTGGTCCTGGGTTAGGCTGAAAGTGGGGCCTTTCAAGTTTTTTCATTATCTAAATAAAAAAAACGTACAAAACAGTTCAATTGAATTCAACAAAAAAAAAATTAAGCGGGAATCAAGTTCTAAAATACAAAAATATCAATATTTCGGAAAAGGGATCAGCTAGGATTTCGATTTTTCCGAATTTTAACTCTATGAACCATCTAGAAACAACTCCTGCAACCCAAATTTGGATCCATTTTCATGGCAAAATCGCTCGCTTCAAGACTGTTGTGGATAACGTGGTGCAGAAAAATATATAATTTTTATAAAAAAAAGAAACCGCAAACCGTGATACGGTGAAGGGGAGATAAAGTGAAAAGAAAAAAGCTGCTTATAGAGGTACATTGTACTGCCAAAGGTACTTTCATTTACGAAGCTGGCAACCTGTGTCAAAAGAAGCAACAAAAGACAATTTTCTACAGAGGATAGAATCTGGTGCTCACGTAGCAGCATAATCATCGAGTTTTTTATCCATTAACGACAAGATCAACAACTACAGGTATCAACAATAACGACAATTGCAGTTCGCAGCAATATTTCAATTGCAGTCAGCACCGATATTGACAATTGCATTCAACAATAACAACGATTGCAGTCCACAGCAATATTGAGATTGCAGTCATCAACAATATCAGCAGCAATTACAATTGACAGCAATATCAGATCATATTGCAGACCTCAAAAGTAGCATCGATTGGAGTCAACAATATTAACAAAATCAGCATTTAGCACATCGCCAGCAACAAATAACATCAGCCTTGTCATCGATAATCGTCGTTCATCATTATTAAGGAGTAGCTATAGGTATTATTATTAAATATTATTAATTATTCTTTTAGTTTAAAAAAAAAGAAATAAGCAAAGAATTAAAGAAAATTTATAAAAGGAGAAAGCTAACATGAAAATTTAAACTCGATATCTTTTGAGTAATACGAAGATGAATTGTTAAAAGGTCAAAGATAGGGGAATGCCAAAGAAGGGATAAATGCAGAGCTGAACAATGCGAAACCAAAAACCTAATATTAATTCAATAAATATTTTGCAGTATATTTTTTTTTATTCAAATGCAATAATCATACTGTTTAGGATTGTCATTTCAAATTTAGCAAGTTTTTGAATTTAACCAAAGGAAATATTTCTATAGTTACGGTTCAAAATGGCATAGGGATGACCGCGCCCTAGCCAGGTATACCTCGAATGCATAGCAACGATGGTAAGCGAGACTTTTCTTTATAAACATATGCCAGGCGTAACATGCTGTTTCCCTTTAACCTTAACGAGCACGAAATTACCAATTTTCACATCCAGAACGTTACTCATGACTAATTGCGACAATTCTTCTTCTTCAATTCCACAAAATTTTGGGATTTATCGGAGTCAGCAGGACTATAGACATCGCTTGCATTTTATGAAGAAGTGCTTACATTTCTCTGCTTGTTAACTTTCTTTTTGTACTTTCGTTTTGTTGCTCTCAACTCTTTTTCTCTTCGTTTGTCGCGTATCTCCTCCAACCAAAATTTCTCTGGTGAATTCGTATAAATTCTCGATTTTCCCTGATTTTTTGAAACCTTCGGTCTTTTTAATTTAGACGGTAAAGGAAGAATTCCTTCCGCTGATGTCGCGAGAGAACGAATCTCAGGCATTTTGTCTTGAACCGGGCACGATAAATCATTCAGAACAGGGAGATCAGAAACTTGAACAAGTTCAGGATCTTTGGGTTGATTCTGGTTTATAGTGACTTGTATATCGGCAATAACATCGGACTCGAAACTTTCTGGAAAATCCGATTCTGGAAAAATCGTTGAGTTATACAGATAAATTCCAGTTGCTAAAAATCCTTTTGTAATGTTTTCTGGTGTAAAAGCTCGCATAAAGGAAACTTTGGTTAGTTGTGCAATATCCGCCAGATCAACTTTCTTTCCAGGATGGTTGGCAATAAAATTATTGAATGTCTGCTTGCAAAACTGTTTGAAAGGATCAAAAACGGATACGTCTAATGGTTGAAGTTTGTGGGACGTATGCGGTGGGAAAGAAAGAAGACATATTCCATTTACACGACGGTAAATAATAGTGTTGAGTCCAAAGTGAAATACATGATTATCCATTAATAATAAATGGGGTCATCTTTGGTGCATCGTGCATGATTTTTAATATGGATAACAACTTCTTGGAATTTTTCTGAATTCATCCATCCGTTCTTTGCCAAAAGTGCCAATGCATGCGTTACGGATTCTTTCAGAAAATTCATGTTCATACGTTTTTGCGGGAATACATACACAGGAGGAAGATGATTACCGGCTGCGTTGATGATTCCTACCATAGCAACTAAACTGCCGCGCTCAGCAGAAGAAGCTTGACAAACCGTATGTTTTCCTTTTTGTGCAATGACCTAAGAAGTTTAAATTTTGGTTGATCAAGGAACCTACTAACAATTCACAAGTTAACTTACTTTTAGAGAATCCATAACTGTTGTTATGCCAATTTCATCAATGTTGTATATTCGGTCTGCAGCAAAATTGTACTTTTGATAAAGTTTTTCCAAATTTTCAAAAAAAATTTCGACTGCTTTTTTGTTAAATGCAAATATTCGTGCAATACTCATGTTTTCTAAGGCTTAAGCCAGAATTACGACGCATAAAAAATTTTATCCAATCAACTCCAGCTCGTTTTTCTTTATCCCAATTCTCTGGATGTTTAATGTTGTTTCTGGAAACAAACTCATAGACAAATTGCCTGGCTATAATGTACGTTAAGCCATGGTGTAAATTTGAATAGTTTATTAGCTCCCGCTCCTCTACAGATGTGAGAACTTGGTTTGATTAAATCTTTGATTGATAATCTTTTTGGCCTCCTGGATTTTTTTCTTCTTTTGCTATTCTCGACACGATTGTGGTCCGCTTTAAGCCATATTTTCTTGCAGCACTAGATGTTGTTTCATTTTTCTTGAAAATTTCTGCGATTACCATATTTTCTTCATTGATAATTTTTTCAGGATATTTCTTTTAATAAAAATTAGGCATCTTGAAATTAAACATTGATTTCTATTGTGAAATACATGACTTATTCATAAATTAAATACACACACGACTAGCGTTTTTCGGAATTGGAATGAATGAAAATTTTAATTTAGAACAAAATAATACAAATGAACTGAATTATTTAAAAAAGAAACCTAGAAAATATTTGTAAAGTATAATTTAGAAAGAGTTTTTTCAACAAGTCCACTATATCACCGTCCGTCATAAATAAATGGGAGGCTTCGACAAAGTGTCTGCTAAAAAAAACGGAAATTATATGGTTTATTAACCGAGTATCACACAAAAGCAACAAGCAAATATTACATCAACTTGCTATAAAAATACAAAATCACGACTAACTACGCACCCTAGCCGAATTGCGCAGAGAAATTTTTATGATAGCTGCGTACCATTAGGAGTAAGACTTTTTGGTTTACACGCGGGAGTAAGCGCGAATAGAAATCGCAAAATTTGGCACTGATGAAGCCTCCCACATGTCGAAACATCCCCCTTCTACCCTACACGGGGAAATCCTAGTTCTTTGTAAGATTTTCAATTTAAATTTTGTATAGCGGAAAAAATGTGTCATGCGACATGTCCCGTGCGAATTTGATTAAAATTAAGTAAAAAAAAAAAAAAATTTAAATCATTTTTGGGTAAAATTAAAAACATTCTAAAACCAGTCACATTGAAATATTGTCTCTGGTTTGCCTGAAATCGGCATTTGAATAGTTGGTCCCAAAAACCACTACAATGTTTGTCCCGTGCGAACGCCTTGGTTTTTTGCTATTACTTACTCTGCAGCTACGGGGTCGGGCCTTGAAATCGACTTTTGTAAGGGCTTCGTGCGGGCCTAACCTCAAAAGCCCGTAAAGGCCCGTAAATCAAGAGAAGAGTGGATGGATAAACTTGAAAAATTTTTTTTTTTTTACATAAAAATATAAGAAAATTTTGTATAAATATGAGGCTGAGAATGTCAATGGAGTAAGTCAAGTAAAACAGATCATCTTATTAGACTAGAATGTTTGTTTTTTCCTCATATGAAAATCATTGATTTAGATTTTATTCAATATTTTTAAATTGTTTTTTTTTTTAACTTTTCAATTAACATTTTGTTAGTATTAATTCATAAAACAACATTTTCCAAACATTTTGAATTTAATTAAAAATAAAAAAAAAAAATGTATGGTTGCTGAGGATCGAACCCATGACTTCCAAATTTTGAGTCGACAATCTTATCAACTGACCCAACGTGCCAATTATGATTCAAATGCCTTGTGTTTTACTTAGCGCGATAAGTCATTGAAAAAATAAAATAAAAATGTCTGTCGTATGTTTGGAAAACGGTTATTGAAACTTTTGGAAATAAACATTCTTCCCATTGTTGATTTTAACTTTGCAAATAAATTTTAAAAATAATAAAAAAATAATATTTTCCAAACGTTTGAAAATTGTTTATGAAAACATTTGAAAATTAACTTTTTCCAAGCTTAAAAATTGAAAAGGTTATAAAATTGTTTGTTGGGAAGTTACAATTTTTTTAAAGTGTGAATATGTAATAATATGTTTGAGTCGGGCGGTCCGGGCCTCGACAAAAAATATTTGTGCGGTCCCGGGCTTTTTTCAAGTGCTTGTTTCGTGTTCGTGCCGCGCCGCGACTTATTTTTGAGGCTCATGCCCAGCTCTAAATCATATCATAATATTTTATTTTTAATTCTAAATCAAAATTATTTGAAATTTCATTTTATATTTTTAAAGTTTACAGCCATCGCTGTAGTATCATTTTATTAAATTTCTTAACTTGCGATTCTTGACTAACTCGAAACAAAAGAGCCACAAAAAGTTAAGTCTTTACTTTTTTCATCAAAAATTTTCTTCAGAGTACTCTTAAAAATGGCATCTACAACAAGGGTGTCAGCGTTTTCAAATCACTGAGCCAAGCGCAGTTAGCGCAAAATTTTCGCTTTTACAACAACTTCAAATTCTTCGAACTACAACAATCGCAAAACCTATTTTGTGTTGTTTTTTGGTGGCTCGTTTGCAACAACAACAACAATATTTCAATAATTTATTAAATTTCCGCGAACTACAACACACATGAAAAATGTTTGTTGTTTTTTTTATGCGAAACGACAAAAACAATTTTTCATAAAAATTTTTAATTCCGCAAATTTTGACGAGCTCAAAAAAAAACAACAAACATTTTTCGTGTGTGTTGTAGTTCTCAGAAATTTAAAAAATTATTGAAATATTCTTGTTTTTGTAGGCGAGCCAAACTAGGCTCACTTTTGTTCTACGCTGACATCCTTGATCTACAATGCGTGCAAAATATAAATTGCTGAACAAATAGACAACAATAAAAATGCAAAAATTTTATTTCTTTTATTTTACGGAAAAAATCAAAATTCAATTTTCTCAGATTGTCAAGGACGAGTGCGTGCGTGTAGGTGTACACAGACAAGACACACAGGCAGTCTAGTAGCGCATATAGCACTTCCAAGGACCTGCATGTATTGCATTATGTAGCAGTAGCAGTCATGTGCGCTCCATTTTTCTGACATTAACATGTGGCAAGCGTTTCCTCATGATTTTTATGATATTGATTTAATGCTTTTGCTTATAGCTTACTGATGCTGTTGCTGCTGCATGTTCAACACAAAGCTGTGTTTGCCGCATGGATTGCAAATGCTGCGTTCTTATTGAAGAAAAATATTTACTGAAGAGACGAATATTAATAGATGTATAGTATGAAATTGAATTTTTCGTGGAATTTAACACGCACATTATGTATGTATTTTACGCATCGACATACTTATGTGTAACATATACAGTGACTTCCAAAACTATTCATAAAAAAACTCGAAGCAACAGCAAATTTTTCCTTCTCATTTCTTAGTTTACTTTTTGCCAAACTTTTGGAGGGCCAAAAATGTTAAATTTTGACTCCTCGCTAAAGATGACATTTTCCAAAAAGAATTTGGTTGATTTCTTTGCAGTTTGGTTTTTTTTTTTTTTTTTTTTTGTTGATATCGGATATGTAAGATTTGCGGCGTGCGACTCGACTATGAAAACCAGCTTTATGCAGCGCATTCCGTAAAGTTTGTGAACAATCATTTGTTTTCTGTCCAAGTTTTGGCTAAGCTGTTGAATTCTGGATCACCGAAGCTTCTACAACACGTTCCTCGCGGAGATATCGTGGAGAAAAGTATTTTTGGCCTCCCCGATATCTGATGATTTGGACCCAATTGACCGCTACGGTAGAGACCATTCAATTTCTTTGCCGATTTCGCGAACAGTTTTCACCTCTTAATCTAAATTGAGGATTAATTTACGCAAATTAAGGTATAAATCCGCACTTCATCCCATTTCGTTTAATTCAAAATTTTTTACGAAAACTGACATTAAATCAATGAGAAATACAAAGAAAAGTCTATGCTACTAAATATTTTATAAAAATTTACAAAACAAAATCCATTATTACAGTAATACATATTTCCGAATAGAATATCATTTACAGAAAGAGTAGGAATAATTTTTGTGCATAGATTTGGCTTACTTTTGCATCTTTAACTCACTATTTTGTATGAAAGTACTAATAACTATTTTTCTCTGCACTTTTAGTAAAGGCATAACCATTCTCAGAGACTGCAAAAAGAATCTTCGAACTTCAGTGTATTACTATGTTGTTTGTACGCAATGAAGAATGTAAGAATAATTATTGTGCCCACTGTATGTACTTTTGTAACAAAACGGAAGCAATCAAGTGCAGCTGTTGAAGCCAAAAGGCTGCTAACATGCAGCAAAATGGATATGATTAAAATTTAAATACTCGTGTCGAGTGGATAGAGTTTCCAAAATGTCGAGGTTACCAAAAATTGATTATTTGAGTGGAACGTCACAGATATTTTGGTATTTAAAGATATTCACAGTTTAAGGTTAAATTTCATCCTTAGGGGATTCAATTTATGCCGCTTGTCTGCAATATAGTTTTGAGCATACCATTCCGATTAAATTAATTAAAATTATGTTTCCCGGTTAAATGTTCCTATTAATTCTAAAGTGAATAAGTTAATGATAATGTTTTGCATATAATATCGCGCATGTATACCAACATATGACCGCAGGTGGTTTAATAACTGAACCAGCGCCTTAGTTTACGCTCATCAATTTAATTTGTGGTTAATGCTGTTAAGCTTTCAAAGTATTGTATGGATGTCTAAAATATTGTATTTATATGGGTTAATTAGTTGCAAATTATATAGCAGAAATTAGTTGGAAAATCGAATCGAATCTTATAATGAAATTTTCATTATGTGTGTGTAATAAACCGCAGAATTCAATTGACATCAAAGCCGAAGTTTTCAAAAATTTATTGAAAAGAATTAATGAAATATTTTTTCTATTTTTTATGAGTATATTATGTTAACCCTTTCGACCCGGCTGGGACAATATATCCCAATTTACATATATATATTGTCCCAGCCGGGTCGAAAGGGTTAAGCAGTGATTTCATGCACATATGTATACGAAAGTTGCTCCATAAGTTTCTAAAATATAGTAACCCCAGCGTTTTCCGATGCAAATTTTTATGATAGTGGAAAAGTTTCACATTTTTCAGGGTATATTTCTTCAGACGTTATGCGCACAAAGCATTTGTCCAAGCACTTTGATCAGTCCGAAGATGATAGCTCTAAAACATGAACGTTTAACTCAGTAGACGTGAACGAAGTGAAGCATATGTGTTAGAAAATGCATTGAAAGATTTACAGTTTGTCAAATAATTCGTTGCAAAATGCAAATAGCCACACAAATTCAACTTTAACATATAATTTTATTGACTAAGGCACTTTTTAAATTTTTTTTTTTTTTACAGTATTGTTAGGAATGGTATACCCTTTCATTATAGTTAAGAAAAATAACAAAAACAAAACCAAAAACATAAGATAAGCCATAAACAAAATAAAACTACAAAATTGAAGGTGTCAATTAATTGTTTGCAAAATGCAAACACATATTGCAAAAAGGATATAAAATATAAAGGACTTCACTAATATTTTGTGTGCTTCCCATCAGCTTCCATAACAGCCTGTAGACGCCGTGACATTGATTGTACAAGTCCATTTACATCACACAATTCAGGTTTCTTTACCCACTTCTCGTTGATTGCCGTTATCAAAGCGTTTCTGTTAGTTGGGTTCCGCTTTCCCACTCTTTTTTTTTAAAAATGCCCACAAATTTTCAATGGGATATAGATCCGGACTTTGGGCGGGCGTGTCAATTACTTTGCTGCAATTGTAGAGCAACCAGGTCCGGCACAGCAGCGATTTGTGCTTTGGATCGTTGTCCTGATACAACTTGTATTTTAATTTGTTCGGATTTCCACTATCAACAAAGCCAAATTTTTGGGCGCTTCTTGTCAACTCGTTTTTAAGAATGTCTAAATAAAACTCTTTTGTCAATATATCAGTAAACATACGCAATTCTCCAACGCCTTTGGATGAAATTCAGCCCCACACCATCACTGAAAGCTTGCCAAACTTAACTGCTGGTATAATATTTTGCTGTTGAAGAGCTGTTTTTGGTTTCCGCCAAACTTTGCTGGGTCCATCGTGATAATACATCATTATCTTCGTCTCGTCGCAAAAAAATTACGTCATTCTAGTACTCCACTGGCCTATTTCTGTTAGAAATGGCAAAGTTTAAGCGCTTTTCAATATTAACAGCAGACAGCATTGGCTTTTTCCTGGCTGTATGCGACGATTACTGTTGGAGCTTTAGCACTTTTCGCACGGTTTCATGGCTTACAGTCTTGTTGCAATCACTTTTTATAATGTTTCCCAACTCTCTAAGGCTTGTTTGTGGGTTGTCACTAATTTGTTTTAAAATTTTTGAGTGATCTCGCCGTGTAAGCTTTGATGGTCTACCGCCAGAGTTGTTCAATTCCAGTCCATTTTCTTTTTCTGCACGTTGAATAATATTATATGTTGTCCTTAGCTTAATATTAAACATTTCAGACAACTTTTTTACTGTTTTCCCTTTGTAATAGTTGAAATAAACCAATTGGATTACACTTTCGTCAACTCGCTTGCCAGGCATTGCAAAAACACGCTATTTTTAATAAGATGTGCGCAGTTAGAAGCAAAAATGAGAACTAATGTAAAAGGGCAAAGCAACACGTGTTCATTCGAATTCAAATTTGATGTACCGTTAGTTAGCTTCGAGTCACTTCTCGACTTGTGTTTGCATTTTGCAAAGAATTTATTGACAGCATCATATTTGTTGCCTTTTGGTTCTATTCGTTTTTCTTATGTTTTTGTTTTGATTTTTGTCATTTTTTTTATTTTTTTTTGTTATATTAATAGGTAATACATATCTTAGAATACAAAACAATTTTTTTTTTTTTAAAGTAGTGCTTGTCTCAATAAAATTTCATTTTAAAGTTGAATGTGTGTGGCTATTTACATTTTGCAAAGAATTACTTGACAAACTGTATATGTAAATCGATCTTTGCAAAAATATGACTAAAAGTTCAATTAAAAATTAATTTTCAATATAAGTATAAATGTCATTAAGTAACACACTTAAAAATTTTTAAAACTTTTTTGTTAACTATACCTGTGGTAAGAATTCGTCAAATTTGCATAAAAATTATTTATTGTTTGTTTTTGTTGAAATTTTCAGAAAATGTTTGTTTTAAGGAAAATAAAATTTAATGTTAAAAAATTTTATTTTTTTTATTTTTTCCAAATTTATATCAAAATGCAAGTTTTAGACACTTTATAAACAAAAGCTTATATCTCAAGAACTTTTCATCCGATTTCGTCGAAAATTGGGGTTATTGTAAACAATAGAACAGACTTTAATTTGTCGATGATATAAAAAATAATGATTTTTTTGTCAGAAAAAAATTATTTTTTTTTTATGTTCTGGAGCTTTAAAAAAATCTTAAAAAATATCGTTATGCATATGCTAATAGATTATTGTCAATTCAAAACCGTTAAAAAATTTTATGAGCCGTAAGTATTTTAGAAGTTATGACGAAAAGAGTGCTGCTTAGACGCGCTTTTTTTTTCAAAAAAAAAAAGATCCAATTAAATGCTTTTACTAACATAAAAAAAAATTTTTTTTACAAAAATATCTACAAAAGTTAGTACTTTCATGAACATCAAGAAATTTCTCTGCAGGCTTTTTTTTGAGTCTTTGGGTATAAATGAATGATACTTTCGCGTTCCATTTATATTTAGTAACAGTTCTTTCAAATCGTTTTGTTTTTTTTTTTTTTAATAATAATTCCTCTTTTTCATTCTCTTTATTCGAACAAAATTCAAAGCAAACATTTTCGAAATTTTGTTCAGCCCACTGAAATAGTTGAAGAGGCATTGTAATTTGTTATTCTTCAGGCATTTGCAAACTAGCACGAGTTGCTAATCTTTTGTTGCTTCCTCCCACCCCATCACAAGCACCTTCCCCATGCGTGGTTGCTAAAAAGTGTAATTCTGCGTTAACATAGAAATCGTATTTATAACTGGACAAGTTAATCAGGTTGAACTTGTTTTCGTACTGGCCTCCATATCCGTCAGAAAAAAAAATTTAATTTTTTAAGATTTTCTACCCCAAAAATGAATCTTAAATGGTGCAGCATTTTGTATTAAACAAATGGACCGCGACCGCACCATGCTTGCTACAGTCTGAAATAATAACAAAACATTTATGGGCATATACGAAAATAATCTCCTCTTATATGACCCAGATTTTAAGAAAATAATCAAATGTGGAGGAATTTGTTCCTAGACATATAAAATGAAATTTCCAACAGGTGAACAAAAAAATTTCGAACCGAGATGGTGTCAGGTGGTCGTTTTATCTAAAACTTTTGGGAAAATCGAGATTTCCGATAATACATATACGGGGGAGCACATATTTCAGAAGTAGTAGATGTGTTACGTGGCACCTTTCCAAATAATTTGGAGTAAAATTCAGAAAAATCGTATGTGGGTCGTGGCGACAAAATGGGTTAAAATGTCTAAATCGCTCATTACGACCACATAACAGGTCCTAAAATTCTGAAAAAATACTAGCAAATTTTTTGATGAAAAATAAATTGATTTTGTTTATATTTTTTTAATTGAAGCACCCCCTGCCGAGTAAAAAATGAAAAACGAAAAATTTGGGGTAAAAAATGCGATTTTTGGCGATTTGCGATCGAGCACACCATAGCGACACTTAAGGCAAGATAGCATGATATCTAACAAATATTCCGTTATAAATTTTAGAAAAAGCGTATGTGAGTCGTGGCGACAAAATGAGTCAAAATGTCTAAATCGCTCATTACGGCCACATAACAGGTCCGAAAATTCTGAAAAAATTCATGCAGATTCCTTGACAAAAAATAAATCGAATTTGTCTATAATGTTTGTTTGATTTAAGCCCCCCATGTCGAGTAAAAATCGAAAAACTCTAAGATTTGGGTAAAAAGCTTTATTTTTGGCGGAATGCGAGTTTTTCGTTTTTTGCTCGTCATGGGGGGCTTAAATCAAAAAAATATCCTAAGCAAAATCGATTTATTGCTTATCAAGGAATTTGCTTGAATTTTTTCAGAATTTTTGAACCTGTTATGTGGTCGTAAAGAGCGATTTAGACTTTTAAACCCATTCTGTCGCCACGACCCACATACAATTTTTCTGAAATTTATTATGGAACATTTGTTAGATATCATGCTATCTCGCCTTACTTATGTGTCGCTATGGTGTGCTCGATCGCATATCGCCAAAAGTAAAGTTCTCAACAGTTTTTCAACGAAGAACATCTCAATATAGAAGACCTCCGTATTGAGATCCTGTGCTGTTAATAAAGAATATTCAATTCACACTTTATATGAATAAATTTATGTAAGTGGATTAACCAAGTTTTGTTACTCTTTCCTTACATACCAAATTAACACTCGGAACCGCAAATATTCGCGAAGTTTTCTTTTTCGGAAGTGCATTTGCGTAAAAAGAGTTATCGGGAACTACTGTGTTTTAATTTTAATAAAATTAACTCCATAATTAAGTCACCTTTGAGTTTTTTACATCTGGAAATTTTTGTTTTCATCAAAGTCTCATAGTTTTTTTATGGGTTTTTTTTTTTTTTTTTTTTTCAAAGCACACTTTGGTATGCAAATATTTCAAATCATTATTGATTGAAAATAAATGTGCGTTTTTTTACAAATCTTTTTTTTTTGTAACAACACACAAAAAACATAAATATTTACCTAGGTACATCTAATAAATAAAAATTAATATTTGTTTGTTATTCGTCTCTATTGGACCCGTTGAAATTTCCGCAGTATATTAGTGTAGACAAGATGAAGGTTATTAGGCAGAAAAATTGGAGGTGCCACGCCATTCAAAAAACGAATTTCAACTTGCTTGACGAATTTGGTTGTGATTTGGTATGTATACGTTATAATATGTTTACACTAAAGATTTAGCTATGAAGATATAAATAAATCTCTTTGCTAAATACTACCCGTTTACACCGGCCGAAAGAGATTTATTTTTGACATTAAACGTCAATTGGCGGATGACATTTGTTTTTATTTATATTTTGTTTATAAAAAAAAAAAATAATTTAAAGTCATCCAAATCAGCAACTCTTTTGAATTTTGGTGTATTGGAATGGTTAGATTACCCAAATTCCGACCAGCCAAAAGCCGCGTACCACAATTTCTGCATTTCGTGGCAAAGCATTGGTTGAAATTTGGAACGCGATGAAAATACAGAAACGAGTGTATGGACATTCCCTCTTCATCTACGATGATGCTCTTCAGATAGAAACTACGCATTGTTTGGTTCATGGAAAAAAAAAATAAAAAATAAGCTGGGAGCACCGGAATGGATTTTAAAAATGTTGGTGACATATGAAAGAAATTTTATAAAAAAATCAGCTAAAATCAGTTTTTTGCAAATATCTCGCTAATGCTAACTTTTACAGAAAAATGTTGGTCTCCAATTTTGTAGCACAGGAAATTTCCTACGAAAATACGTTAAAAGTATTTGCGTACGACTTCTAGTTTATGAGATCACCCAATTTAAAAAGTTGTTAACAGTTATGATATGAAATGCTACCTATGAGTTCATATTAAAATATCTTACTTTTTAAATTGTGTGCACATAGAAGTAACCGTATAGAAGATATTCAATAGAAACTGTTTTTTTGTCATTTTAAGGGTTTTTTTGGAATACCTTCTAAACGGTTACTTCTATGTGTACACATATCGCTTATTTTTTGTAGATCTTGTAATTCTCTACAAATTTGGTCCCATTACTTTTTATCGTAGTACTTACCAATTCGCAGATATCTTTAAAAAACCGGTAATTTCGAAGCCTTAACGGTTATTCAAGAATATTTTTAAGGTCGTTAGCCGTTCGAAAAAAAAATTTGTACGGTATATAGAAAATTAAATTATCTTTCAAACGGCATTTTAATTTTGTTTGTACAACTTTTCATTGAAGAGTTATTGCAATTTAAAAAGTAAGATATTTTAATATGAACTCATAGGTAGTATTACATATCATAACTGTTAACAACTTTTTAAGATGGGTGATCTCATAAACTAGAAGTCGTACGCAAATACTTTTAATGTATTTTTGTAGGAAATTTCCTGTGCTACAAAATTGGAGACCAACATTTTTCTGTAAAAGTTAGCATTAGCGAGATATTTGCAAAAAACTGATTTTAGCGACCTTTGAGCCTTAATAACTTTTTATGCGCACACGACTTTGCAATGGACTTTTCACAGTTTGTATATCATGCATAAATAAAGACAATTCCGGTGAAAAATTTCCACTGGGACTTTTTTCGCAGAAAATGTCTTATTTTCCTGGGCTACAATGGAAAACGACATTAATTTCCGAAAATTTGATTTTATCATACGATATGTATTTCAAACCTTAATCTGCAATAAAAAAAAAAATATTAAAATATAATGAATCATAAAATATTACGTCAAAAAGTCGAAAAAGTCAATAACTCTAAAATTTTCAACTTCTTGAACTTACGTTTATCTGGTACAAAAATGCTAAATCTCGACGTGGTTGGAGCTTAAACAGAGCCAATGTAAGAAGTAAATAATTAATGTATATTGGATATTTTTGATCTGCAAATAAACGAATTTGGAGGATAAAGTTAGTACCTTCATAATTAGCTGATGGCGAAGGCGGACTAGAAATTATTAATGTTGCCGAAGCAACATCACCGGCTGGTGACTGGACAATATGTGCTGCCTCTTGCGTTTACACTTGTTGCACCAAAGCGTTTGGCAAAAATTGTTGCTGCTGCGGTTGCTGATGGTGATGTGGTGACATATTTGGTATTGTGCTGCCAACGCTACCAACAGTCTGCGCTGCTGCAGTAGCAACATCAACATCATCGCTAGCATCTAAATATTTCCTGGCAAGATATTGGCTGTAATAAATTTAAAACTGTTAAGTATTGCGAAACGAGTATATTGAGCAAAATCTGAAAAAAGTCAAAAGAGCTGTGTTTGAAAAGTTGGCAGGAAATGTGGTATGTATACTGATCAGTACTTGTGGGCCGGTAATGTGTAACATATAAGTAGGGTAATGTGGTATATTTATACTAGATTTTCGTTCCCCCTACCGTTTAGCATCCACGAAAAACTGCATATGGTTTAAAAAAAAAACAGTTTGACCTCTCCCGCTCCATTTCTTTACTGCAGGAGGGTCGCAGTGTTTGCCACTTTTTGATAAATTTTGTTCCTGAAATTTCAATAACAAAAAAAAAAAACTATTAATTTATTTGATATTGCTGCACAACCAAAAAACCTACCTTCAATTCCAATGTTTCCCGCTATTTCGTACCAAGCTGCTTTTTTACGCTTGTACTGCTGGTACAGCGGACTGACTCTGTCATATATTGCCGGAAAATTTCTCACGGCATTTATTATTTGCATGACAAAGCAAGTTTTCTGTTAAGAATAATGTATTATCCGTATTAATTAAATTTTGATCCGTAGTTTAAATTTGATCTTGTCATAACTTCCAAACTAATTTTGAAAATCCGTATTTTTAAATTTGATCTTGTCATAACTTCCAAACCATAAAAGGTACTTTAATGAAATTTAGTGTACAACTACTGTCTATCAATGCCCTTTAATGGACAAAAAGTGAGCGGAATCGAAAAAGTGTCACGCCCACTTTTTACCCTTAAAAATTTTGATTCAATTTTAATGAAAATTTAAGAGGTGTTACCTGTGTAAACAAGAATTAATATGTGACATGCCGTTATATTGGGAAACTTGTTGAAGGACGTGCACCGCCCACAAAAATATAAAACGGTATAGAAAGAAAAATAATAAAGCAAAAATTCTGAAATTAACTAATTATCCTTTCGGATTTTTACAAAAGGACTCTTATTTTCCGAGTTATGATCCTTTGAAGATAGATACTTCAGCCCCCGTACAAAAAACGAAATGTTTTGGGTGAGTGGCATATCTCATTTATTTATTTTGGGGCATTCTATTATTTTGGGGCATTCTATTTAAAAAAAAAAAAAAAATTTGAGTTTTGATATTTTTCTATTGTTTCCATTTGATACTTTCAGAGTTTCCGAGATATAATGTGTTAAATATTTTTAGAGATATGATGAAGTGATTTTTTGGAGGCTTGAAACTCTCATTTTTACCAGTACACATTATTTGTCTTGGTGTAGTTTACATATGTACCAAATCTCATCCATGCACGCTAAATAGTTTAAGATATATGATGATTTAAATTTTTGGCTGACGGTTTACCTTTGTGTGGAATTGCCGACACATCATTAAAATTTACGTTCGGACTTTGCTGATAGAACTCTTACTTTCCAGAAGAAGGTATTTCAGGGTGCGTAGCAGCCCATTTTTTATCTCTGGGCATTCCCCTTAATGGCACTAATACCCTGCAGCAGATTTTAACTGAATTTGAGTGTATTTTGGCCATTAATCGGTTTTTCGATAATAATGCAATTTCTTCCTTTGTATGGGGATGAAATAACTTCTCTCGGATTCAAAGTAAGTAAGAGTATTATTGGAAATGTTTGAATGTATTTTTCATGAGACAGAGTGTGGATGTTCGATGCCATTAATAAAAAAGAATTTCACTTTTTCCACTAGCTGCGCTTTCCTCTTCTACGCTTCAAGCAAGAATAATTCGAAATCCTGCAGGTATAATGAAAATTTTGCTGAGATTCAGCGTCTAAAAGTGCATAATAGCCTACTTACACCGAAACTAACTCTTTCAACTTACAATAGGTGTAGCCTCTTTGACAGCACCGAAAGTGGCCGTTGTTGGATCTGCCAAATTACCAAATATTGTTGAATGCAATAAGTTCCGCTGTTGTTGCGTTTGTTTTGCAGTTTTACTCATTTTTAAAGCTAAATTATTTAATACTTTTATGCGAAATTAAATAAAATTCTTGGATAAATCGTTATCGATTGTAACGCAGCCTATACGATTGTACGCAGCCACAGTCAATGAAATGTAAAATGTACAAAAAACGTAAACAACGACAAAAGAAATGTCAAAAACAAAATTTTGCCATCTCTTTCTATCGCCTGTCGTTAGCACAGTATAGCTACGTTTATTTTAATTGACAGTAATTGAAAAGATGATTTGTGTCTAAGAGATTTTAATAAAAGCAAGTCTTCGAAATGTGGTAGTTCTTCAAAAATTAGAACCATTTTTTACAAGAAAACCGTTTTTTCCAAAAAAATACACCATTATCCATAGTTTAAGTAACGAGGCAAGGAAGTAAAATTTATTTCCTTTCATCTGATATGCCACTTATACCTAAACTGCTTTATAAGTAGGGTCAGGGAGGGAAATATGGACCACCCATCTTTCTTTTTTAAATAAAACCCAAAATACATAAAACAAAACAATTAATTTTATGTCATTCAGTAAAGGAAACAATTTACCTTTATTCTGATTCACTTTTAGATAAATATCTCATCAGGATAAAGAAAAAAAATTAAAAAACTGAAAATACTCAAAATGAAGATAAAAAAAAAGTGTAGTGTAATATGGACCATATAGTCCATTTGGTACAGAAGTTGCATATAAAAATGACACTTCCACATTCGGCACATTTTTCATGACTCCAAGAACGTCAGATTACACATTCAACCCAAAATTCGCCACGTCGATCTTCTGAGTAAAGGGTATTACATTATATGAATTTTTTATCATTTTTTTCCTTTGTAGATAACGAATTACATATAATAACCATCAGACTCGTTATGAAAACTGCAACTAGATTCCCCATCTGAAAAAGATGATAAATACATTTGTTTTTGAGGCTTTTTTCTTTGGTGGTCCATATTACCCACAGCACGTGTTGGTGAAATAAATGGTTTTTTATCAAAACCTCTTTTGGTTAATGAACTTATTTGTACTAATAAATTATAAATGGTATTCACTGACTTTATTTAATTAACCATTTATTTAAAAACGCGATGTCTTTAGAGTAAAATAATGAAATATACTCACTAGAAAAAAATTATCACTGATCTCTTTTTTAGAAATATCAACTTTACAGAAACATGCGACTTCACCAAACGCTAAAATCGCGCTATTATAAGCTTTAGGTATTAGCGTTAAGTTTGAACATGGATAACGGTAAATCCTATGTATGCAGTGGGAAATAACCGTGTGGTCCATATTACCCACGTAGTCCATATTTCCCTCCCTTACCCTACATTTTATATAGAAAACGAAAAAATGGATGCAAGAATTTTTCTTGAATTTTAGCAACTACTACAGCAATACACAGCATACATATCTCAGATCAAAAAAAAGTTGAAGAAAACACCACCAATAGTTGTGCCAGGAATAACTTTGTTCTCAATGCCATCCAAAGTACTGACAAAAGTGCGCAATACTTGATTCGGCCATCCGAAAACAACAAGCAGGATTCCGTCCAAACCGATCATGCGTGGATCAAATCAACACCCTCAGAGTAATTATCGGGCAATCATTCAAGTGGCTTGCCGAGCTTCAACTTGTCTTCGTAGACTATACCACTGCCTTCGACAGTGACTCCCGAGAAAACATTTAGGTTTCACTGCAGCGAAGAGGTATTGCCGCAAAAGCCACAAATTTAGTACGTGCACAGTATGAAGGCCTTAAATGCAGTGTGTAACACAATGGCGGCTGTTTACTATCACCATCTCTCTTCCTTATCGTTCTTAACGATATGCTAGATAAAGCCAAAAGAGGTATTCGATGGAACTTTGCCGAACATCTAGAAGATCTCGACTACGCTGATTGTCTTGGAATCGCAAAAGGCCGGCCTTAAATTCATCGCATCCAAGACTAAAAGCATGAAGCTGAACGCATCGATATACATATAATAGAAGTAGAAAACAATTTGATAATTGAATAAGAAACTTGCACGCTTCTTTGCTTTACTGACGAAAGTAACCAAATAAATGACATAAATGTTAGCAAAACTTTAAATTATCAAAGTTTAGAGGTGCCACATGCTAGAAAATAACCAAAATCGGTGAACCCTGCTAAGATTTATTAGAAGATATAAATTAAATCACGTTGGAAGTAGATATATTTTTGTATGGTAAATCACGCGATATATGGCAAGATATAGAGCTAAATCCCAAAAAAGCCGTAAATCGCGTCATAAATCTTTAGTGTAAACATAGTATTAGATTGCCAATATATGCGAAGCTTTAATTTTTCTTCCTTCCCGTCCATTTTCCTTAAATTTTGGCATTATTCTTAATTTTTAAGCATTTCTTGTCTTTGGTGATCCCTAGTAAAATTTTTCGTAGAATATTTTTGTAGAACACTTTAAACCACACCACATCTGAGGTATGCAAATTGGCGCGTAACCATTTTTTTAAGCTGTTGGTTTCCCAATTGATCAGTTTCACCTTTTTTACTTTAATTCTAAAGAAATGCTTCAGAGCTTATGTTTGCATTAAACTTTCTTCAAGTAATTTTTCCAGTATTGATGAATTATGCTCACGGCAGTTATTAAATTCATTAAATAAATGTTGAGATTTTTGTTTAATAAATTTCATAAAATTAAAATTTATATCGACATAATCAAACTTTGATATGCTTTCCTTAACGGCATTTAAATACAGTTGATCAAAATCTTTCAACGAATCAGGACATGACAGTTGTCATTGCAATATATTTACATTTTTATCACATGAAGAGCAATAAAGTTCTTTAACGATATATTTTATTTTTTCACCCAAACAGAATTTGGTAAAACTATCAATAAAGTTTGATTCATTGTTAATACAAGTTTTGTTTCAAATTACCTTAATTGCATATGGTAAGTTATTTTCAAATTCCTGAGAATATTTTTTTTTATGCCGTCGAAACCAAAAATAACTCCATAAAACCTTGATTTTGATTCGCGAGCATAATTTTATCTAAATTATCTTTCAGAATTAAATAATTTAACTGAATCAATTGAGAAATTAAAATTTTATTAATGTTTTAGCGATACTCCTGGAGGTTGATATAATTATTTCATTGAAATAAGTGCTTATAATACAAATTCATCTAATGGTCTCATTATTTCCGAAAAATTATCCTTTGCAGCGGCACTCGAGCTATTGCTTGCATTTTTGAAATGATTGCGATTCAAAATTAATGCAATTTTTTTAGTAAATAATTGAGTCATATATTTCAAGTTATAATTATTAAAGCTACTAAATATCCAATATTGTTATGTTCCTTAAACATACTTATCTGAAATATCTGTTTCAGTCGCTAATTCTTTGAGGATGTTTATACTGATGGCATTGATGATCGCTTTCTGCGACATACAGATTTGACTAAATTGTAAAAATTATGTAACAAATAGATTTCAAACGAACGAAAAATCCTTTAGCACAAATAAATGAAAAGAAACTTCACGAAAGTACCTGACAGTTCGAGATGTCAATAAAAGGAAAAAAAAAAAATGATGCCTGCTATCAAGAAATTATTAGCCGAGGGATTGAATTGAATTATGTAATATCCTCGTAATGAATTTCCTCCAAATTACTAATCTGATGTTGGACAATTGCCGACTCTTTCAATGCCTTTGGCACGGCATTTGTTTTAAGTTGATTTTTGCGTTTAAAATCTTCTTTTCCAAAATGCAAACCGCAGACATATGATGTAGACTTTAATTCTTTAATATTAAGATTGCTTAACCATAGAGGTTTCAAATCTTCATTTTTAGTAAAACTAAATAAGCTAATGGTCTCTCTTTTAATTTGGCTATACTATAGAATATGCAACGCTTATAACTATTACTCCTGATAATAAAATTTTACTTTAATTTAATTAAGTTTTAAGTAAAGAAATAAATAGATAAATTATAATTATGTGACTTGTTTTGTGAAAACATATGGAATTCAGTGCTTAGACATGTAATGAACATTTTACAACTGATTTGAGGTCGATTATAATCGATAATTATCAATTTATAAATACCAATAAAAGCGGTCTTACCGAACCTCTACCCTGTAAAAATTGATAATTGACAAACTTTGAACTTCGATATCTATGTATGTATAAACTTGAGTTTTTCATATTACGATTTCAAAATGCCCGAACTCAGTGAACTTTTCGATTTTTCCAGTGATCTAGGTTTAATTTTATTGAAAATTGTATTTATTTTAAGAAAATGCAAACAAACGGTTTTTTGTTTTGTGCAGATAAGGTACCTTTTCCATTGTACGTCGCATATGTAAGTAGATTAAAAAATATTTTAGTTTATGAGAGCCACACTAAAAATGTTATAGTCTAGTAGCGTTTTCGTTTCTCAAAAAACTCAGCATTTTCTCTGCCATCTTGCTGAATGTGGCACTTTTTCGGACATGTGTTCGTTTCTAAAAAATGTTACTTCCAAAAAGCAAAACATATAAAATTTTTTTCGATTTTGATGTCGAAGGTGCAAAGAATTCTGCATTCAACCGCTACCAAATGTAGGAAAAAAAATATTTTAATTGCCGTTTGAATGCGATATATGTAGGGGAAGGGTACCGCCAGCGGGCAGGGTCCGGGTGTGGGCACCCCCCCGTAACTTTTGACAGAAAACAAATGCGGTTGTTCTGGCAAATGTTAAGCGCGTGTAATGACAGCATGAAGTTTTTGTGCATTTACCGGAGCAAACAGACGCATTTGCTTGATGCTGAGGACAAAATAATTTTTGAATGAGTAAAAGTCAACACAGAAGTTTTTTTCAATAATTTTCCAAGTGCGTTAAATCGAAGTGAATCAATCGAAAAGCTGAGTGCAATCTATATTTATGTAGTAAATTTTTTTTTTTTTGTGATTCAAGACCGAATGCAACCAAAATGTTCACACAACACAATTTGTTAGTTGCTTTTCAAAGTGGCTATCAAAGTCGAGTATGGGCCCCGAAGTGGTCCGGGTGTGGGCACCCCTCTTTTTTTATTTAAAGCGTGTGTTTTACTGAAAATCATCGTGGATGCCAACGTTACTAATCTTAATGGTATTCTTGTGGCATTTTACGCTTTTTTAGTGGAAAGGAAAGAACCAATAGGCTCTTTAAAGATATCGTAGAAAAAAAGTTATTTTAATTACGAGTGGGTGTTGAGGTGGCATAACACTTTGCAAAAAATCTCGATATTGAGTTTCCAGCCAATTAGATCGAGGAGCAGATGGCGGGAATGGATTGGTACAAAAAAATCATGCTTGGCAAAAGAGCAATGTCAACAAGGGCCAGAGATTACGTCACATAGCTAGCTTAATTTGCAAAAAAATTGATCTGTCACCAGCCGATGATAATCAAGTCTGGTTTCGGGGCAACAGGCAACAGTAAAATTTACTAGAAATAGTGTGAACTCTTATTTCTCCATCTGCTGAAACATAAGTAGAAAAATCTATATATTAATACGCTATATATTAAAACTTGACCATATGTTTTTACTATGTTAGATATGGAGTACGACTTTAAATTATACACCATTGGAAAGATATTTGTGTGTAGATGTGCACAAAGTTAAAATTATGTTAATATTTTGACTTTAAGCTAGGTAAAATTAAATACAAATTTTTCAATATGTATTAACAATAACAAAATACACGGTCACATAGAGCTGAAAAAAGGATAAAGCACAAAGAGAAAGACAAGAAGCATATCATAGTAAGTATATTGTTTTGTTTACGTTTCACTTGAATTATACCAGGGATGATAAATGAGCTTTTCTATTTCGTACCAAATAGCAAAAAAAAAGTACTAAAAGTATACAAAAAGTACCAAAATTATTTAATACATTTGTAGTAGAATTTTGACCACTGGGCGATTCTAGTAACTAAAATAAAAATTTAATATCATATAAAACGGATATCATATCGATACCTTAGAGCGCTATAGTCCTATCTCCATTTTTCCAATTGTTGGGAAATGCAAAAAGAAGATTTCAAACAGTGGTTATTTAGGATTGGCTGCTATTTTGATATAACGATATATGCAATATTTTTACCTGTAGTATATTTTAACATAATTTAAGTTTTTTAACCAATTTTATTAACTTCTAACGAAATCCCAGCCAATTTATAGTATGTCATTACTTTTGCCCTTATATAGAATTTCACAACTATTGAAAAAAACGACGTATTTAGTACATTTTTTGAATTTTTTCCACTAAAATGTCGTAAAAAGTCATGAAACGCGTGGAAAACACGAAAAAACTAATTTTTTTTTTTTTTTTTTCTTTGAATTTTTGAATTTTTGGTTCCGACCAACAAGAGTGGAGCCTTGGGTGTAACCAAATTTCTTCACTTAAATGTCGCAAAAAGTAATGAAACGCGAAGAAAACGCGAAAAAACGAAGAATTTTCTTCAAAAATGTGACTTATTTGAATATTCAGTGGAGATAGGACAGTAGCGCTCTTGAAAAAATTACAGTTTGGAGATAAAAGTTTTTTTAATTTTCGAATATTTTGGTGTTTTAGTGGTATTTTGACATCACACAGTTTTCCACACGGTAAAGAAGCCCACAATGTTGCCATAACTGCAAAAATCTCAAAGTCTCAAAAAGTGGAGATAGGACTATAGCGCTCTAAGGTATCGATATAAAATAATTGAAAATGTTACAAAATTGAAAAACGATCAAACCAATAGCTGTGGAAACAGAACTCTTAAAGCATTACTTAATTTAAATAATTTAATATTGCGTTGCAGCATTTGTCCCCAGGCACATTAGACCGCGCACTTGAAGAGGAAAATCAACAATCAACGTCACTGTTGTTGTTAACCAAAATATTTGACACTCTTCACCGTAGGTACTGCACCTTCATCTGTCCCAGCATCTTAGTTAAAGTCATTATTGCCACAAGTGAATCGCGCTGTAACCTCTGTGGCCACGATGATAGGCCACAAGCAATTAAATACTGAATTTTGTTGTTGTTGCTGTCTATCGTTGCGCTATAACAGCAATTGCTGCTGCTGTCACTCCACCATTTACTGTTGTTACATTGCGGGTCGAAAAGTGGGTGTAAAGCGCGTCTTGATGGTATTGCCAATTTATGTGTGTTCTGTTGGGGGGTAACATAATTTTGTACTAAAATTTTATTACATTATGATTGACAGCAGCGATAAATGAACGGAAGTGATGTATTTTTATCAGATTTCAGAAAGTAATGATGCAATTAAATGGCAGCAGCAAGCGAAATACATCAATGAACCAATGATGATCATATTGGTAATGAGAGTGAAATGATGTACATTTTGTCAAATGTTTTTTAAGGAAATTGGGTGCTTAAAATTTATATCAAATTGTGACCACAAAATTGTTATCAAATATGAAGAAACAAATTATCAAAAGCAATGAAGCTTTGAATTCAAATGTTTCTGTCTTTTTTTTACATAAAAAGTAACTCTCCATTTTGTTTTAACATTCCGCGCCCACATTTCTATACGTCACAAAGTGACATGAAACTGTCAAATTTTCTAAATTCAATAAATACCTTCTTCTTGTATTACAATTTAACCTAAACGCTCGTGTTTTAATTTCGCTGCACAGGATCTCTTTCCATCAGGTTATGGGCATAATAGCGACGCGGAAAACCGAATAATTTGTAAAGAAAATTGGTTAAATAGCACGTTCATATCGTTATTTTATCAATTTCGGTGATATTTTTCCAATTTTTTAATTTCCTCATAAACTTAACCTCAATGTCGTCGTTATCAGCTAGCACTGGAATTGAGAAACTCAAAGGCCGAGAGAACTACGATAATTGGAAAGTTACAGAAAAGGCGTTTTTGGTAATACATGGCAATTGGAAATCTGTTGAAAATGGCTTAACAACCTCATCCGACGATGCAGCCAAGGAAGCAAGTTTGAATCAGTTGCTGATTGAGACATCAAAATATTCGCACATCGCTCACTGTGCAACTGCAAAGGACGCTTGGGAAACATTAGAAAAAGCATTTACACCGGCTTGTGCCGAAAAGTTGAACTATTGAAAGAGCTTATACGTCTCCAGCTTGCAAATCAACTGAAAAATATGTTAATCAATTGCTCCAACTTTCGGTTAGAGTAAAAACCGCCGGTCTCACGATCGACGATGAAATTACGGCAGCGCTAATGTTAGCTGGCCTGCCAGAAGAATACAAACCAACGTGTCGGTACAAATTTCTTTAAAGTTTTTTTTTCAACTAATTTGAATTATTGTAATTTAAATTAAATTGAACTAACTGGAACTAACTTGAATTATTAATAAAGTTGATTTTGTGACCCTTTTAATTGTAAAATTTGTGGATATTCGGGCTTTAAGGTCAATTCCAAATTAAAAACTTTGTTTTAAATTTTTAATTTTTAAATTATTTTATTTCCAATATTTCGATTGCCACTGGCAATCATCTTCAGGGATTTTTACTTTTAAAATAAAATAATTTAAAAATTTAAAACAAAGTTTTTAATTTGGAATTGACCTTAAAGCCCGAATATCCACAAATTTTGAAGTATTAATTTTAAATTGAATAAATAAATTAGTTTTGCTCCTATAAATTGTTTCTATTATTTAAAATTCGGACTTTAAGGCCCTGCTGGTCCAACAAGGAGTAAATAAAGTAGTCACTCTGCTGATACATAACACATTTAGTGCCTTTTCTATGTAGCCTCCAAAATAGTGAAAACTGTGTTTTTGTTCCTTTTTAAATTATTAGGTTACGATAAAATAAATTAAAATAAAATGAATTAAATAAAATTTAAATATTTTTTTTTTTTTTTTCAGATAAATAAAATAAATACATATACAGTGGCTCCCAGCTTATTTCATGCAGTAATTTTTTTTAACTTTAAAACACTGTATCTTTAAAACTAATACATATATTATCAAATTTTAAATGCAGGCTTAGACGGGAATGTCTATTGTTCATAATAAGTAAAAAAAAATCCACAAAATTTGATTCCGAGACGCTTAAGACGGAAAAAACCGACCGAGCAGGAGAAATTCAAGTCACAGCTTATTTCGTGCAGATGCTTATTTTCCCTTTGGAGCTAGCGTTTCGCGTTATTTAATGAGAATTTCTTTTTCTATGTTCTCTGTGTGGTATTCGCAACCAGATGCAGCCAACTTTTAGTTAGATCATGTACATGTAAGGGTAAAAAAGTGCATTTTGCAGAAATGGGTCGTCCAGCAACGAAAATCGGTGATAACTCATTTTAAGAACGCCAAATCTATGCGCAAAGCTTTTTAATATGTTAGATTGAGTCCCACCCACAATGCAAAGCACAATTGAAAGCTTCGTTCATGCACATCGGGTCCAAAATTAGGGTTAAAGTGCGTCAAACAACAATTTTTGTCCCGCTGACGATTCATTTATGGTCCACAAAATCAATACTTACCCACATTATTGGCTCCAAAAACCGTCTGGTATATACATCAAGAACTAAGTAACTCGTACAGTGCGAAAACTAGCGGCTGCATGTCCCGAGACCACAACAACAGTATTAGCACGCCCACAAATATTAGGACTTTTAAAGCAACGTCATAATCATGGACGGGTCTAAATTTAACATATTTGAACCTGATGACATGACATACTTATGGCGGAAACGTAATATTGAGCCGAATCGCAAAAGCAAGTAGACTTTTTTGAATTCTTTTTGCTTATGAAGGACTACTTGGGCTTTGAAGCTGTGGTCTCGGGACACGCAGCCGCCAGTTTTTGCACTGTACGAGTTACTTAGTTCTCGATGTATATCCCAGACAGTTTTTGGAGCCAATAATGTGGGTTAGTATTGATTTTATGGACCATTAACGAATCGTCAGCGGGATTAAAATTGTTGTTTGACGCACTTTTACCCTAATTTTGGACCCGATTTGCATGAACGAAGCTTTCAATTGTGCTTTGCATTGTAGGTGGGACTCAACCTAACATATTAAGAAGATCAGCGCATAGATTGGCCGTTTTTAAAATGGGGTATCACCGATTTTCGTTGCTGGACGACCCATTTCTGCAAAATGCACTTTTTTACCCTCACATTTACATGATCAAACTAAAAATTGGCTGCATCTGGTTGAGAATATCACACAGAGAACATAGAAAAAAAAATTCTCAATAAATAACGCGAAACGCTGGCTCCAAAGGGAAAATAAGCATCTGCACGAAATAAGCTGTGACTTCAATTTCACCTGCTCAATCGGTCTTTTCCGCCTTGAGCGTCTGTGAATCAAATTTTGTGGATTTTTTTTTACTTATTATGAACAATGGACATGCCCGTCTAAGCCTGCATTTAAAATTTGATGATATTTGTATTAGTTTTAAAGATACAGTGTCTTAAAGTTAAAAAAATATACTGCACGAAATAAGCTGTGAGCCACTGTATGTATATAATAATATATAATAACTAATAAAATTTATACCTTATTAAAATGCGTCAATGCTATATTTGTAAATCGATATCATTAAAGAATGTGAATCGTCTGATTAAGTGTCCACAAGATGCACTTATCAGAGTAAGTTGGATGAAAGCGCTGAAAATCAAACATTTAAAATCCAATGATTTGTATGTTTGCTCCAGATTGTGGAATGGCAATAGGCCAAATCCCAAAGCCGTTCCATCATTACGTAAATACACGTCGATAAATAACATTGTCAACATTATATCACATTATCATGTGGACGTCCACAATAATTATTTGGAGGTGTCTGTGAATCCGGGAACAACATCAAATTTAGTGGAAGAGCCTATGAATCCGGAAGTAGCTTCAAATTTATTGAATGTGGCTGTGAATCCGGAAACTACGGACGTCGACATTAACTTGGAAGTGCCTGACGATAACCATGACTTGGAAGTGCTCGAGGATTTGGATGAAGAAAGAAATTTCATTAAACCCAAAAGATCTGCTGGGTTTAATGAAACTGTGGAACGAAATTTGTCGGAATTAATCGAATTTCTTAATACAAAAGGTTATGACAAATCAGGCTTCATAGCATTCGACGAAACTCCTTTGACAAAAAGGGTCGAATTCAATGAAAAAAACCAAATTCTCGACGGTTTTGTTCATAAATTTTCTGAAAAAAGAACTTAGGTTTTTGCAGGAAGTTGTTTTATGATAACAGTAAATGACATCAAGGATAAGTGGCAACATAATCTTAGTCACCACTTTACTGAACACGGAATTTCTGGTTATGAAGCCCATAAGTCATTAGAATATTCATTAAATATGTTAATTAATGCTAAATTTAGAATATATGTAATTGTATGTGATGGTGCGGCTGCATATTACTTTGCAATAAATTGTTTTAAAATTAGATTAGATGATAGTTTTATTATGTATAGAGGTATAAAAATGTATCTTATATATGATTACTCTCATTTACTAAGAATTTTTATAAGTCAAATTTGTTGTAATAATAATTTATTTTCATTAGAAATTGTTCGAACAGTTGCTAATGATAAAAAAGTTACTCTAATTCTAGGTACTAGTGTTGAGTATTCATATTTAAAATCATTCTATCAACAAATAGTTTTATTTTAAAGCCAATCAGAATGATTTTGTATTGTTTGTAAACAAATATGATAACAGGTAGTTTTATTTTAAAACCTATCAGAACGAATATTGAATTGTTTGTAAACAAATATGACAATAGGTTGTTTCATTATTATACAGAGATGTTATTTACTAAGAAATTATTATTCGATTGTTATTCAGTTCCTAAGATGTTTGTTAAATTATACGATTAAATATTCTTTGTAAAAACTTCAAATACAGAAGAAGAATAATAAAGGCAGAGTAAAACAATTTAATTGATAACTCTCTGAAAACATTTAATTTTTGAAAGTCTTGGTTTGCTGGCTGTCAAGAGTAGCGCAAGCCAAGCCAGTAATAGGCGGTACATTAATCGCGATTATTGTTTAGAGCTAGGCAGGCCCTAAAAACTTCATAGAACCTTTTCACACTAGAAATTCATGTAAACTTATAAACGATAATATTTTTTGCAAGGAATTTGCAATTAAAATAAATAACTATGTGAAAAATAATGATCTTGGTCCAAATATTGTTGACTTGGCCAAAAGAACCAGCATATTTATAGATACAGTTGCTGATTCTTGGAAGTTCGTTTCTTACAGAAAGCCAGCAGTTTGAAAATATAAAAAGTTATATTGAATATTTCAAAGGATTGTCTGCGCAAAAGGGTTTCATCAGTACACTGGAAGCACATCTTTCGATTAGAAGAGAAGTGCTTATGGTGCAAGGTGAATTTACAATTCAAGTTCTAACCACGACGTCATTAGAACAAGTTTTCTGCAATTGCAAAATAGAAGATGAAAGTTTAAGATCCCCAACTGCTGGAGAGCTTCAAAATAAATTATTTGGAGGAGTTGCATTAAATAAATATTCACATGAATTTATAAACCTCAAAGATGCTTTGAAATATTTTTATAACACTGAAATGCAGAGCATTATATTGAGAATTGAATGTACAAAATGCGAATTTAATTATAAAATATTTGAAAATACGAATAGTTTTATTAATGAATATGAGATTGTAAAAATGTCGAATATTTGTATTCAAGTATTCGAAGATAATTTCAAGAATAACTGTTTGTGCTCAGATATCTTTAATATATATAAAAAAATTTGTAAGGATATGGTTAAGTCAAAACCAAATTGGTTCAATACAGAAAATGTATGTATAAATCATAATTACCAAATTATGAACAACATAATATTATTTTTATTGCATGTATCAGCAATAATGGTAAATAATGAATGAGCATAAGTTTAATATTCACGTAATTTTAAGAATTAAAGAAGTGTATTAAGTTTAAGTAGTACAATTTTTAACTAAGATTATTAATCGATTTCTTATGTTATGGACTTTGTTGAAAAACATTTTTTTTTTTTGAATAGCGTGAACCAAGACTTTTCTGAGTACCTTTCAAATAAGAAAAATCAAGTAGGAAAAGTTTGATTAAACGCGACTTTTTCTCCCGAATATTCTTACCTATTTATGGGATGCTTTAGATTAGATTTTGTATAAATTATATCAATTTACTATTGATTGAAAGAAAATCTGAGGTTATTTTATTATAAAGAATTTTAGATGATCTGCACTTCTTCGTGCTTTACAAAAAAAGGAATTGGAAATTTCAGAATTCGATATTCAAAATTTTCCAGCATAAAATATTGAATTTTCAAAGTTAGTACAATTGTGTAGTGGTGTTCACATACGATTACTTTTCTTGCTAGGGTTATATTTATTTCGCTACTTACAGGAAATGGCAGAAAAATATCTGCCGGGCCGGCTGGTATATATACACACCCGCTGAAAATAATAGGTACACATATGAATTTCTACTTCAGTTAAACATAACATTTTTTTATACAGTTACCTTGCAAAAGCTTTGTAACAAATCACATTTGTAGGATTAAGGATATTGTTATTCATAATTTACATAAAATTACCCGATCCAAACCCGACATGCGTCGTTGTTTGTGTTCTAGGCTTTTTTATGTTTTTTTTTTTAATTTTTATAATTTAATTCCTTCCACTATAGTCCGTTTCCCGTCTTCTAGTGTTTAGTGAATTATTGTTTTTTTATTTTGATTTATTTTGAGGTTCGCTTGGTTTTATTTTCCTTTTTTTTTGTTCCAATGAAAGCAAATTCGATATTTTATTTTTTTTTATTTTTAAAAATTTTTTATTTAATGTGATCTGTTCAACGACTTAAAATTGAATGAATTAAAATTCAGGTAAAAATTAAATTATAAATTTTTCATATAACAAAATTCTATTCGAATGAAATTGTTATGGAAACACAATAAAAAATTATTCTAAAGAAATTTCCATAGGCACATAAAAAGTAAATTCGAACATTACAGCGAAGGCTTGATAATTATATCCAAAATCAATTTAATAATTTAAAAATAGTTAAAACAATGAAATATAATTGAATTTAATAATAATAACTACAACATTCGTTACACATTGAAAAAATTTTATTTTATGAAAATAATATCATTGAGATCAATGAATGAAATATGACAAAATTTGGCTGTTCAAAATAATTGTTTCATTTTAAATTTCTTACAAAAAACATGTAAAAAAGCAAATACTTACCACTGTTTTTATGCCCTACACCCAGGGTATATTGACTTGATTTTAAAGATAACACTATAGTAATTAAGAATGAGCAGGTGTGTATATGAGCCAATTATTTTGAAAATAGCCTAAGTGCAATGAGAATTGTATATTTTAATAAATAAAAAAATGAGTTTCATTAGCTATTATTATTGCTCATTCCTTATTTATCATTATTGCTGATACATGCAATAAAAATAATATTAACTTGTTCATAATTTGGTAATTATGATTTCATGAATCTAGCCATTTTTGACTTAACCATATCCTTATAAATTTTTTTATATATATTAAAGATATTTGAGTGCAAACAGTTATTCTTGAAATTATCTTCGAATACTTGAATACAAATATTCGACATTTTGACAATCTCATATTCATTAATAAAACTATTCGTATTTTCAAATATTTTATAATTAAATTCGCATTTTGTACATTCAATTGTTAATATAATTCTTGGCATTTCAGTGTTATAAAAATATTTCAAAGCATCTTCGAGGTTTATAAATTCGTGTGAATATTTATTTAATGAACCTCCTCCAAATAATTTATTTTGAAGCTCTCCAGCATTTGGGGATCTTAAACTTTCATCTTCTATTTTGCAATTGTAGCAAACATGTTCTAATGACGTCGTGGTTAGAACTTGAATGTAAATTCACCTTTCGCCTTAAGTAGCTCTCTTCTAATCGAAAGATGTGCTTCCAGTGTACTGATGAAACCCTTTTGCGCAGACAATCCTTTGAAATATTCAATATAACTTTTTAAATTTTCAAACTGCTGACTTTCTGTAAGAAACGAAGCACTTTCAAAATACTTCCAAGAATCAGCAACTGTATCCATAAATATGCTGGTTCTTTTGGCCAAGTCAACAATATTTGGATCAAGATCGTTATTTTTCACATAGTTATTTATTTTAATTGCAAATTCCTTGCAAAAAATATTTTCGTTTATAAATTTATAAATTTATTTCTAGTACCTAGAATAAGAGTAAGGATATGGTTAAGTCAAAAATGGCTAGATTCATGAAATCATAATTACCAAATTATGAACAAGTTAATATTATTTTTATTGCATGTATCAGCAATAATGATAAATAAGGAATGAGCAATAATAATAGCTAATGAAACTCATTTTTTTATTTATTAAAATATACAATTCTCATTGCACTTAGGCTATTTTCAAAATAATTGGCTCATATACACACCTGCTCAAAATAATAGGTACACCTTTAAGATTTTTATTTACTCATTCTTAATTACTATAGTGTTATCTCTAAAATCAAGTGAATATACCCTGGGTGTAGGGCATAAAAACAATGGTAAGTATTTGCTTTTTTACATGTTTTTTGTAAGAAATTTAAAATGAAACAATTATTTTGAACAGCCAAATTTTGTCATATTTCATTCAATGATATTATTTTCCTAAAATAAAATTTTTTCAATGTGATTTGTTACAAAGCTTTTGCAAGGTAACTGTATAAAAAATGTTATGTTTAACTGAAGTAGAAATACATATGTGTACCTATTATTTTCAGCAGGTGTGTATATATACCAGCCGGCCCGGCAGACATTAGCCGTGTTTTTTTTGACGCGTATATACAATTGTGGATACCTTCAAATTGCGATAACTTTTGAACGGTGAGTCGTACGATAAAAAGTCCAAGGTTCTTTTTCAAGGAGAACCACATGCTCTACAAATAATTTTAATCTTTTGTAAAAAAAAATAATTATTTAGAAGTTATTTAAAAAAAAGTGATTTTTTGCCATTTATCGGCGCTAACCAGTTTTTATAAAATACCTCCTTAAAAATAAATTTTTTTAAATACAAAATGAAAGAGAACGTGATTCTCCATAAAAAAGTTTCTTAGAGTTCTATTGTGTGACTTACTGTTCATGAGTTATCGCAATTTGAAGGTATCCACAATTGTATATACGCGTCAAAAAAAACACGGCTATTGTTCTGCCCTTTCCTGTAGGTGGCGAAATAAATATGTATATGTAGCAAAAAAAGTGAAGTGTGTTGAAAACTTCTTATATTTTTATTAAATTTTGTTTTTATTTTATAATTGAACTTCTTATATTTTTATTGTATTTTATTTTATAATTGGGTTTTATTTTACATTAAATTTGAAGAGGAAAAAACAAAATTATCATTGAAATTGTTTTTTATATCTAATGAAAAAATATTGACAACAGAAAAATTTTAATTTTTAAAACTAAGAAAACTCTGATTCAAATTAAAATTTTCAAAAATTTAACTGAAAGGTTTTTATGTTGAGGTGTATTTGTGGGACACCACAAAAGTAATCGTATGTGAACACCACTGCACAATTGTACCAACTTTGAAAATTCAATATTTCATGCTGGAAAGTTTTGAATATCGAATTCTGAAATTTCCAATTCCTTTTTTTGTAAAGCACGAAAAAGTGCAGATCATCTAGAATTTTTTATAATAAAATAACCTCAGATTTTCCTTTATTCAATAGTAAATTGATATAATTTATAGAAAATCTAATCTAAAACATCGCATAAATAGGTAAGAATATTCGGGAGAAAAAGTCACGTTTGATCAAACTTTTCCTACTTGATTTTTCTTATTTGAAAGGTACACAGAAAAGTCTTGGTTCACGCTATTCAAAAAAAAAAAAAAATGTTTTTCAACAAAGTGCATAACATAAGAAATCGATTAATAATCTTAGTTAAAAATTGTACTACTTAAACTTAATATACATCTTTAATTCTTAAAATTACGTGAATATTAAACTTATGCTCATTCATTATTTATCATTACTGCTGATAGATGCAATAAAAATAATATTAAGTTGTTCATAATTTGGTAATTATAATTTATACATACATTTTCTGTATTGAACCAATTTGGTTTTGACCTAACCATATCCTTACAAATTTTTTTATATATATTAAAGATATTTGAGTACAAACAGTTATTTTTGAAATTATCTTCGAATACTTGAATACAAATATTCGACATTTTTACAATCTCATATTCATTAATAAAACTGTTCGTATTTTCAAATATTTTATAATTAAATTCGCATTTTATACATTCTATTGTTAATATAATTCTTGGCATTTCAGTGTTATAAAAATATTTCAAAGCATCTTCGAGGTTTATAAATTCATGTGAATATGCAAAATGGTCAAATTTCGTGGTGCTCACGAAGACAGCCAACCGTAGCCATCTCAACAACTGAGGCTGAATTCATGTCAATGACGTCAGCGATTCAAGAATGTATTTGGTTGAAAAGACTTCAAAAAGAACTCTCTCCGACAGCAAACAAACAAATCATTTTATACTGCGACAACGAAAGCGCGATTCAATTTGCCCTAAATAATTAATTAATAAACATATAGAAATTAAGGCTAGTTTTATTCGCGAAAAAATTAACTCTGGTATAATAAACATTGTTCACTTGCCATCGGATCAAATGTTAGCCGATATTCTAACTAAATCTGTTAGTAAAGTCAAACATTTTTTTCAAATGAGATTGGTTTGAAGTAAATTTTTTGTTTAGGTTTTCACAATTCAGACGACATTTTTACATATCACTATATATTATTCAATTCATAATCTAAATCAATTTAAAATGAATTACATAATATTTGTTTCTCAGTTTTTCATTATATTTATCGTTGGCTAACACCTAATTACAAGTCAATACAAATGAAGTTCCTAGTTTTGCCATTGTAATTAACTATAACAAAATTGTAACTAATTTTAAATAACACGAAACTAAAAATAATTATTTTTATTATTATAAATTAAAATAATGATTTATTGTCGTAATTAAGTAGTTAGTTAAGAAAAATAACCATAATTTTTGTTAAGGGTAAAATTCCCTCCACATGAACAAAAGCAGGCTCAACGGCAACACTGCGTAACAGCTGTTTTTGACACGCAGCTGTCGTTTGATCTATTTGCTGTCACAGGAACAGAAAATAAATTAAGATACACAGCAGTAGATCGCGACAGTCTTTGCGTGGCCAGCGACCAGTGAACAACAGCAGCAGTAAGCAGACAAGGCGGTAAGTGGCAACCCAGAGGGAAACAAGGTATTTGCTGAGTTAAAGTAGTAGTGGGGTGTAGAGACCGCGGCACTAAACACACGTTTGTACAAGAGTAAGGGGTCACACAAATGAGTAGCCCGATAATATATCAGTTATTCGTAGGTGTGATCTAGTCTCAAATGGAGTCGGGTATGTAAACAGCAGAGTAGTAAGCGGAATAAGAAGTATTTAGACGCTGATAGGAGAGCATTGCAGCCAATAGTGTGAGCGTAGTACACGGGGATAGTGTTCTGTGGCGGAAAGAGAACCACCACATTAGACTTGGGTGAGTCGATAATAAATCAGCTGCTCACGATACAAAACGATAAATAATCTTAGTGCGGTCAGTTCGTCTCTTTTTTTTTTTTTTGTTTGAACTTTACCGTAAGGTAAATAGCACTTCAGTTTTTTAAAAAAAAAAAAATTACTTTACTGTAAGGTTATTCGAAAATTCTGAATTTACTAAAACAGTAAGGTACAATTTATATTATTGGGGAGAGGTCGCTATTCTGACTTGAAATTCTAGTAAAATTTACTAAAAATAAATTATTAAGAACTTTTTTTTTTCTCCGTACACATCTCTGAGAATATTTGACACATATAGATATGATTAAGTATTAGGGTGCAGCAATTTTTCGAAATAATGGGAAAATTATAGGTTGCATCAAAGATTATCTTAGGAGCAGGCCTTATTACAAAGACTGCATACTTAGTTTTGGTCAAAACCCCCGAAAAGATGGCCCGCCCGGGGCTTGAATGAAGGTCTAAACGACAAAAATCATTGTTTTTCGCAGTTTTTTTATTTTATCTCAAAACCACAAAACTATTGGTAGTAATTCTTCCTAAATCTTTGAAAGGGATAAATTTTCTACATTTTTTGTTTTTTTCTCATTGCTCTACAGTGAAGTTTGCCCTATGGAAGTCCCGGAAGGAATTAAAATTTTTTAATTCAAAAAACGGTTTTTTTCCTATAACTCAAGATACAAGAGACACATAAAAACTTTAGAGCTCAATAAATGTACGAAATCTGCTTTCCTATAGTTGTGCTTTGAAATCTTGATTCCAAAAGTAAACGGTTTTCCGCTAGAGGCCGAAATTTGTTAAAAATAATTGTGTATCATGAAAAAGCGACCTTTCATTGTTTGGTTTTAAAATATACCCAAAAATTTAATTAGAAACTAATGAAAAAACTAAAAGCTTCTAAACATGGTCTTTAGAATGGAAATCGGATTGAAATTGCGCGAGATATGATAATAATTACATACTTGGTATTTATTGTAAAGTTCTAATTTTGGGTATTTTTGTTTCACAGTGTGTTTTGCATCCACAACTTAAGATTTTTTTTATGATTATTACTTTGCGTTAAAGGACGATAAACAGCGCAACTTTTAGGATCAAGAATATCAAAATCGGTTTGTAGTTTCTTTGCGAATTTCAGCCTGAAAGTTTGGATTTTTTTCCATTTTTGTCAAATACGGCTTTTTTTTGAGTATGAGCGACTGTATACCCTAAATACCGTAAAAAATGTGTACTATTATATACCAAAAACTGTAGGAAATATATTTTGCTCTATTTTGCTCCTGATAGCCATCTTTCCACAGCTAATAGTTTGTGCCCTAGAGGCCGATTTTTGTGATAAAAAAAAATCTAATTTTGAGAAATTTTTATTTCGAAGTGACCTTTTGATGTTTTTGCTTGCAAATTTTCCAAAAATTTTAAAAGGGCACTTAAGCAAAAGTTAAAAGCTTTCAAACGTAGTCTTTTTAAAAGAAATCGGTTGGATTTCACGCAAGATATAAAACTTATAAGAGAGAGACATAAGAGTATTTTTTTATTGTGCAGATATGATTTTTGGTTATTTTTTGTATCACAGAGTATAGAAAAACTGTCATATCTCGCGTAAATTCCAACCGATTTCTTTCCTACGTTTGAAAGCTTTTAAACTTATCTTAAATTTTTTATAAAAATTTTGGGAAAATTTGCAAGCAAAAACATCAAAACGTCGCTTCGAAATAAAAATTTCTAAAAATTCAATTTTTTTTATTACAAAAATCGGCCTCTAGGGCACAAACTATTGGCTGTGGAAAGATAACTATCAGGACTAATATATAGCAAAATATATTTCCTACAGTTCTTAGGATTAAATAGTACACATTTTTTACGGTATTTAGGGTATACAATCGCTCATACTCATAAAAAGCCGTATTTGACAAAAATGGAAAAAAATCCAAACTCTCAGGCTGAAATTCGCAAGGAAACTACAAACCGATTTTGATATTCTTGGTCCTGAAAGTTGCGTTGTTTATCGTCCTTTAACGCAAAGTAATAATTATAAAAAAATCTGAAGTTGTGGATGCAAAACACACTGTGAAACAAAAATACCCAAAATTAGAACTTTACAAAAAATACCAAGTAAGTAAGAATTATCATATCTCGCGCAATTTCAATCCGATTTCCATTCTAAAGACCATGCTTAGAAGCTTTTAGTTTTTTCATTAGTTTCTAATCCAATTTTTGGGTATATTTTAAGACCAAACAATAAAAGGTCGCTTTTTCATGATACACAATTATTTTTAACAAATTTCGGCCTCTAGCGGAAAACCGTTTACTTTTGGAATCAAGATTTCAAAGCACAACTATAGGAAAGCAGATTTCGTACATTTATTGAGCTCTAAAGTTTTTGTGTGTCTCTTGTATCTTGAGTTATAGGAAAAAACCGTTTTTTGAATCAAAAAATTTTAACTTCTTCCGGGATTTCCATAAGGCAAAAAACAAAAAATGTAGAAAATTTATCCCTTTCAAAGATTTAGGAAGAATTACTACCAATAGTTTCGTGGTTTTTGAGATAAAATAAAAAAACTGCGAAAAAACAATGATTTTTGTCGTTTAGACTTTCATTCTAGCCCCGGGCGGGCCATCTTTTCTTGGGTTTTGACCAAAACTAAGTATGCAGTTTTTGTTTTAAGATCTTAATCTATGATAATTTTTGATGCACTATTTTTTTTTGAATTTTGCTGCACCTTATTAAGTATACATATATGTAAAGACCAATAGAATAAATAATCCTTGCTTGAGAAATGGGAGGTGTCACGCCCTCCTAAAAACTAATTCATCATTTCTTTGAAATTTTTTGACGCAAATAGGTATAATTTTGTAAATATGCAAAGAGCATTGGAAAAATAATTTTCAATGAAAAAATGGCCAGTGGTTTTTTATTAATTGTATTACTCTGAGCGGAAAAATTGTTCGAAGACTAAGCGTGATCTTGAACAATAGAAACATTAGCTGTGTTCCAATGGTAGTAGATCTGATCCAGATCAGATCTGAACTCATTGGAACGCACACGGATGCAATTTTAAAAACTTGGTAGCATTGGCAAGAAAAGGTTCAAATGTCAAAACAAAATGTCATAACCAATTCAAGAATCAATTCAAGTTGTTTAATTTAACAATCGCTTATAAAACGTAAACGGAATAGCCAAAAAATGTCTAATAGAGGTTGTGGTGGTGTTGGAAAGTTTCATATTTCCCTGGGCTTGCTGTAACTGTACAGACAATGCAGGGCTAACAAAACCTGTGTCATTGCTGATAAGTGGTCGCTTAAACAGATTGACTGGTGCGGGTGCTGGTGATATGTTTGTTGATACTGCAAAGGGCAAGTTTGTCTTGCGAAAAATGTCAAAACGTCAAGAAATAAGTCAGTGCTGCCAAATAAAACCCGTTATTTTCAGAACACTTCCATGGATCCAAAAAAGATTTCCGAACGCATTCATGGATCCAGAAAATGGAACCAAGATCTGAGCTGGTTCTGAATGTGTTTTTGTTTTGCTTGAAAGTGAATCTGATCCGGATCAGATCTGCTGCCATTGGAACACAGCTATTGTTGGCAGAATTTTCCACACAATCTCAGTTATTATTTTCAGAGGATATATTTTTAGTAGACTGAGCAGAATCATTCTCCATGGGAACATTATTGGACGAGTCTATAACATTTTCTTTTATATTAATTTGAGAAAAAAAAAATCAAAGATTGAGCAAAATCTTGCTACATAGGAACATTGTTATTTAGTTATTATATATGCTTATAAATATCCCTTAATAATAACTGCATACCTACTCTTAATAATACTTGTTAAATTTTTTGAAGTTTTTCACTAAGCAACATATGAATTATATAATTTTTGAAATTATTGTCAAAAAAATTAAATTAAAATATTTTAGTTCTAAAATTTGAATTGTATCGAATGAAACCAAAAGAAAAAAAAAAAAAAAAAAAATTTGTAAAAAATAAATTCCCGTTATGAAAAAAAGGTTACTATTATCATTTGGCTTTTTATTGTTCTCCATAGTTAGAGAACTTTTTCTTTTAATAGAATCTAATGAAGAAATACCATTTGCTTGACAAAATATTTCAAATTGGTCGGCATTGATTTTGGGCGACACTGCGTCCCCCATTTTTAATAAACCAAACTATCATATATATGAAAACTCATTTATTTTTTTTTAGATAAGCACTAGAGAAATGAATATAACATAATCAAATTTACAAAAACTCACCATTCAATTAAAAGTTTAATTGTATTATTTTATTAATATGTATTATTTAATTGTATTATGTTTACACACAAAAACTATTTTTTAAGAAGGGAAAAACGTAAAAGACCTTCCATGCGGTCAATAGAGCTGCATCAATCTTATTTATACATATTTCAAAAGCATAGAAATGACGAATTTTTCAGCTCCGTAACAAATTTAGTCTTTTTATTTTTTCTAAAGGTCTTTGTCTTTTCCAGTGTCGACTCAAGAAGACATTTTGTGTTCTTAAACAAAAGGACGCGAAAGAAGAAGTGCAATATTAACAAACGGTGCTTGTGGCAACCGCGATTTGGGTCAAATAAAACTTTAAATTTTTAATATCTACTCGTCATTTCTATGATTGTTTTTTAAAAAATCTGAAAAATTCTATATCCTTGAACATACCTTTGAACACATTCAAAGTCTAAAAATGCCTCATTTTTGGTATTTTAAACTTTATTCGTATTTTCATAGTCCTCTATTAATTCCCTAACATCAACTATTACGTCTGCTGTCTTGTTGTAGTCACCAAACCCATGTTGAGAGCTTCGTCAATTTTGCAATTGCTGTTCCACTCATTACAATTATGGGATGGTGAGGTAAGTATGTTCGTGACGAAACTTACAGCACATTTTAAAAAAATTTGGGTTTTGCTCGTTCTTAAATATTTCATTAATCACCATGCTAACTACACCATTTTGTGACTTTAAATTATATTTTAAGAAGGTATTCCTTACAGATTTTATAAGATGGCAATAATCAGAAAGATAATAAATTTTATTATCGTCGTGATAAAAAAAAAATTAACCAATTTACATAACTCTTGTTGTAATTTTATATTGGTAGCACCCTGATCAGAAATTATAGCTTTGACGTTGGCACCGATATCGAAACATTCATCGATGCATTCCAGTACAGTGGCATACAATTCACGAGCGTGCGTGGCATTCTGTAATGCATAATATGCAAGTGCATACTTCCACGGACTTATAATGCCTTTCAACATAACCACTAACACTTTACTAGCTATTTTTTCCCTGCACATTCCGTTTCCTAATACCTCCCAGCCATCGATTCGATCTGTATGAACATTAAATTTTAATTTTCTTCGTATAGAAACTTCATCGCATTGTTGATTGCGTGGACTCATCTTGCTCAGCTCACTTTTTAAATCTGATATTATTGCATTGTCGAGACCTGGTTTGACACGTTTTAGTTTCCTCCAACTATTCAAGGACGGCTGTGCTGGCAACTGAAATCCCAAATCGTTCCTCATGAATCTACACTGAGGAAATATGTTTGATTAAACATTCTAGAAAATATTTGTTAATAATTTACAAATTTCGGTAAATAATAATATGCCTTTACTTGGACCTTGAAATAATGTTGACTGGGCCAAAAATTATATCTGTTTGATGGAATGTCAAATATTTGCTATAGCTTAAAAAAGAAACCTTGTATTGGATTTGAATGCTCGCTAAAATATAAAATAATTAAAAAAACCTCCTTATCTGGGATTCGAACATACTACCTCTTATGCATTCAGCTAACTCTATCTACATTAATTATAAACAAAAAGTCATACAAAAAATTCAATAAGTATTGAAAAACTTCTAAACACACTGACATTATTTTCAAAACAACTTACTTTTAAATCTATATATATAAAAATGAAATGGTGTCCGTATGTAGCTAATGAACGCGGAAACTACAAGGCTGATTCACATAATTTTTTTTTTAAATTGTTTTTTATGGTCTGTAGAAGGTTCTTAAGTGGGTGGGATGCCACTGAGGGGAACGGGGGTTGCACCCCCATACGAAAAAAATACAAAAAATGCTATATCTCTACAGTTATACAAGCTATGATTATGAAAGTTGATGAACTTATGCATAATGTACATATTCACCATTCACCATGCAAAACTTGGGGGATATTGGGTGTAGGAGAATTGCATCCACTTTTCAAAAAATACACAAAATGCTATATTTCTTCACATATCGCAGATATCTTTATAAAACTTGGTACATACATGAATATTCTATCTACCATTTACTTTGAAATACTTGGGCGGGGGGGTGAGAAGGGGGAGTTGCACCCTTCATACAAAAAATATATAAAATGCTATATCTCTGTATCTATGGGAACTATGATTACAAAAGTTGATGCATGGATCTTTAAAAACCTTGGTGATTGGAAGAGAGATACGATGGAGATGGATAGGACTGCGTACGTAAAGGCACCGGGAATGGGCGAACGAAGTTGCAACCAGGCCAGCTAGTAAGTAATAAAAAACAATCATTCGAACCCCACACCGACAAATTTTTTTTTTTATTTTTCTTGGAACTTGGCGAGTACATTCAAATTTCTCAGAAGAGTTTTTTTTTTTTATTTATAAAAAAAATTGTATTTTATGATATCTCCGTGATCCTAGCAAATAATGTCATGTTAGTTCCTCATTAATAAAAAGATTAATAATGATATAAGTAGTTCTAAATAAAAAATAATATAGGTATTTAGATTCAACATATATTTGGTAATTATTAACAAATATACGATTGAACCAATAAAATTACTCAGATATGGCGCTCACTAAGTAATATCAAATATTCAATTCGCCTATATCAAAAATGTTATTTGTTAATTATTATCAAATTTTGATGTATATAGTCATACTGTTTTCTTAGTGCAGTAGTGATCATCTTCAGAAGAAAGATTTTTATCCAAGACTTTTGTAGACAGCAATTGTTCTTGCGCTCATTACAATTTTGGGATATGAATTTCATCGACATCAGCTTGGCTAATTTATACTGAAACTCATAAACTGATGGCTTGGTATTACTTCCAGAACTTGAAATCACTTGGAAGAAAATGTTTTGTTAAGTGTTCAGCCGCGGACTGAACTCCTTTTTATGTATTCTTAGCGGGCGCCGAATATATTTAATATCAAAGAAATAACTTTTCGTATGCTTTATAAAGTTGCTGCTGCCGAGGTTGACTGCGAGCGAATGGCTGCCACGTGAATATCTTCTTTTGACGATAGTCGCTGTGATGATGGATGACCGCACGAGCGATGATGATGACCACAAAGATGATGCTGCTGCTGTCTTCGATGATCAAAAATACTCGATGGCTATGATGTTCCCAAAAGTAAATTGCAGGTAAAAACAAAAAAAAAAAAAAATGTCCCAACAAGGTGTCTTTTTTCCAAAAAGAAAAACGAACTTTAACTTTAAGTTAATGTTGTACTTTTATTGAAAATGATTTGACTTTTATTTTAAGTATTACTTGTAAGTTATTTATAGGTTTAAGCAATTAAGTATTTAAAAAGAATTTAACTAAGTAAATTTCGGCGGCCACTGCTCAGCGCGATGAATGACCAAAATATCATAAGTTCGACATAAACTACGTACACGCATGAAAGTGAGCGAGATGGCGCTATGAATTGAAGAATTTTCAATGGATACAATTCGCGTTGCCAATCACGGGAAATTAAATCCGGTTTTTGGGAGTTTATGCTTGTTTCCGCGTAAACGTAAAGAATCCTGGTTTAATTTTCCTCAATTTTAGTTTTATTCATTGTCAATACCAGACCATCCAAACAATGAATGTGCGCGTTCGAATGCTCAATATATTCCTCTATCCTTTCAAGTTTGCCGCATGCCTAAAAAAAAATGGGCCTTTGTTTCGGTTTAGGAAGATTTTTGCAATTTTAATTATCAATCAAATCATTCGAAATTTACAAAACTATGCGTTGATCCTGAACAAGTCTTCACAAAAGGGTTTTTGTCAAACAAAGCCTGCAAATCGTAATATTTTATCGGCACAGCTGTAGTGTTGCTCAGCAATTCAACTGCTCTGCAAACACTTTTATTTTTCAAAACTGGTGAGTTAAATATGTTCGTGACGAAACTTACAGGACATTTTAAAAAAATTTGAGTTTTGCTCGTGCTTGGATATTTCTTTAATCATCATGCTAACTACACCATTTCGCGAATTAAAATTATATTTTAATATGGTATTCCTTACTGATTTTATTAGATGGCAATAATCATAAAGATAATAAATTTTATTATCTCCTTCAAACAACTCTTGTTGTAATTTTATATTGGTAACATCTTGATCGGAAATTATAACCCTGATGTTGGCACCGATGTCAAAACATTTATCGATGCATTCTAGCACATTCAAAAGCGTGCATGGCATCCTGTACTGCATAATATGCAATTGCATACTTCCACGGACTTATAATGCCTTTCAACATAACCACTAACACCTTACTAGCTATTTTTTCCTGCGCGTTTCGTTTCCCAATACCTCCCAGCCCTCGATTCGATCTGTATGAACATTAAATTTTAAATCTCTTTGTATAGAAACTTAATCGATAACAAGAGCGCATTGTCGATTGCTTGGACTCATCTTGCTCAGCCCACTTTTTAAATCTGATATTCTTGCATTGTTAAGACCTGGTTTGCCACGTTTCAGTTTCCTCCAACTATTCAAGGACAACTGTGCTGGCAACTGATATCCCAAATCATCCCTCATAAATCTACACTGAGAAAAGAGTATGTTTCCCCCACAGGAATATATTTGGTTGAACATTCTGAAAAATATTTGTTAATCATTAACAAATTTCGGTTAATATTAATATGCCTTTAATTTGACCTTGAAATATTTTTGATTGTTTGATGGAATGCCAAATATTTGCTATGCAGCTTAAAAAAAACTTGTCTGGGATTCGAATACACTCTAAAAAATAAAATAATTAAAAATATCTATCTTGTCTGGAATTCGAATATACTCCCCCAGGTTATCGGTCAAACGTCTTATACATTCAGCTAACTCTATCTGCATTAATTTTAAACATAAAGTCATACAAAAAATTCAACAAGTATCGAAAAACTTCAAAAACATACTGACATTATTTTCAAAACAACTTATTTTAAATATGTAAGTAATAAAAAACATTCAATCTATCTCCACACAGACAATTTTTTTTTTTTTTTTAATTTTCTTACAACTTGGCGAGTGCTTACAAATTTCTAATTTATAACAAATATTATATTTTATGATATCGCCGTGATCCTAGATCCTATATCAAATATATCATTTGTAAATTATTACCAAATATTGACGTATATGTATAATAGTACTGTTTTCTCAGTGTGTAAGTCTTTTTCGAATGATAGTTTAGAGTTTGAGCCACCGGCTTTTCCTCTTCTGTGTACCAATGTTTCTCTCGCACAATGAGCCTAGAAAAGTAAATAGCCATTTTTGAAATATTGGCTGTGGGTATTTTGGCATGTTTATTGTTTTTTCGAACTCTCTCTGTAATGTGTGCAGACTGGTGTTTAAGCCAGCATTTTCAGCCGCCAATTCCAATTTTCGAGGAATACATAATCTAAAATTTTGACAATTCGATGTCATCAATTCACCAAGTTCATTACGATAGTACTTTTTTTTTTGATTTTGTACTATGTTATCATACAGATATAATTTTTGTAAAAAAAAAAAATCCAAAACTGAATTTTTTCTAAATAAAATTTAAGCATCCCCCGAAATGCGTCTTTTGTGCAACATTCAGCTGAAGTTCTTTTTTCGTTCTCCCACAAATTCGTTCAAATTACTTTTTCTGTCCCCAAGGGGAGCATAATTCATGCAAAGCAACAACACCAACAACAACTGTAATAAAATGGCAACAACTGTAGAAAAAACCAGCAAATCAACACAACAACAATGAAAACACTCTTAAGTGGCATCGTTAAAAACGTAAAGGCCACATGCGGTCGTTCGGTAACCATTCCAAAATAAAACAGAAAATTTACAAACCTCTGGCTACTCACAAATCACAATTTCTTCCTTACTGAAACTCTTTCTGCAAAAGCAAAACAGAAATCTACTACTTACTCCCTGTAAAAGTGTAGTAGATATCTGCTACATTTGGAAAAAAAAAGCGCCACCAAGCAACGCATATGAATGATGAATGTGTTGCACTGTTTTTGTTGCTTGCGAATATGCAAAATATTAAGTCACGCGAATACCAGAATTGTCAGCAACAACAAAAAAGGAAAAACTTGACACACACGGACACTAACATAAATGCATGTATGTACATACATTCACATTCTATGTATATATTTACACATATGTACAGATGAAATGGCATTTTTGGAGATAACGACAAGTCAAAGACAAGAAAAACCAACTAAACGCTGGTGCTTTGGAGGCCATTTAGACAGCAACAACAAAAATACATAAAAGCAATAAAAAAAAACCACAACAAAATTAGCAATAATAACAACAACAAAGCAAAACAACCTTAAAAAAACGTAAAAAAATGGATAGCCGAAACAATTGAAGTTTTGATTTAAAAACCCCAAAAAGTATGCTTCAAAAAAAGGGCAAATATACTGCTGGACAGTAGATATGGTCGAAATATAGATTCATCCTGAATCCAAAGTTAGAAGGACTCTTAAAACGATATCTGCATCATTTCTTTTTCGTTCCCAGAAAAACCAATGAAGCACTTTTGATTCTACTGAAGGCCCATTTTGGCTAAAAACGCATGGTTTTTGGTCATAACTTTTTTTCAATTACAAAATGGATACCCAAAGGTGTTTCAGAAATAAAGACTATGTCTTTATAAAAACTTTGGCGTTTAAAAATTAAAGATTTTTTTTCGTGGTAAAGATGAAATTCTCGTTCCAAAATCGATCTTTTTACGTTTTTCAATTACGCGGCCGGAAAAACCATTTTTTACTCAAAAACAAGGCATCTAGGGAAAAAAGTGTATCAGACAAAAAATGCTTAAAATTGTCCAAAAAATACGTGTGAATTTTTTCAGAATTTTTTGAGATATTTTATAATTTTTCAAATCTTGGTCCAAAAAATAAACACAAAATTTCCAAAAATTCTCACAAATTCTTTCAAGGATTTTAAGCATTTAACTTCTCATGAAATTTTTTCGTAGATGCCTTGGTTTTGAGTAAACCTAGTATTGTGCTGACGAGCGTAGAAGATTTTTTTAGAAAAAAAAAAAAAAATTGCAAAAAAAAAAATAGTTTTCGATGTATGTTCTTCTCAATGCCGCATTCAAATCTGGACTCAGAATCGCTATACATCAGCTTTTGAGATATTTTTACCTAAAAGTTCAAAAAACATGATTTTTGAGGTTATATGGAAGATATACGAAATTGTTTTGAACTTTCCTACTGACTGCATCGCTTAGTACAATTTTTTGTCTTCGAAATAAGCTATGAATTGCTCTTGTATGATTTTTTTTTTTTAAAGATATGATCACTCTAAAATGACATCGTCAAAGTTAAAATTTATACGAGAATCCACATACGATTTTTAACTTTCATGATGTCATTTTAAAATGATCATTATTTTTTAAAGAAAAATCACTCAGGACGGTTTCAGAGCTCATTTATATGATTTATTATTTAATAGCAAATAGCAAAAAAAATTAAAATACAGTCAGATACACAGGAATGTCCTCAATTCCGATTTCGATTGGAATCGGTATGGAATCAATTGTAAGGTGATCTGCGTTTCGATCACCACATCAGAATTGCGTTTCAGTAAATCGGATTGAAACCAGTAGCCAATTTTATTTATTGCACTAAAATTCCGATTGCATTTTGTTTTACGAAACGCATAGCACTTTAAGATTGATTCCATTCCTATTCCGATCGAAGTCGGAATTGAGAACATGCCTGATAAACAGCAAGATAGAAAATTCCGAAATTGAAGAAACTTTTAATTTTATTAATTATGAAGGTTTAAAGAAATTAAATAATAATTTTGATTAAAATTAGTTGACATGAATATTGTCATCATCATATAAAAAAAATACATGACAATAGTAATCTTTTTTTTTAAAAAAAAGAAATAAAAAAACTTAAATAATCATTCTGATTAAAATTAATTTACATGAATTCTGTCATTATCATATAAAAAAATACAAATATGATTCATACATAAAAGAAGTTTTACAAACAATTCATATTGGGAGTTATCGTGAATCAATACATGACAATAGTAATCTTTTTTTAAAAAAAAAGAAGTAAAAAAATTCAAATTCGATTCATACATAAAATAAGTTTTACAAACAATTCATATTGGGGGTTATCGTGAATCAAGATTCCCGGGGAATTTCCTCGGACTGCCGTGCATTCGCTATTACAGTTTAAAAAAATTCCCCGGGAATCTTGATTCACGATACAATGAAATTATTAAAAACTTATTTCAAAAAGCATTACAAAAAAAAGAGGGTATTTTTAAGAAGTTGGCTGCTTCTTCATACATAACTATACAATTCCCCCCAATTGCGTCTGCAATTTCTTTATTTATTGCTTTGAAATTATCCATTGCATTGCAGATTTCATTAAATTCAATTTTTTGATCTTTTTCGCTTTTTGCATAGTGTTTTCTTAAGTAGTAGTTTTTGATAATCTCATCGCGGTTGTATTTGTATTGGTTTTCCACTTTTAATTTCTTGGCAATTTCTTTCCTTTTTTCAGGACTTATAGCGTTTATTTGTTGCTGGTAGTACTTTTCTATTCTCCTATTATCTTCATTTACATTTTTTCTGCTTCTTCTTCTGTAATTATTATTAGGTGCGTTTTCGTGGCAAGTGGGCTTAAAGTGGGCTTAAATGTGCTAACGGTGGGTCGAACAAAACGCTGCATTGTGAATAGCACTTTCGAAAATGATGTTCTTCTTTACTAACAGCTGACATTTGTTTATGTTTCGGTTTTTTTTTTGGTTAATTTTTTACAAAATTTTCTAGAAAAAATTAAATAGTTTTCTACAGAAAAATTAATGGTTCGAACAAAGTCACATTATGTTTTTTCAATATCGGCGCCAGTGCCAAGGAAAATTCGCTGAAAAATATTTTCGGTAAAAGCAACTTACAGCATTTGGCACATGTCGAAAAATCCAGATTATTCGGGTAATGGACATGCTATGGTTTTAAATGTTCAAAAGCCAAGCTTAGGATGTAGCTACGGTTGTGGTATTAAACATCACCTTCACACCAAGGGTGAACGCGAATTGGTTGAGTTTAACTAATTGTCGCAAAGTGTAAAGCACAAAAAGCAAAAGTTGTGCCAACTGCTTTGGATGGATTCACTTGTCGTCAGTTTCAACGTCAATCATATAGTTGACACTGAGGAAGAACCCGAAATTGATCCAAATGCTGATGAACCCGATATGGGTGAAATGCGTAGCAAGCCACAATTTCCTACAAAGAAAACCACAGGAGGACGACCAATGACCAAAAAATTTATGAAATGTGTATTTTTGAAGGCGAGTGGAATGATAAAGTATACGCTGTTGCTGGTGATGTGCTCGATGGTTATCTATATGATTTACTTATGAATTTATTTGAAGAGAAGGGTATCAGCAATGAATTTGTTGAAAAATTGTCTGACCACTTTGCAGCAATGTACCACCGGGTCTTGATTAATATGAAGAAGGTCGCTGCTTTGGTTTTGGATAGTTTACCATCAGCACATTTCGAAAAAGTACGCCAAGGGACTACAACGACGAGCACCATATTGGGGAGAACACTTAAGTGCATTAAATGTGCATATACCAGAAGCCGGTTATGGCAGTCGTACGCATACGATAACTTGATTAGATGACAACAATAAATTGAATTTTCATGAGGAGACAATAGCTGGAGTGGATCCAGATGATAAGTGGACAACTACACATATTCAGGCCTGTTCCGTAATCCGCGTGGTTTCAATTACTTTTTAGTTAGGCGGCTTTTTGATGAAAATGGTGAGTCACACGATAAAAAGTAAAGGATCTTTTTTGCGGAGAATTTCAGGTTCTATAAATAATATTCATTTGTATTTATTAAAAAGTATCTGTTTCGGAAATATTCGATAAAGCCTAACTTTTCGATTTTTCCCATATTTTTAAGAATGTTTCTTAAACGGTTACTTTTTCGTTAATGCAAGTCAATGTTATTTGTAGAACCTGTAATTTTCCACAAAAAAGATTCTTATACTTTTTATCGTGTGACTCACCATTTTCATCAAAAAGGCTCCTAAATGAAAAGTAATTGAAACCATACGGATTACGGAACAGGCCTGATTGAGAAGCAATACTTTGACGATTTAAATAAACTGTAAATGTATAATTAATCGTGTACAAAGACGAGTTCAACTTTTGTATGCAAAAATAAATGTATTCAGAAATTTTCTCAGGTCACTTACGGCCAGAAGTAATTTTAATACTTTTAATGTATTTAATGATCCAAATAAGTCTAATATTTTAAAAAAATATGCATCATTTAGTTTGCGTACTTCATTTTATACAGTAATTAATTTAACACGCCTTGCTTGCAAACTGTTTTTTTTTTTACAAGCTTACAATAAAATATTGACTTTATATTTTAAAAAGAAACCCGCAATCATTTCATTTTTTAAGAGATTTTTGTATCTTGCTCTTCACACCTTTCAATGCTGCTTTGCGTGAAGTTTTAACAGCGCTTTTAAACTCATGCGAAATCGCGTGACCTTTATAGTAAATTAAAGAAGATTTTATTATTAAAATTATGATTTTGAATTGTTTCAATTAATTTTACCGTTTATTTACGGAATTTCTACTCAATGGTATGTAAGCGTATGGATCTACTTTGGCTTTCTTTTTCATATCATCCTTTACTTTTTTCGATGAGTATTCACTACCAGTATATGCTGATTTGCCCGATTTAGCTGTATAACAGGTCGATGTATGCCCTTGCCACCGGCAGTATAACGCGAGGTAGAAGTTTTACCTGAGCGCATGCTTGCATTTGCGTTATTTGTATTTAATATTCTAATCATTACTAGAATCCTCTTCCATGCCACGTTTGACTACTGGTTTTGTTTCCATAGCATCGTCACCATCATTATCATCGCTACTGCTATCTCCATCATCGCCGATTTGTATCCTTATTTTTCGATTTCGCAGTTGCATTTGTGCCGGATAAATCAGGACGATTTGCTGGTAATAAAATATTTGGAAAGTTATTATTTTAACTAAATTTCAAATGAGTATTTTCATACTAACGCACTTAAAACATTGCCAATCGATTTTATATCTGCCAAATCTACAACATCCTCTGGATCCTCGCGATCTTTTTTAGATTTCATTTTAGATTTATCCGCTGCAGCGTTATCATGCCATTCGGTAAATCAGAATCAGAGTCATCAAGAACATCATCAATACTAATGAAAAAATAAATTTTTTTAAAACCAATCAAACTCAATCAAAACAAAACCGTGTTTATATACATACATCACACTCTTCCATTCCAAGGAACTCTTATCCTTTTCTTCGTTTAATTTTTTGCGTGTATCACGTCACATTTGTTCGCGTATTTTCTTAAGGCGACGATGTGTTCCTTCATCATCACCGGGTATAAATTCGATGAGCTCCTCAGCAGTAAAACGTTTACAAAGTTTTTTCAGCAAATAACCAATTTGTATGCGACAACAACGTTTGGTATCTATCACCATAGCTGACAGGGATTTCATTGGCATACGAAGAAGCGAATGCGTTCAATTAAATTAAAATATAAATAAAACAAACACTTTTTAAAGAAACACAATAACTTCTAAAGCCGACGAGCGAGCAATAGCAAAAAATAAATAAATTAAAACTACACAGAAATGTCAACATCACACAAATGTCAACTTACAATCGATAACAAGTGCGAAGTCACAATTACCGATTAAAAAAACCCGATTAATAATCAATAAAAAACGGTGTCAAACGGCAACAATATTTAGCCGCGGAGCTTACCACTTTAATTTAACGTGCATTAGCTTAGCGCTATTTGTTGTTGCTTTCCCATACATTTATCGTAAAGTGCTAAAGAAAGTCCAGATAGAATGCCGAAAAAAACGCACCTATTATCATAATTTTGATGTCTGTTTTTTGAATTGTTGTTTTCGTTTTCATAATGACGCCTATAATTCGTTTTCTTCCAATTATTATTGGAATAATTTGTATTTCTATTTCTTCAACATCTGACCTAAAAAGTTTAGATTAACAAGATTAATTAAGTAGAGGATTTATTGGTAAGAAATTTTCGAAGAAACCGATTCTTGTTTGATTGAAGAATATCCTAGAATAAGTCTATATAAAATAAATGTCGAGATATTGACCAGAAGTTGCACCACTTGCACTATCCCAAATAATGCTCTCAATATAACTTTTTAAGTTATTGCTTTGTGTTGGCCGTAGACGTGTCCATCAACTCGTGTACAATATCGCCACAAAATTTCATTGAGGTATCTTGATGCGTTTTCCCGTAATCATGATAAATCGGTGGTCTGACATACAAATGTGCCAGACGGTTCATATCTTCGCTTTTTTACCCGTTACGGATCCGTTACTGATCCGTTAGCGGGAGAAATTAAAAAAACAAAAAACCATTCGCTTTTTTTTGGGAATAGTAAATCGGATTGAAACCGTAACGGATAAAAAAGCGGAAATTTGAACCGTATGGCACACTGGGTACATTCTAAAAGTCGTACTTAGAAAATTTTTTTTGTAAACTTGTGATTGATTAGGCATTACATAAGTAACAAAAAAAAAAAAAATTGGATTTTTAGGATGAGATTTTCCTAAATTTCCTCAAGGTAAGCTTTCGAATAGGGTGAGGTTTTTTTTTTGTATGGAGACCGACTCAGCCTACTGGACAGTAACCACAGAATTGGAAAATTCATTTACTTACAACGGTTTTGAGCGGTATCAAGCAGTGTCTATTCCATTATTTTTCTAAAAAATTTAAGTTTTGTGGAGGTACTATTCTCCGTGAAGGGATATATAAAAGACACAAGAAGATGCTGGTCAAAAATACTTAAGGACTTGAGAAAACACTCTGAATCCTCAAACATTAAATAGCATAATATTCTGGTCCCATCACATGTAAAATTCAATTTACGTTTTGTACGAGGGTTGCCTTTTATATTTTGGGATTGAGCAACACTTACGTCAATAGCTAAAATCTGGCAACACCATAATAAAGTTTGACATTTTTAGCATAAACGTACTCACAACGTTTTGATGTACAAGTGCTATTTGTTTTGCTTACAGTGTGTTAAGAAAATAAATTTTTCCATTTAAAATTTAAGCAATTGATAAACCTTTTTTACGGTGTTCATGCAATATTGAATGTATGCTGGTCCCACTAATGCCTAAGGTTGTCTCAATCTCACGATAGGTCACATGACGATCTTGCAATATCAGTTGGCGCACAGCATCAATGGTTTTCGGAACAACAACTGATTTTGGACGTCCTTCACGAAATTCGTCTTGGAGTGAGCGACGGCCACGATTGAATTCATTAAACCAGTTTTTCACAGTGCTATAGGATGGTGCTTCATCACCATACAAAGGTTTAAGTTCATCGATGCATTCTTGTCGTGATAATCCACGTCGAAAGTTGTGAAAAATGATCGCACGAAAACGTTCACGAGTTAATTCCATTTTTTTGCCAAATTGATTTTTTCAAGTCACTGTAAGCAACACAAATGATGGTCGTACGTCAAAACGTTCTGAGTACGTTTATGCTAAAAAATGTCAAACTTTATTATGGTGTTGCCAGATTTTAGCTTTTGACATTAGTGTTGCCCAATTCCGAAGCATAAAAGGCAACCTACGTATTGTTTATCATTCGGCATAATTAGTTGTCTCCTTATGCATTAAATTGAGACCAGAACAAAGTCGCTTGTCTCCGTATGTATTATTGTAAATTTTAATTCACTCTTTGAATCAGTCTAATGTACATCATATCGACATACGCATGTATGTATGAGTTGTTTTCATTTTCTTTTATCTACGAGTACCTACAGCTGTTATCTTTTGCTTTCTTTTATGGTGCTTTTTAATTTTCATCTGGCATTTTTTTTTCCAAATTTCTTTGCATTCGTCATGCAATTTTTAAAGAGTCGCATTTATTTGCATGGGCCGACATCACTTAATTTTCATATTCGTAGTTTTTTTGTTTGTTGTTGTTGCTTTTGTTGTTTCTTTTATCATTTCGTTGTATCTTGAGTGACTCAAGAGAGATTCAGTTTAACAACCACAGCAACAAACAGTACAACAACAAAAATAACGATGTAACATGATGATAATAATTTCATCATTTTTCATTTTTGTGGTTTCAGTTTCATTGCTGTAGTTGTTGTTGTAGTTGTTGTTGTTGTTGCTGTTGTTGCTTCCACCCATTGTTCAATTTTGCTTTTTGTTGCCAGTGACAGTTGTTGTGGTGCAGGCAGCCAGGGCAACAACAGTTGTTCACAGTTTACGACGCAGGATTTCAATGTCTGACAGTTATCCTGACATATTAAATATGATGAAAACAAAAAAAAAAAAAAAAAAAACACAAAATGGAGGGCAAAACAAAAACTACTCAACTCTGACAGTTGAGGTGATGAATAGCGACCTTCGGTAAATGTTTTTTTTAAAATTTTTTCTTCTGCTGTTGGTTTTGCGAATATGGAATATTTATTATTTATTTTTAATACACATATTTTATTTTAAACATTTTATTGTTGTAAACTGCAGCTAGTTATTAAATATATGCAGAATTGTAGTGAAAGTATGATTTTTGATAGGTGAATATTCGGGAATCATGAAATTTTCGATCATAAGGGAAGCAGAAAATTTCTGACAAGGTATCACTCTAAATTAAATATCTACCAAATCACATAAGCAATTCATTTGAGTAATCACTCATGTTAGCGAAAGGTTGAACTTAGCTGGTGTTCCACTTATGTGTAGCTAAAAACTCCAACAAGTTGGTCCAATCTGTATGTTACTAAGTTCTTTTTTTTTGTACATAACATTCTATTGTACAGGGTGTAATCAATAAGGTTACGTAGCTTCTGGGAGATGATAGAGGAGGTCTAGACTAACAGAAAATTGCACCTGAAAGGGGTTCTAAAATGTGGAACTCGTGGTCCTAAAGTCTTTCGTACCTGTGAATACATTGCCAAACAAAATAGTTAATCCTTAAGATAGCGAAGTTAGGAAGTAGAAACGTTGGATCAAGCTCCACAGAAATTCATGGTCCTAAAAAGCCTTAATAGAGCCTGTGACCACCTTTTCAAACGAAGTAGTTAAAGAAAGATTGGAAGCATAGGAACCGTTGGATCAAGCTTTACAGGAATTCGTGGCAATAACAAGTTACATTCGAGCCTGTTAAGACCTTGTCAAATGAAGTAACTATTGCATAAACAAAGGTTAAGGTTAGGTTTTTCCTTAGAGACGTCGAAATTTAGTTAGGGAAACAGAATAAGCCAGGGATAAAGAATAAGTTAGGGACTTGAAATAAATATTTTGCAACGCACCAGGAGAAAAATCAATGAAGAAACAAAGTAAAACTGAAACTGCTGTGTTGTGCCACCGTTCCGTAAAATAATTTACTTGAACGCGCGCCGGTCCATTTTACATGAAAGCTTTAATTGCTCAACCTGCCATACCTTAATTCGAGCGTCAGCGTACTTTACCATCTCTGTTTGTTCCATGTCCATACAATTTAAATAGACAATGCCGAAACAGAGACAGTTAAGAGCGCTAACGCTCCAATTAAGCTATGGCTGTAATTACAAGTTGTTATTCTGACTAGAATCGCCCAATGGTCAAAATTTTGCCACAAATGTATGAAATAACTTTAGCATTTTTTGGACAGTTTAAGTACTTTTTTTTGCAATTTGGTACAAAATAGCAAAGCTTATTTATCATCCCTGGTACAATGACAAATGTAAATCGAAAAGAAAACAAAAAAACATGAATAGCCCAGGAAAATAAGACGAAAAAAGAGCTTCTGTGCGAAAAAATTCCCAGTGGAAATTTTTCACCGGAATTGTCTTTCATTTATGCATGATACACAAACTGTGAAAAGTCCATTGCAAAGTCGTGTGCGCATAAAAAGTTATTAAGGCTCAAAGGTCGCTAAATTCAGTTTTTTGCAAATATCTCGCTAATACTAACTTTTACAGAAAAATGTTGGTCTCCAATTTTGTAGCACAGAAAATTTCCTACAAAAGTACGTTAAAAGTATTTGCGTACGACTTCTAGTTTAGGAGATCACCCAATTTAAAAAGTTGTTAACAGTTATGATATGAAATACTACCTATGAGTTCATATTAAAATATCTTACTTTTTAAATTGCAATAACTCTTGCATAAATAAAGACAATTCCGGTGAAAAATTTCCACTGGGAATTTTTTCGCAGACAACGTCTTATTTTCCTGGGCTAGAAGTCAGTGTCAGTCAGCTTTTTGTCTTTCTCTTTGTGCTGCATCCTCTTTTCAGCTCTGTGTGACCGCATATTTTGTCGTTGTTAATATTTGGTACAGTCAATCTGGCATTAAAAAGGGTCTGAAAGTTTGAACGTTGACCCCCGCTCTGATTTTTTGTCAGTAGTTAGTGGTTCATTAGAAAAGCTTAAATTCAAAATGTCGAGTCCCCCCTCCCCCCGTTTTTGAGAAACTCAAAAACGTTTTTGATTTGATTTTGTGGCTAAGTCGAAGACAATTAAATTGTCTTTAACTTTAGTCATCATTAACATAGCTCTAAAACTTGCTGTAACAAAGTTAGAGGGCGCCAAAGTCGACAAATGCATTTTTTTTGCAATTTTTTACATTTTTGAGGGTCAAATAATTTTTTTTTACCATCGCAAATTTTTTCACAGTAAAGAGCATAAATAAACCTACAAAATTTATGCAGACTTTTTTTTCTACCATGCACCGTTTAGGAGATACATTGCATTTCAACCCCTTTCTTGGCATTGGCGCGTTTCTGTGTCTAAGTTTTTCGTGCCCAGCGCGGCATTGACGCGTTTCTACGTCAACTGCTTTTTACCTATGTAACAAGACAAGACATGTTAAGACTTCTTTGGGCCAGCAGGCTCGATGATATAACGTTTGAAACATAGTGATGCAGCCCCGTGAAAGGCAAAACGCTTTTTTACTCAAGAGGGAGGCATCTTACGAAAAAAGTGCACAAGGCATAAAATGCTTAGAATCATCCAAGGAACAAGTGTGAATTGTTTTTTTTTTTTAATTTTTTTTAGCAAAAAATTTTTTTTTAACGTCATTTTTAATAAATTTTTCAAAAAAAAAAAAAAAAAAACAATTCACACTTGTTCCTTGGATGATTCTAAGCATTTTATGCCTTGTGCACTTTTTTCGTAAGATGCCTCCCTCTTGAGTAAAAAAGCGTTTTGCCTTTCACGGGGCTGCATCACTATGTTTCAAACGTTATATCATCGAGCCTGCTGGCCCAAAGAAGTCTTAACATGTCTTATCTTGTTACATAGGTAAAAAGCAGTTGACGTAGAAACGCGTCAATGCCGCGCTGGGCACGAAAAACTTAGACACAGAAACGCGCCAATGCCAAGAAAGGGGTTGAAATGCAATGTATCTCCTAAACGGTGCATGGTAGAAAAAAAAGTCTGGGTAAATTTTGTAGGTTTATTTATGGTCTTTACTGTTAAAGAATTTGCGATGGTAAAAAAAAATTATTTGACCCTCAAAAATGTAAACAAGTGCAAAAAAAATGCATTTGTCGACTTTGGCGCCCTCTAACTTTGTTACAGCAAGTTTTAGAGCTATGTTAATGATGACTAAAGTTAAAGACAATTTAACTGTCTTCATTTTTTGTTAAATAAAATTTTCTGTGCGGCCTACGGCTTAGCCACAAAATCAAATCAAAAACTTTTTTGAGTTTCTCAAAAACGGGGGAGAGGGGGGACTCGACATTTTGAATTTAAGCTTTTCTAATGAACCACTAACTACTGACAAAAAATCAGAGCATTAATTTTACTTGACTTAATGGCAAAATATTGAAATAATTTTAACTTTGTGCACATTTACACACAAATACTTTTCTAATGGTGTATGATTCAAAGTCGTGCTCCATTTTAACCATAATAAAAAAGGTAGGACAAGTTTTTTATCTTGCGTATAAGTATATAGCAGTGATCGGCACTCCAGAGCACAATTGTGCACTAAAAATCTATCAATCTCTATCTGTCCTTTTCAATCTTCTATTTATCTTCTCTCAAACATAAATATGTACTCTCTCTTGAATTTGCCGACCACTGGTAAATAGATTACTTCAAGCATGCGAAATGCTAAAGCAATCCAAAGTTCCACTTAAAGCATAAAAGGCTCACCATTTTACTCTAGGCACACAAGAACAAAAAAATCGGGTACGCAAGAATTCACTTTTCTAATTTTATTTACTTATTAAATTTCTTGCAAGGAAAAATCATTAAATCCTTTTTGCCCTCTTTATGTGTTTTCTTTAACACATAAAACTTTCCTTTAATTTCATTAATATCGATTTCTTTTTTCATTATCCTGACAATTTCAATATTTGAAGTTCTTTGCATATTTGACTTACAATAACAACAAAAACGTAAAGTAAAAAAAAAACAAAATCTTCCATTGACCTCAGACTTCATAGTCCTTAAAAGTCGTTCACACAAAATACCCTGCACCTTTCTCATCCCTGCATATTGCCCCTTTGGCAATCACTTCATTTGTCATTCTTATCAGCCGCATAAAATCTGCGCCGACTGTAAACAGAAGCCAATGGCGCAAACCTAAGGACAAAAAAGTAAACACTGAAGAAGAAGAAAGGAAAAATAAACATAGTAGGTAAGTAGGCGGCGATAATTTTCAACTCAAATTCCACAACAGAATTCAACAGAGCAGCCGAATACACCACTTGCAAGCATCCACAGAGACACAAAATCCACAATTCGCAATGATTTTTATGAATGAGTTGTCGTATGGATTTCCCCTATCACACTGAAACACACCATAGCCTGTGGTGAGTTTGTCACATGACAGCATGTTGAATTTCAACACAAAGCGCTGCCTGTATTTTGTGGTGAATTCGCGTGTGCTTTGCATAAAGAATACCGTTACATAGCCGAAGCATTTCGTCGTCGTTCCAAGTCAGTTAACTCGGAAACGTGGTACTGACGAAAGTGCAACCAGCGACAACGCGGACAATTCGTTGTTGGCAACTAAAAAATCCGTGTGATTTAATTTTTTGTGTTTGTGTAGGGTGCCATACACACGGGTGCTGTGTGTTTGTGTTGGTTTGTGAAACAAAACAGAAAAATGTTTTCCGTTGTTTGTTTGTTTTATATGGAATTTACTGTTGTTGTCGGTTGGATTTAATTGTGTTGTTGCCATTGTTTTTGTTGCTACTCTGTTGTAGTTGTTCGTTTTTTTTTTTTTTTGCGGTAACAGCGAAAGGATTTAGCGAACTTTAGCGGTTCGTTGTTTTTTTTTTTGCATTTCGTATGAGCGTCGCTGTGTTTTGGTGAAAAAAACTTTTCCTGTTCTGAAAAGAAAAAAATACATCACTCACAAAAAGGATTTTGTGCTTTTGATTTAAAATTATGAAACTTTAAATTATGCAAATAATTAAAAAAAGTTAATTATGTTGTAAATGACACATCATCGTGTGTGCGGCGTTGTGTGCAAACGTTGTGAATAATTAAGGGAATTTGCTACATTTTTCAACAAAATTAAGGATACTCACATGCAGCGACATTTTGTGTTCTATGTAGTAAAATATTTTGGAAAAATTTTTTATAATTTACTATACTCACCCGATCTCGAGGTCTTTCGTAACTGTATATCGGTAAGAAATATTCAAAGTAATAAATGTATGCAAAAGAAAGTTTTTGACTTAACTATAGAATGATTATCTTAAAAAAAAAAAAAATCCCTTAGTAAACTTAACGTCACTGAAAGTGAAACTATGTGTGGTCGAACATTTTAAAAATATTTTTTTTATAATTGTTATGTAATAATTTCCTTTTCAGTCTTGCTCATAGTCAATATGTGTGTCACGCCCCTTTTAAGCATAAAACCATCGCTGAATTCAAAACTTGGCATCTTAAAAACCCAACTGCTTTGTAAAGAAAATTTTGAAAATTTTTAATGCTTCACAAACATTAAAAATTTTTTCAAGACCACGATAAAAATCGAGACCAAGACTTAATGCCCAAGATCAAAACCAAAACTCAATATCAAAACCAAGACCAAGACTCAATGTTCAAGACCAAGGTGCATGGTGGCGATGTCAGTTCTATCTCTGAAAAGGAAGGGCTTAAAATCTATATAAAAGCATGTCAATCCATATAGTAAGTGCCAACCGGGTGATGGGCGAATCAAGCAATAAAGAGGTGAATAAGTTCACTTTGAGCAGTGCTATAATACCTAATGTTGGGGAAAGTAAAGACGTCCATGATAGGATCAACAATGTGAAAGCTGTCTAGTAACACAGCTTACAAGTATTCACCAACAATTGCCTTCGATGTATTATGAAAACTTTGGTGGTCCAGAACCATCTCCAATGTGTTAATTGATTACTGATTTTTTCAGGAGACTTCTGATTTTTAATCTGGTCTGAATCATCTCCTGATTTCCAGTCGAATAGGACGAAATTAAACCACCAAGAAAATTCGACATACACACTAAAAAATTAAGGTTTACTTTTCTTTGTTTTGATTCCCTTTAGTATTGATTTAAAACTTTTTTGGTATTAAACTCCGATCGTTTTCCAAACAAGTTTGAAATTTATTCCATAAAAGTATGAAATTTATTTCAAAATAGTATAAAATTTATACTTTTTTTGGCATTGTTCTATATAAATACCTTTTGGTTTAAAATTTAAACTAATATTTTCACTGTGTACATCTGTTTTTAAACAATTTATTTACGTTAAAAACTTTTGGACTGATGTTCAACTGGTAGAGTGTAAGAACAAAAATGTCCCAAAAGAGGAACGTTGGGTCAAAATATTCTGTTACATGATTAGAGAATACTTTCCGTTTAAAGAATTTGCTTACAATACAGAGTTTGTTCCCTATTTTTTTGACACGTCAGGTCCAATTTGTGAAAACACAACCGGAGTTCTTGAAAAATTATCGAGTTAGGGAAAAATATCACTTTAAAGAATCAATTTTGGCTCAAAAAGTCTAGATTCAACGCGATTAATTTTTGGGTAAGAATCGCTTGATTTTCGCTTAAAATAAGTTGGAAACTTTGTCATATGTATGCTAACCACCGAAAAAAAATAAAAATATTATTTCAAGAAATACGCGAATCGGAAAAATGTAAGGAACTGAAGGCACTTTCGTCTCAACGTGCACGATGGATGAGTTTTGTAGAGATTTTGTTAAGAAGGTGATAAATTCTAGAAATTACGTAGTCGAATTATCGTTATTGGTGTTAATGGCTAGAGTTGGTGTTAGCGGTCTGCTTTACTGGTACGTCTAGAGGAATGACTATTCATTTATTTTTCAAGAAAAAGTGGTCTGTCGGTGATGTTTTCTGTAGATTCCAGAGAATCAATTTATTTTTTGAACTGTTTTTCATTCATTTTCGGATTCTACGTCAAATTCTAAGTTAAAAACTCCTGGAGACCATATATCTGCGATGAATTTCGAGGCGCCTTAAAATCGTTTGAAGTTTTTCAATTGCGAGATTGGTCTTATCTTGACACCGTTATGGCAAATTTATTGAAAAAGATCATCTGGCTCAAAAATTATGAATTTTTGAATGAAGAAAAATCGTATCTTCTTAGAAAAAAAATTTTAGCTCATTTTTAAAGCGCATAAAAACTCAATTTTTTATTCCGTGCATCCCGGCCAGTCCATCCATGGTTTTTCGCTGTCGTTTTTTATGTCCGTTTATGATAGAATGGGATCTTATAATTACGACTCTGTGCTTGATTTTTTTCCATGATGTCAGGATCCTGAGCTATCCCTTCTCAAAAGTGAAAAAATTACTGTTTTGAGGTCTACTTAGAGTTACACAACAAAAAACAACATACAATAAAATTAATTTTTGTTAATGGATACGGATAGCCAAAGCTACACTCAAAAAGCCGTACTTTTGTCATTTTTAAATTAGGTCCCTACTTTCCGCGTAATAAGCCTTTAAAAAAGATATCTCTCAATAAAACACCAAGGCCATTTCCGGACGACAATAAAAGTACTGTATCTATTTTTTTTTTTTTTTTGACTGGCACATTTTAGAAAAGGACAAATAATATCTGAACTCGGATGAAAATTTTCGGAAAAATAATGTATTTTTCTTCCTAAGTTAATCACTCATTTCTAATTTTTAAGTGTATTTAAGAGCTTCATGAAACCTGGGTCAATCTTTGTGTAATCGATTAAGATTTGGGTTCACATCTCCAATTTTAAATTGATGAAAAGTTAGTATTTGACATACGTATGATTGTGGTAAAATGATTTTCCGAAATTCTTAAAAAAATCCAGGATGGCGGCCATATGAAGTTCGATGCAACTTTTGGATACTCACATATTTCAAAAATTCATAGCTTCTTGGCTTTTCATCCGATTTAAATGAAATTTTCAGGGCTAGTGTAAAAAAATGAGCTTTTGAAAAAAAAAAAAAAAAAAAAAAAAATACACTGAAAAAAAAAAATTTAATTTTAGGTGTAAAAAAAAGCTTTTTTTCCTTTTAAAGCCAATTTGGGGCTTGGAGCACCTTTTTTATTTATTTTTAAATATTTCTGGAATCTGGAAGATTTTTTTCTTCGGTGGCCTCTAGTGACCTTTTTTTCAAAAAAGTTTTGTAGAATATTTCAACCCATTATAACCAAGTTTTTAGAAAAAGGGGTCTAAAGGACCCATAAAAACGAGATATAAAAGGTTAAGATTCTCTACAAAATTTTTCGTTGCTTTATTTGACGTTAAGTAATTTTCGCCCTAGTATTTTTTTACTTTTTTTATTGTTTTGTATATTAGTTTCTTTTAGCATTCAAAATGCCTTATTTGTATCCAAAAATATATTTGTAAGTAGGTACATCCTAAAAAGAGAAATCTTATTTGTACAGTGGATACATGAATAAATAAATTGAATTCGGAATCCGAAATGATGCATGGGAATAAGCGGCTTTTGTTCTATCATCAGCATTTAACATGATATGAAAAGCTTCTGCATAACTTCAGACAAAATCCGCATAACATTGTGTAGTGGCTTATACTATAGACCATAGCTGCCCGTCTAGAGTAAAATTATAAAAATTTGGCACTCGCATAAAAAGTCGTGGCCCCCATGTAAAATAAATAAAAAAGAAAACATAAATTTTTTAAAATTATTGAAAACAACAACCAGCAAAGATTTTTTAATTAACAGTTACTTGTGCGAGTGTTTTTTTTTTCGCAAATCTAAAAATCCTGAAAGTTCATAAAATGATCAAATTTGTTGTTGCCATTGTGAGTTGTTGTTTTTTTTCTTTTCGATAGGAACCCTTGCGTTTTGTTGCAACAACAAAACATACAGTCCTGTGTGGACGAAAAAACAACAACAAAACACAGTCTTGTGCGGTCGCAAAAAACAACAACAAAATTTACGCATATGTTGTTGCTGGTGGTCGATCGCAATTCTTCAAAATTTCGCATGTACCGTTACTTGCGTGTGCGATTTTCATTTTCAAAAATTAAATTTTGCTGTGGCACGTGAGATCAAGTGATTTTCAAATAATGGCACTTTGCGATGGCACGCGTGGGCGGCTATGCTATAGACAGACGACAGCTTTAATCTTGATTATAAACGCATTAATTCAATTGAAAATTTTACTCTGTCGGCTGTCAGTTTCTGCATTAAGTAAACAGCTGATTTGTTTGCTTACTTGTTTTTTTGATATGCCCCTCGCTCTCGCTCTGCACACTGCGCTTTCTTTTTTACCGTCTTAGAATGAAAAAAATTCATTGGTTTTACCAACATACCCATATTTTTTATTTATCTTAAAACTCACTTTTGCTGACGCCATTTTAATTTTTTTTTTTTCTTGTGAATACATATATTTCTTTTACCTGAAGTGACATTTTTAAATTTAATAAAGTAACTTCAAAATAGACAATCAGCTGTTTTGTTTTTGTCAAATTCTAACACTCTATTAGAATTCGACGGCGTTACCATATTGAAATAGCTCATTTCAGAACTAATTCCGTTTTATTTCAAGCATTAGAGCTTTAGTGGATGCGCATTGAGATGAGCATTATGTACAAGTTAATTTGGATTAAGACTGCTGATGCGGATACGCGATCTCGTATGTATGTGCCTATTACAAGGTTTAGCTATAACTTCAGCTACTTGCCTGTAGCTGGAAATATTTTAAGTTGAAGAAAGAGCTTATAATATTTTTAAGAAAATCTACATACTTAATGTCTGTCTGTACATCTGACGCTTTTACGGAAACGCTTATTTTGCAAACCTTTCATTCCATTGAGCTTCCTTGCTGAACAATTAAATATTTAACGATTTTTTTTTTCGTTGGCGTAAACTACTTGCAAATATCTTAAGAAAACTGAACATAAAATATTTGCTTTAATTTAAAATATAATCAAACTTTACCACACACAATATAATTTCGTGCTCCTTAAGCGCTTAAGCTCTAGGAAATTCCACTTTTTTTCTGCCCACATTTTTTTTCCATTTGCTATGTAGCAACAATGTAATTTAAATCTAAAGACCTTAAAGAAAATCCCGACAATTTTGCGCATAAATTTTTAAAATTTCTTAAATTTTAATGCGCTGCTCGTAATGTTGTGCAAATAATTCTCAGATCTATTTAAGGTTTCCCTTCGAATATGAAGGCAAGAGCCGAAACAGCAGGAATGCTGTCAAGGAGCAAAATACAAAGCAGTTACCTCAAACCATACATACCCACAGTTGGAGTAATAACAGCAGTAGCAACAACAACAACAACAACAAAAATATAACATAATAACCCAACCGACAGGAACCCTGCAATAATAAAAAAAAAATAAATAAAAAAATTATTTCTACACTGAACGAAATAAAAGGCAACAAACGAATAAAATGCGCATTAAAAACGTGTTAAGTATGCAAATATTTACGAATGCAAAAACCAAAGATTCTACGGACTAATAAAACGAACGATGTAAGAGGGAAAGTGCTGAAATTGTAAGTAGAAGGAAACAGAAAAAAAAAGCAAAAAAAAAAATCTTTAAAAAAGCACACAGTAAAAATTTTGTATGTTAATATATGTGTAACGGTAACTTATACAATTGTGTGTGTGTGCTTACAAAAATGTTAATTTACAAGTATTTGTGTGTGCGCAAGGAGTGCGGCAAAAAGTCAGCACTTGAGGCACAAGTGAAGTGAAACTCAAGTGCGGATGAATCTTCATGTGTTTGTTTTCGTGTTGGAGGTGGTTGTGTCGTCGTCGGTGGTCGTCTGCCCCAAATCTCCTCCCGTACTAATGATGTGCCGCATAAGGCAGCCGTAAATGTTGCATGAGGATTTGAATGAATCTTGTCGTTGTTGTCATTGTCATCGTCCTCGCCACACTTGATTACATCAGTGGTGCGTGGAGGCAGCAGCAATAACAATGTGTTTTAATTATTGTGTGTGTTGGGATAAAAATTTATTTTAATTTCTTTTGAAAATTGAATTCGTTTTGCGACGTGCAAAATTGAAAAGAAAAAAAAAAAAAAAAAACAATTCAGACAAATTGAAAAACAAAATTAACAGATAATAACAAACTTAAATTAATTAACATGTAGAACAAAATTAAATTTTATAAAATTTAAATTTAAAATAAACTAACTATCGCTCAGATTTATAAAAAAATGTTTATGAACACTCGAAAAATAAATCTACCAAAATCAATATCTTAAAAAATAAAGTGCAAAAATCTTATAAACACAAACATAATTAAAAAATTCTTTAAAAATCTAAAAAAAACTCTGAAACTGCAAGACAATTGCTGCTATTGTAAAAAACAGTAAAATTTCGTGAAACTAAAACAAAAATTTTAATTTTGAGTGACAAAACCCATTCAAAAAATTGATATTTAACACAAATAATCCAAACAAATAATAAATTAATAACTTAGACAAAAGTATAAACTTAAAACGAAATTTTAAATGTTACCACTAAACTAAAAACAAAACAAGAATTTTTGGATCTTTAACACGTATTATGTAAGTACAATTTAAAATTTAATAAAAAGAAGAAAAACATTCGTTTTTCAAAAGATTTCCATAAAAAAAATTTAAAAAAAAAAAAATTTTTTTTTGGAAAATTAATTTTAACTTTTTTCAAAATCGTCATTTCGTCAATATTCTTCTGATTTATATGCGAAAAATTGGGTTTTTCTGTATAATTTGTATTTTCTAAGATATTCCTCTATTTTGAAATTTTTTTTTTTGTCCATCTAGTGGGTGTAAATCAAAGTACAAAATAATATTAAAAAAATTGTAACGTGACTTTTTAGAAAAAAAAATTTCCGTGGCTCTTACAACTATTTAGCGCAAAACATGTCTTCTACAAAAAGTTTGTTTTTAATCCACCTTACTGTAAAAAAAATTAAAAAAAAAATTTTATTTCAACTTTTAAGATTTTTAAAAAAATTACCGCCATTTTGTAAATTTTCCAAATTTAAAAATGGAAATCAAAATAACATTTAAAATGCTACAATAATCCGAAAACAAAAATTTAAAAAATTTATTATTGACAAAATGGCAGCATAGATTTTTCGCAAAAACACTACTTTGGCACTCTGGAGGTCCATGCCCATAACTTGTAAAAACTATTTTTTTCGATGTCCAAACTGAACACTTAGAACAGTTCCGTGAATTTTTATAAAAATCTGAGAAAATTTGAGCTGGAGAGCGTCACATGATACAAGCAAATACAAAAATCCCTTCAAAAAGAAAAGAGTATCTACATATAGCCGGAGAGCCTGCGCTTAAAAACAACTTTGCGTTTCTAAAAGCTGGTTTTGTTACGGTTGGTTATAGTAATTGTGTACACTAGGGTGACGCTTAATAAGGGTCAAAAAAAAATTTTAACCGGGCCACCCTTGTAAATGACTGAGAATAGTTAAAAAGAAATCAGAAAAATACTGATAGCTCGAAAAAATCATTTTAAGGCGTGCCTCACAGCCTCTCTTTTTTCCCATTTCAATAAAATGGGGAAAATAGCAGTCTTTTTCTCCTACTGGAATAATTCATCAATGAAAACTATAAAACCTTGATAAATTTATAGGTCGATATATGTTGTTTCAAGAAAAAATTATGTTCAACCTCTATCTTATCCTGCGTTTACGATGAAGGAGATAATTAACGTGATTTTGAGTCATTTAATCGCTTTTTGAGGGTGAATTCATCGCCTGGAACAGTTTTCATGATCTGTTGGACATTCCTATGGTTGTCAAAGTTTTTGGGGTCGCTGATTACGATTCTGATGTCAGAATTAAAAAATTCAATATGGCGGATCCAAAATGGCGACCTCTTGTCTCGAATTTTGCAAATTTTCGATCATTCATGCAAATGTTCGAGACAAGAGGTCGCCATTTTGGATCCGCCATTTTGAATTTTTAATTCTGACATCAGAATCGTAATCAGCGACCCCAAAAACTTTGACAACCGTAGGAATGTCCAACAGATCATGAAAACTGTTCCAGGCGATGAATTTACCCTCAAAAAGCGATTAAATGACTCAAAATCACGTTAATTATCTCCTTCATCGTAAACGCAGGATAAGATAGAGGTCGAACATAATTTTTTCTTGAAACAACATATATTGACCTATAAATTTATCAAGGTTTTATAGTTTTCATTGATGAATTATTCCAGTAGGAAAAAAAAGACTGTTATTTTCCCCATTTTATTGAAATGGGAAAAAAGAGAGGCTGTGAGGCACGCCTTAAAATGATTTTTTCGAGCTATCAGTATTTTTCTGATTTTTTTTTAACTATTCTCAGTCATTTACAAGGGTGGCCCGGTTAAAATTTTGTTTGACCCTTATTAAGCGTCACCCTAGTGTACACCAATAAACTGTCGGTCAGTCAAACGAACTGTAGAACAGGTGGCTGATATATGGTCTCAAACATGTCATCACTTCGATTTTGTCCAAATTAATTTCTAAAGGCTGAAAATTGTATAATGCATATAAAAAACAATTTTGTCGGTCAGTCAGTTTAACGATAGATCAAGGCTGGTCAGCAGCTCCGTGAAAGTTAAAACGCTTTTTTTACTCAAAAGTGAGGCATCTTACGAAAAAGGTGTACATGGCATAAAATGCTTAGAATCGTTCAAGGAATACATGTGAATTTTTTGGTGTTTACTTGTCTGAGTCGTATGAGCCCACGTCAGATGCTATACATTCTATCAGCTCAGCATCTAATGCTTCCGATGCTATTTCGTCAACTGGTGGAATGTATTTATCTTCGTCACCTGAAGCTATGAATCTTTCTTTAATGCTTCCTCTTTCAGAAAATATCTATTGAATTTCGCCATCGATTTTATCTAGCCATTTTATCTAGCCTATTCTTTGAAACTACTGCACGGATTTGAATAAAGTTTTAGCAATTTGATTGCACATGACTGAAAATCGCATACAAGACACAAAAGTTCTTAAATCGCTACAATAGTTTCGTAGATAATGCTAATAGATATGATAATTTTTTTATGAATTCAAGCTCTTTTGTGATTGTTTATCACTGCTTAAATAATTTCTGCTCGACAGCCGAATTGGGTACTGGAATCGCCCAGCGGTCAAAATTCGACCACAAATGTATTAAACAATTTTGGTACTTTTTTTTTTTTTGCTATTTGGTACGAAATAGAAGAGCTCATTTATCATCTCTGGTATAACTCAAGCGAAATAAAAGCAAAACAAAAAACATGGAGTCAGTGCTATGCTTTTTGTATTTCACTTTTCGCTTTATCCTTTTTGCAGCTCTATGTGACCGCGTATTTTGTTGTTTTTAATATTGAAAAATTTGTATTTAATTTTATGTGGCTTAAAGTCAAAACATTAACATAATTTTAACTTTGTGCACATCTACATACAAATACCTTTCTGCGAAATCCAGTGCCGCACATACAATCCCAGCAATATGACGTACTTCAAAGATCTATAGAAAAAGGATGCCAGGCAAGGCATATTATATTATTTTTTCGTATGAAATACAAATGCCACCTACTTTTCTATTTAAATTATTTATTTAATTGTTCAAAACGTAACATTAATGCCGATATTTAACAGTTGCTTTCGATTTGGGTGAAAAAAATTGTCTTATACCCAGATACATGATACTTTTTAAGAAAAGCCAAAAAAAAATGTTTTAACCATTAATATTTGCACAAACCCAAATCGTATTACAAAGTAGATATAAAACACTAAACGCTAATACATGACACTTCCCATTTCCAGTTGACTAAATCCAAAACATAACACTTTGAAACAGATTATAAAAAACTTTTTACAGTCGAGTTGCGACCTAAGGTGTATAACTTAAATAAGCAATAGATATTTTCTCTTCGGTGTTAGCTTAAAAACTTGGTCATAGTTAGAGGATAGTTTGACAGTAGTCAGATTGGTAATATTACTTTAGCATCATACAAAAAATCGACTGTCTCATACTCGGAGGTGTCTCATAACCGCATACATTCCCCTATATATAAAAATGAAATGGTGTCCGTATGTAGATTATGGACGCGGAAACTACACGGCCGATTTAAATAATTTTTTTTTTTAAATAGTTTGTTATGGTCTGTAGAAGGTTCATAAGGGGGTGAGATGCAGCTGTGGGGGACGGGGGTTGCACTCCCCATACGAAAAAAAATACAAAAATTGCTATATCTCTGCAAAGTTAGTGAACTTATGCATAATGTATTTGCCATCAACCATGCAAAATTTGAGGGGGACTTTGAGCCCCCCTTATGAAAAAAAACACACAAAATGCTATATCAGCTATCGTTATGAAACTTGGTAGATGGATGTTTATTGCGTCTACTATTCTGCATGAAAGGCTTAAGAGGGATTGAACGAAAGGTATTTGCACCCCCCGTACAGTAAAAATACTCATAATGCTATATTTCAACGCCTATAGTAGCTATCATTATAAAAGTTGATACATAAATATATATTCTATTCACCTTGAAAAACCTAAGGGGTTGGAAGAAAGGACGACAGTGATGGATGGGACTTGGAACATATGTAAAGGTCATCGGGAACGGGCGAACAAGGTCGCTACCGGGCCAGCTAGTAGATAATAAATTTTTGATAAGCAATCACATTAGGACTTGATATCAAGAAAATTATGGCAACGGCTGAGAAACGCACCTATAATTAATTGGTTTGCGATTTTTTTCAGCTCAAAATTCCCTACGTGTTTAATTTTATCGTCAATAGATATATGCAATAGTGGTATTAAACTCACAAGTAAAAACTCAATGTCAAGGGGCCACTGCGGGAAGTTATTTAATAATAAATTTGTATCATGCATCCAAAAAATACAGCATAATGTTTCTCGTAGCATTGGCGTAACTGAAATGGGGGTGCAAAGGGGATAATCGACCAGAGGGGACGCTCAAGGGGGTTGCAGAACGGGCTTTTATGTGGTAGCAAATAAGATCTTGCAAAAGATATTGTTCTTTAAGAGTTAAATGACTACTTTAAGGACTTTTTTTGTTTTCCCGCCACTGGCGGTAAACATGTTCGTTTGGCTGCTACCCCGAAGTTATACAAATGACTATGAGACATGGCAAAAAATAATTTTAATTTAATGTCGCCATTTTGTACAGCACGAGCCAAAAAATTTCAAATTTTCATACAATTTGTATTAATGTACCCTGCCGCTCTGTTAAGGGTCTTTTTTTTTTTGCCACTCACATAAGATTTAAGCAATATTCTGACATTTAAAATATAATTTCAGAATCCGCTTCATCTAAAATAAAAATAATTTCATCAATAGATCAAACATTTATATATTTAATGAACCACCATCCCAACTTCAAACTCTACAATCGAAACTGTTTTTATAACAACACTGAAAAACACCAAAATTTTCTGAAACAAAATTTAAGCACAAAAAAAAGGATAAAATCGCATGGGCGGGATTAATGAAGTTCGTGACGTTGTGCTTAACGATTTTACACAAACATAAATCGATGATTTTACACAAAATGTTCAAATGCCATTGATGTTGGTCCGTACAGATACGGATACATATACCCTTCATACCTACGTAACATTTCCGTCTTTTTGCTTCTCTTGCTTAATTCCTATTTTTATGTAATTTTCCAGCTAAACGAATTTTTACGTGTATGGCAAGTAGAAAAAGAAGAAGCAGAAGAATAAAAGCAGCTGGGGGAAAAAAATAAAAAAACTTGGAATAAAACATTTTATTGTAGCTATCACTACTATCGGTAAATGTGTTGCTGCACGAAAATTACTTTTCATTTAAACAAAAAAAAAAAAAGAGGGAAAATAACCAACATTAAATTAACCAGCAACTGATGCTCTCATGTGTGGCATCAGCATGGATAGAGGTACGGATGTAGCATTTATTTGAAAGATTTTCTGATAGCCAACCCAACCATTTTAGTTTCAGTATTTTCTTATTAAATGAAAACTTTTGCTCTTATCGATTTTAACTGCATTAAAAAAAAGAGTACATACTGACCGACAACAAGTACTGCAAGTTGCAACATATTTCATTCGGAAAAATACCAAAGGTAGCCAGCCAATATACTGAAATGTGGTGTAGAAAATTATAAAAAAAAAAAGAAAAATTAATTGGTTACAGCACTCTTTCTCAACTTGCTGTGTGATGGAAAAGTTGCTTAAAATTACATTTAACAATATTTTCTGATTTTGTTAACGTTTCTCAATTTCAACTTCAACAATTTACGAATTCATTAATATTTTTCTACTTTTTCCGACATAACGCGATCATAGATATTATAGATATTTTTCGAAGTTTAAAATATTTTTCGATTTTCAAAAATTTTTCATACGAAAATTTTACGCTAACGGTTATATATTATTTATAACCTACAAATTTGTAGCCCACCATTTTTCTATAGAAAAACGTAACAGTTCCATTCGTACAACATACAGTTCCTAAATTATAGTATTTTGAAAATCAACTTTAATCTTATACTGCACACTTGTAAGCAACATATATCTACATCTACATATATCTTATTTATAAGGGGTCACCTAAGTGAAGGAATGCTTAAAACATGAGAATACCTTATACGTTAAAAAATTTAATTAACATGAAATGCGTGAGGTCTTTATTGATATTGACGATTTTTTGGCCTTCGCACAGAAGTTTCGACATTTTAGTGTTGGGCAACTTTAAGTGAAATTTTATAGCAAATATTTTTGTGTTATCTATTGATCTATTATTCCCCCGTTTAAGGAGCAATTATTGTACCTTTTTGAGAAATGGTCAAAAATTACCCATTACCCATACAAAAATATTCCACTTAATATCCTGCATAAGTCTTCAGAAGACATAATATACCTCAGATATAAAGATCGTGAAATTTAGTGAGTCGATTCAACAAATGAATAAAAAACTTCTAAGACCGATCAAAAAAAATTCGACCTGATCTCGAAAATCGGAAAGAGACGAATAACTTATTTTTAGCCACAATATCAAAATATAATTTTTTTTTTCACTTTTGCAAAATTGTGTCGGACGGTTGTGAAAATTTTTGTCTTGAGCAGGAGTTGGGCCCAGAAATTTATTTAGAATTTTCACTAGTTAATATTTTTCTTATATACCATCATATTTGACTATTCAATATAATTAAACTTTGCCAATATTTTGCCAATATTTCTTCATTCCAAAATTAAAAAATAAATAAATTAAAAAATTTTGGTAATTTTAGTCTTTATCAACCTTGGCACGATGTAAAGCAAAACGTAAGCAAAACAAACAACATGAAGTCACTGCTTTGGCGTTTTGTCTTCCTCGTTGTGTTTCATCCTATTTTTTAGCTTAGTGTGACCTCAAATACAGCAAGAAACAGTATTTAGATCTTTTAGAATAGGGTATCTGAAAAACCATACGCGATGGGTCGAATCCGACTTCCATTTAAATTTCGTCAGCATAGTTCCACCTTATCAACATTTTTCCAGTTATTTCAATATTATTCCATTTTGACATTATTCAACATTTTCCTACTTTAACAACGTTTGTTTTCTTTTTGAACATTCTCACTTTTTAACCACATTTTTAAACCTTTTTCAACACGGTCTTTTAACATTTTTATCAATATGTTTCTAGTAATTCCGATATTATTCAATGTTATCAAAATTTTCCAAACCTATCAACATTTTATGACTTCGTCAATATATTTTAATTTTACTCATATTATTTTTATCAAAATATTTAGATATTTTCGATCTATTTCGACTTTTTGAACATAGGTATTTTTACTTTTTCAAAATATTGTGAAAATTTTCTATTTTATCGATTTTTTGACTTTTCAAACTGTTTCCTGCTTTATCAACATTTTCATTTGACTCCATGTCTGTTAATTGGATTTTAATGCAGGATAATGAACCGAGGCATTCAGCTAAATTATTGAAAAACTGGGTAGGGGCTAAAAAAATCCATGTTTTGGACTGGTCAGCTCAAAGATCTGATCTAAACCCATTATTATTGGATGGAAAAACTATACAAATTTGGAAGAGCTTTGGGCAAGAATTCAAGAAGCTTGGTATTCCATTCCAAAGAGCAGATGCCAAAAACTTGTGGAGGGCTTGACTCGTAGATGTCGCGAAACAATCAAAAATCGTGGCCACACCACAAAATACTAACGTTATAAGTAAGTATAAGTTGTTTTAAGTATAAGTTGTTTTAAATAGGTATTCAGTATGGTTGCTTTCTTATTCCACAGGACTTCACAAGTGTGCTATTTCTGTTTCCAGGTGTTTTTGCATCTTCAAACGCTTAAATGGCTTTAACAGAGCTAAATGAAGGAAAATATTTGAAGTTTGTGGTTTTTTTAGGCCTATGAACTCCAAATTAATTTTTACTTCAATAATCCAAACATATTCATTCGGCTTACTAAATAAAATAAATTTTTTTAAAAATAAACTCAATCGTGCTATTTCTTTTTCCATAGTTAACTGTATACATATCTTATAGATTTTTTTAACATTTTTAGAATTTTCGAAACTTATCAGACTCTTTCAAAATTTTTCGAAAATCAACGTTTTATGACTTCATTAAAATGTTTCCATCTTAAGAAGGATTCTACAACATTTTACTTCTCTATCAACATAAGGCCCGGATTCACAGTCAGTAATTGACTTATTAGTTAACTAAATCGTTGACAGGAGTTAACTAATGATTCATATTCACAGTCATTTGGTTAACTAAAACAATGAACAAGAGTAAGATATTGTAGAAATAACAAAAACGTTGAAGAAGTGAATTTCCTGTTCAAATAAGTGGAAAGGCATAAGAATATAATTGAGTGCAATTGTGGGGTATGTTGGGAAACTCCTGGCTCTACGTGATCTCTTACTACTCTTGTCTGGGTTTATATGTTATGGTGAATGTGGCCAGCGCTTAAAAACGCTACTGGCTGTTGAGGGCAGGTTTGAATCCGCCCATGGCATTTGCTGAAGCAAGTTATTATATGTACTTTATTATATTTTTTTTTGTAAGAAAAAAAAATTAATGCTTGTTGTTTGAGTAAAATAAGTACTTACTTTATTAGATCAATTTGCTTAACTTATGTTATATACTTAAAATTCCAGTATTTCTTAACTATAATAAAAACCAATATTTACTGAAACTCCACCCCTATTTCCCTGTACATATCTAATTTAGTTCTTTGGGAATGGTGTGAGTATGTGTTGGTAAAATTGTGTCATCAATATTTTTAATTGGTTGACAGAATTTTACCAAATTTTGTTTTAAATTTTTAAATTTAGCCTTGACTTGCCATGCACTTGTGGAATTCGACTCTCTTTAACATATGCGCTGGAATGCACTTGCATTGTTTTTTGTTGCATTCAAATGCATTGCCGTCTGCAGTATGTTATGTAATGAGGGATAATGTTACAAGTGTGGGAATGAAAAGAAATATGTATTCTACTTTAACTCCAAAGAGGAGTATAGAGCCAATATGAAACATCTCCATTCGTCGCGATCCCTTCCGATGAGTTTGATCTCTTGCCACGACTTTCCCGATTCTTGGATTTCCTTTTCCAGCGACCTTTTCCAGTTGGTTTTGGGTCTACCACGTCCTCTACTGCCTTGTGGATTCCACTCAAGAGCCTGGCGACAAACTTCGCTGTGTGGTTTCCGGAGAGTACTTCGCTGTGTAGTTTCCGGAGAGTGAAAAGAAATATAATTTGGGTAAAAAATATGAAGGCTAAATGCGTTTATATGAGTCAAATTTAAAATAGTGAGTAAACCAAATAAAGTGACCATGTGGCTTCACCACACAATAAAATCCAAGTGTATGAGTGCAACTTGCTGTCGTCGATCAACCACAATAATCCCAATTTTGTCAATATCTGCGTGGCTTTATATTAGACTCTAAATTTTCTACATCTAATAACATTTTTGGGGCTTACACAAAACTTATGTGAATTCTATTTCTTCAGCATCAGCTGTTGGGGGTTAATGGTTTACTAATGACTGAAATTTTGTTGGTTAAACCCTTGTTATTAGCTAACTAATTACTGCCAATCGGACCCAAATGATTTTTTCAGCATATGCCAACTTTATAAAAATTTTCTTAATCAATCTGTTTCGACTTATCCCAAGCTTTCTCAACATTTTTTGGTTTTTACCGAATTCCTTCAAGATAACTGTGCACAATTACTGCAGTTATGAAAAATTTTGTGTTAAAATATTAGTCTCTCGTAGTGCTTAAATTTAATGAGCAGCTTCCACTGCGTAATCTACATAGAACCAAAAGAACAAAATCATCTAACAACTTTGTTAGCATTCACGACGTCAAAATGTAACTCAGCATCTCGACTTTATTATAATGCACACACACGCATGGCGCACAGATTTACTACGTAAGAAATTCCAATGGCACTTTTGTTACCCTTAGCATCTAATGCTACCTTGACATTTTACTTTTCCTTTTGGAATTCGTTTTTCTAAATCGCTTTATGTTCGTTCTTTGGTTTTTTTACGTTTTTTTCGCTTCTTTTTGCCATAACAATTTCGCTGTCAAATTTTTGTGCCAACTGCTTCCTGTTAGGAGTACCTGACGTATCCTTTTCAAATTTTATTCTTTTTCTTTAGTGCAAAATTTTTCTTTTTTTTTGCACTGCTGGCTTAGCTTGTCTACCGTTATAACTTTCTCATAGAAGATGCTGTGTAAATGTCATTGAGAACATGACATAAATGTAGCCTCTTCCACTTGCATCGTCTCTTACCCCCAACACTTTCCTTTTAGTTGGGTTTAGTTCGTTTCTTTTTCAAGTCATAGCAGCAGGTGTGGTTTCAGAAATGTTACGAGTAGATATTTTTCCAAATTGAGGTTTAATGTGCGACTTTGTTTGTGTGTTTTTTCTTTATTTTCTCAATGTTTGCCGGCAAATGAGTGTGCCCAGTGGAAAATTTTAATAAAAGTTACTGTCATAGTTTCATACAAAGTTAATATCAATCGTTTTGTTGGGAATATGTTTTGGAGATGAAATGCAGTTTATCTTCACATCTTAAAAATAATATACACAGGCGAGTCTCCACATAATGTACCATTCAATGTCCCGGGGCCCAATTCTATGTTTAAATTTAAAATTTGATATTTTAACAATTTAATACAGATACTTAACCAGAGCTTCCATACGAATTGCTTAAAAAAATAATTTTTAATATTTTACTATGAAATTATAGCATAAAGTGTTAAAAACTCATTCTCCATCCTGTTCCTAACCGCTCCTTAGTGCACTTAATTTGCCCGTTTCGCATAATTCGCTATTTTCTAAAAAAAACTTAGACGACATTGTCTGTACAAATATTTCAGCTACTGTTTTTCTGTGTTAACTCTACGAACATTTTTTTTTTTATATAGAATTGATAGCCATGGAAAGTACTCCCTCATTTCAGACTATCTCCGCTCAGTTTTTTCTAACTGTAAATTTTTTAAATATTAAGTAAATAGAGAACTGAAAGTGAAGAAAAAGAGGAGACTCAGTTCTTTTTCAGCTCAGTCAGTTTTGGTTTTTCGACCGCGAGCTTCAACTTTTTTGAAATAATTGCTATTTTCATTGTTGCATTACTGTTTTTGCAACATTTTGTCATTCTCCCGTTAAGTAATTCTACCGTGAAATTTACTTCGAGAAAATGGTTCTCTTACGAGAGATTGTTGTTTATTGCTTAACGCATTAGACTTGTTGAACTTATTTTCTTTTTTATGATTAGGCTATGTCCCTTAAAAATGTTAACACATTAAGGTAGGTAAGTTAAATAAAATGGAGAAGAAAAATTTTACGAAATTAAATAAATAATAGATAATTTAATAAGGTTCCAAGCCTTTCCAAGCATTAGTTATGATTCAAAAATATTCCGTTTAGTATTGACTTCAAGAAGAGATAAGAAAATTTTCCTACTTATTTCTACTTTAAAATTTACATCGATTTTTAGAACTAAAATAAAATATTTTTTCTTGCATTGCCGACATTTCTTATTTTGTTTTACAAATGGCCTCTAACTTTTTATTTGTCACGAGACAAAAACTTATAAATATTATGTATAGTTCTGGACAGGATAATTTTGAACAGCAATTCAGTTTTTTGTTAAAACAGATGGAAAAGAGGACAGGTGGTCATTACGAGCACTTAAGTAAGAAATTACCTCATTTCAAGTCCTAATATTGGTCAAAATACCTGAAAGCGTGTCTCTAATTTTCCTATCAGAGCTGACCTTTACTATTCGTACCAATTGTACCAAATTTGCTTCGATTATCTCAGAAAGCACTCTCAATATAGAGTTTTTAAGATTTTGATTGTATGGGAGGTACCACGCCCTCTTGTCCGAATTTTCCTACCAGAGCTTACCTATACTATTGGTAGCAAGTGTACGAAATTTGGTTTGATTATCTCAGATAGTACCATCAGTATAAAGTTTTAAAGATTTGGATTGTATGGGAGGTGCCACGCACTCTTGTTCAAATTCGACCAAATTTTGTTGAAAGCTTAAGTTATCCACCCTTAGTATGTATATGTAATTTGGTTGCAGTGTGTAGAACCGTATATTTGATGCCACATATGAGAGCTCCTTGCCCCAGTGTCCGACGCTCCAACATAAATTTTTAGGGTTGCCTTCTAGTTACTTTCGAAAATTTTATTTAATTCTTACTTTTTTTTGACTAAATTGAAATTTTTGATTTCAGAAACGCTCAGATAAACTTTTTTTAAATTGTGAAATACTTTCAGTGTTGCCACCCAGTTTTTTTTTGTTACTCTTGCTTTAACCCTTTTTTTAAGAAATTTAAATTTAATCTTGAGACGCTACAATTAACTTTTCAAAAATCCAACATAAATTTTTAGGGCTGCCACCTGTTCAGCGTTGCCACCCGGTTTTTTTTTTTGTTATTTTTGTTTAAGCCGAATTTCGGTACGATGAGTTTTTAACGATTTAAGTGTCGAACAATTTTTATCGAATTAAACAGTTATTTTTTAGTCTGTTAATATAATGGTGAACTTAAAAAAAAGGAAGATTTAAAATAATTTTCGAAGCATCTATCTGGCAACCCTTAAAATTGATGTTGGATTATTCTGAAGTTGATTTAAGCGTTTTGAGATTAAAATTTTTCTTTAATTTTTTTAATGTATTGTTTAAGCGAAACTTAAAAAAAAATATGTGGCAACCCTGAAAGTTTTTTTTTTGAAAATATTCTAGAAGTTCAGGTCATCATATTCTATACCTTCAAGTAATATAAAAACAAGAAAAAAGGTGGAGACAAAAAAGGCACGTTTTGGAACATTTTTTGGAGATTTACTCATTAATCAAAAACCATTTCTTAAATTCCTCCCTCGATTGGTGAGAAAGAAAAGAGATATTTCTGAAAATGCACCCAAAATTATTGTTATTGTCTAAACGAACTTTGTCCAAAATATTTATTAAACATTTTTTCGGTTACATTTCCGAACAACTCAGTTCAATTAGCGCAACGAAGGTCTTTTCGTTCTTCGGAACCATTTTTGATACATGTGTACCATATCCAAAATTTATTTCCAAGCTATATCCATCGATTTAAGTAAAAATTAATTCTACCAAAATTTTTAATTTTTGAGATTTGAGGCTGACTTTACTGATGACCATAATTCATTTTAAACCATTTTTTTCTTTTTTTCTTTAATTTCCAACTGGGTGCTTTTCTATGAAAGCGTGTGATTTTCTTGCCACTCTGTATGTTAGTAGTATGTATTAGCTTTAATACTTCTTCAGCATTGAAATTGTTTCCTTTTAGCAAATTGCTTTTATTGCATTTGTATTTTCAGCTGAATGCCAAAGCGTAGATATGCGTGACAATAATTGAATTAAAGTTTCGAATTTAATACGAAATTCATACAATTGTGTAGCAACGTTTCCATTAAAAGCATAAGTATTTAAAAATGAAATGTCTTATAGGATATTGAATGTTTTTTAATATGCGCGATATACAGAATTCTTTAGTTTTTGTTGCTGTTTGGAAAAATGTTTATTTTTGCCAAAATCGCTTCAATGTCATTGTGTACCATAGACTTCTATTTAGTTCTGAGCAACCATGATATACTCGTATTGTCTCCATTCCATTGCACCTATAAGTCTACCGAGACTTACTTGTAAATTCAATTGAGAGGTAATTGCTCACAAGAAAGTTACTTTCTCTCAGCAGAGTTTTCTGTTCTGAGTTAAGTTCCAAAGCTGCAATATCATGGATGCGTTATGCTTACCTTCTTTAGTTTACAAAGTGCGCCCTGAACAAGCAACTCATATTTTCTCGAGCTAAAAGGTTTGATCCACGGTTTAAACTGAATTTTAATATAATTTTGGTTATTTTATTAAAATCTTTAAAAAAACTGAGCAAACTCTGTCAGGATATTCAATTTAGTTTTTTTATTTTGTTCCTTTTTTTTTCTTGTTTCTTTTGTTTTTTTTTTCCTTTTGTTTTTTGGTAAGTAAACTTTGCAAATTTCTCATAAACTTGGCAGCTCTCTTTTCTATTATAAAATATTTATACCATAAAAATAGCAAAAATTTTGTTTCTTTGTTCACTTTAAACAATGTTGCAGCTGCAGCTGCCTTAGTGGTACATTAGGAAAGCACTACTCTTCTTTATTACCGCGCTCCTTTTGCTTCTACTACCATTATTACTACTATACTACCCTTTTTAGTGCAACAATAATTTTTTTGCACAGTTTTTGTTTTAAAGTTTGCACAGTTAATAATAAATCCATTTGAAAAGATAACAACTCAGCCAACTAAAAAGTGGAGTAGCAGCAGCAGAAGCAGCAGCAGTAGCAGAGTAAAAGCTGCATGTTGTTGCGAAGCATTTTGAAAGTGTTTTGTTAGAGATGGACATGTAAGTGAGATTGGCCATTCATTATACAAACTCTAACCATAGCAGTCTTGGTCTTGTTCTTGCACATTAAGTATTGGTCTAGGTCTTAGTTTTGATATTGAGTCTTAGTCTTGATCTTGCTCATTAAGTCTTGGTCTCGGTCTTGGTCTTGGACTGAAAATCTGTGTTGGTCTTGACGATTATCGTGAGCAAGACCAAGACCAAGACCATAGCAGCCTTGGTCTTGCAAAAATATCTGCGTTTTGGTTTTTGTCTCGCAAAACTACCAAGACCAAGAACAAGACTCAAGACCAAGACTAATTTTGCTCATCACCATACAAAATATTAAAGACTGTTAAAACTTAGTATTTTATTCAAGAATTTTACTTAAACCCTTCGGTCAACAGAAAAGTTAAAGGTCACTGTAACTGTAACAGCTAAGTATTTATAGTCTGACAAGGCACCGACTTTGTTTTTTAATAAACCCATCAAATATTGAGTTAGGTGCTTTATTTCCAAGTGATTTACGAACATTTCATAAAACCATTCGCCAAAGACTGACTTTAATAAAGTTTTACTACACAGTAAAAATTTTAGTTCAATTTTAAAACCAAAAAGTATATAGAACAAGGCCAAAAAAAAAAAGAAAATACTAATTTTAAACTATTTTGGAATAAATTTCATACATTTCTGGTATAAATTTCAAAGTTTTTTAGAAAAAAAAAAAAAACGCGACTTAATACCAAAAAATTTTAAAATCAATACTAAAGGGAATCAAAAGTAAGAAGAGTAAACTATATTTTTTTAGTGTGCATGGTTGCTACAACACTTTGTAAATTTAATCTAATCCAAAATGTATTAAGAGAAGCAGTGAAGTAATAAATGCCTTTAGTTAGTCCTAACCTTTGAAAAATACCCAATCGAACTTTCTAACTCCCCCCACTGATTAAATTTGAACATACTACGCTTTGAGAAAAATTTGAATGTGTGGTTTCCTGAAAGAGCTCAATGCAAGACAATACGCCCAACCTAAATTTCGCAACCACCATATATGCTGATGGCTTGAAGATGGACTGTGGCGTAGGAGTAGCGGTCTTTTCAGAAGACCTCAATGTATCTCAATCCTTTCGTTTATCCAATTCAGCTAGAGTCGTAAATGCAGAAGTTGGTGTCATTCTCAAAACTTGTAGGCTAGATTGCTTAATAGCGCTATCACTTGTATGCCACCACTCTTACCTTATCTAGTCCTTAATCATGCCTACAAAGTACGACTTACTTTTATTTTACTGTCACATTATTGTATTTTTAGAAGCACTGTAACATATCTGTTACTTACAGCATGGGTGTCAGCGTAGAACAAAAGTGAGCCAATTTTGGCTCGACTACAACAAAAATAATATTTCAATATTATGCAAATTTCGCAGAAATACAACAATCACAGAAATAATTTTTGTTGTTATTTTTTGAGCTTGTCAAAATTTCGCGGAATTAAACATTTATGAAAAATTGTTTTTGTTGTTTCCCAGTGTGCCAGACGGTTCATATCTTCGCTATTTTACCCGTTACGGATCCGTTACTGATCCGTTTGCGGGAGAAATTCCAAAAAAAAAAACGATTCGCTTTTTTTTTGGGAATCTCTCCCGCCAACGGATCAGTAACGGATCCGTAACGGGTAAAAAAGCGAAGATATGAACCGTCTGGCGCACTGGGTTCGCATAGAAAAAAACAACAAATAATTTTTCGTGTGTGTTGTAGTTCTCAGAATTTTTAGAAATTATTGAAATATTGTTGTTGTTATAAACGAGCCACCAAGAAAACCACAAAAAAAAAAATTTTTCTGATGTTATCCTTCGGGGAATTCGAATTTGTTGTAAAAAAGGAAAATTTTGCGCTGACTGCGCTTGGCTCAGTGATTTTAAAACGCTGACACCCTTGACTTACAGTATCGCACTGATTTAAATTTAATTTATTTACATAGCTTCGAATTATATCTGAAAACGTGTTCGGTACTTTTTTATGTAACAGAAACATATTTTGTGAAGCACTGTAAAAAATCTGTTAATAACAGAACTGCACTATTTTTTGCTTAAGCTATTTATTTTGCCTTTAATCATGTTTGAGAAAGTATACGTTCTATATTTATTTTTATTACAGAAGTGAGTTTTAAGAACCACGGTAGAAACTCTTTTGCTGACAAATGTTTACTAATTTCATAGGAATTGCTTATAATATTTTCAAATTAGACTTGAATTTATTTTGATATATGAGTTCCCAGTGTGCCAAACGGTTCATATCTCCGCTTTTTTATCCGTTACGGATCCGTTACTGATCCGTTTGCGGGAGAAATTCCCAAAAAAAAAAGCGAATCAGTAACGGATCCGTAAATGACTATAACAAATATGTTGTTTACTAAAGGGTATAAATTTGATATGGGAAGTGTATTTTGAGAAACATTGTAGAATTCTGTTATTAACAGCGATGCACTGACTGAGTTAAACTGCTTAAACAAATCTCAAATAATATCTGAAGACGAGCAATATTCTGTAACACTGTGAAAGTTCTGTTATTTACAGAAGCGCAGTTAAATTGATTTGTCTTGATTCAAACCAATTTAAGGAAGAGTTACTTTTTTCAGGAGTTAGAGAAGTGTGTTGTCAGAAGGACTTGATGAACTCTCTTACGAACAAAAGTTCACTAACTTGAGTCAAATTGATTTCAATAGTCCAAAATCATGTCAGAGGAAGTAATACTTTTATTTTGTCACAAAAGTACATTTTTGGAAGCACTGTAACAGCTCTGTTATTTACTGAAGTGCAATAATCAAAGGAAAATTGATTTACCTCTTGAGTAGCACTCTAACACTCTGTCTCTAAACAAGCTGTTATAACCTGAATTAAATTGATTTGGCTGATCTCAAATTAGATATGCCTGAGAAATTATTACTGTTATTTTATAACATAAGTGTATTTTAAAGTGTACTGCCACAACTCTGTTACCAACAGAAACACACAATTTCAAATCAAACTTATTTAACAAGCCTCAACTCTTGTCTGAGGAAGTACGATTTGTATTTTGTAACAACAGTGTATTCTCGAAAACATTACTAACATTCTGTTAGTAACAGAAATTTATAAATTTGTTATAAAAATGTTTTTTTGACTGCTCTCAAAAGATGTGCGACAAAATGCTTACATTATTTTGTAACAGATGTATATTTTGAGAAGCACTGCAATATTTCAAGTCTTAACAGAATCGCATTACATCAACTCTGCTGACAACATGTTTAACATAAGAGCACTATACCAATGAACTCTTTTAAACTGCTGTTATTATCAGTTGGAATGTATGATTACACAGGCCGACAAAATTTGATCAAAGTACATACCCAGAAACCGGACTGTATATTTCCGTAGGTTTTCGATGCGCTGATTCCGAATCTGGTCGCAGAATTGCTCCATCACGTCAGGTTTTTGAGATATCCTAACCTAAAAGTGCCAAAAATGACGATTTTTCTCAATTTTGAGGTTAAATAGCTCTAAGGATTTTATTTTTCTTGGAAAACTATGAACGATATTTTAAAGTACTAGTCTTCCTCTTTCAAATGCCGTTGAGTTTGTTTGAATATCTTTTTTTTTCTCTCAGATATGGCATTTTGAAGAATGCATATAAGAGTGCATATAAGAATGCATATAAGTTTCCTCTACGGACTTTTAGATATAGGGAAATCCTCTTACATGCATTCTTCAAAATGCCATATCTCCGAGAAAAAAAAAGATATTCAAACTAACTCAACGGCATTTGAAAGAGGAAGACTTGTATTTTAAGATGCCGTTCATAGTTTTCCTACAAAAATCAAATCCTTAGAGCTATTTAACCTCAAAATTGAGAAAAATCGTCATTTTTGGCACTTTTAGGTTAGGATATCTCAAAAACCTGACGTGATGGAGCAATTCTGCGACCAGATTCGGAATCAGCGCATCGAAAACCTACGGAAATATATAATCTGGTTTCTGGGTATAATTTTTGTCGGCCTGTGTTATTTGCACATCTCTAGCATTTAGCTCTATTAATAAGTGTGTGTGATTGTGTATATTAGCTTATATTTTTTATATTCATCTTAGTAAGCGTTGAGCGTAAGTGAAACGCTTTTCACTTTGCCCTTCTAATGGTGATAGCAATGACGATGCTGCTGCTGCTGCAAACACAACACAGTTGCCGCCAAACAACAACAACAACAATAAAAACAACACTGACAGAGTCTCATCTTAATATGCATGCAACGTCATCGTCATCCTTTGCACACTGAAGCTGTAAGTGAAATTGAAGCTAAAAACCATAGCATACAACAAAGCGTTGGTTAGCGAATGAAGTACGTTCGACACATACATTCATTCACTCACTGACTCACATTTTGAAGGCGATGGCAAACAATGACCGACCCCATTTAATGGCAAGTGGCCAGCAGCAGAAGCGACAGCAGCAGCTCATTTTGTGTTGTATGCATTGTTGTTTGTATTAGTGAACTTTATAGCGGACAAGCAGATAGAGGTAGTGGTGCAATGCTATGTGTGTGCTGTAAAAGCGGCGTGTGATGCGGTGCTTTGTCCTTAAACATTGATTGGGTAGAGAGTCTTTGCTTGGAGGCAGATGTGTTGAGTTGCGCGGTTGGCTGATAGCTCTGGTAAAGGAGTGTGCATTGCATTACATTAAATTGTTTGCAAATTGGCTCAAGAATAAAAAGGTTTTCTTCATTTTTTCCGTTTTTTTTTTTCAAAGGCTGATTAGCAAACAATAACTTAATTAAAAGCCATGGCTTCATTAGTTGTTGTGCTTTGAAATTATGTTAATAAATTTTAATATTTTGACATTGTTCGTTAAAGGGACCAAAAAATAAAAGTAAATAAGGGACATGATTTTATTGCGGAGCATTTTTTGTAGATTACTTAGTGCTCATAATTCCTCATTGCCGGGAGAGGAAAAAAATGTTCACCGACCCCCATTAAGTTTTCCTCTCCAATGGAAAAAAGGGGCTAGTATGTTAATGGGGGTCGGCTTTAAGCAATTTTTTTGATGTTTTTGTCAAAATTTTAGCTGGGTTGAAGGAATAGGGTAGTTTGTTAGAGAGAGATATTGAAGAGGAAAAAATTTATGGGGTCGGTGAACATTTTTTCCATTTCCCTGCAATGAGAACTTTTTTTAGTTTTTATAAAAATTTTGTAGGGGTGCTCTTAAGTGGTAGAATAACATCGTAGCCCATGTTCCAGAAAAATATTGGAGAGGAAAAATTAATGAATGTCATTGGACATTTTTCCCTCTCCCTGCAATGGTGATTTTTTTTTTTGTCGATGTTTTTATAAAAATTTTGTATGGGAGGTCGCTTAAGGGGTCGAAAAAAGGGGCTAGTATATTCGAAAAAAATGTTTGGTAGGAAAAAGTTGTTGGGGGTCAGCGAACAGTTTTTATTTTACTTTGAAATTATAGCATAAAGTTCAAAAACTCATTCTCCGTTCTGTTCCTAACTGCATCTTAGTGCACTTATTATTTTCTAAAAAAAATTTATACGACATTGTTTGTATACATATCTCGGCTACTGTTTTTGTACCCTACACCCAGGGTACATTCACTTTGTCCTTCCGTTTGTAACGCTGAGAAGGAGGCGTGGCAGATATACACAAGTATATATATTCTTGATCAGCGTCACCTCCTGAGTCGATATAGCCATGTCCGTCTGTCTGGCTGGCTGGCTGGCTGCGTGGCTGGGTGACTGGCTGGCTGGGTGGCTGGCTGTGTATGGAAATACATTTTTTGGGAAAACTGAGAAAGATAATTCAGTGAAATTTGGTGCACAACCTTCTTCGTCAAAGTTAGTTCGGGGGATTGAAAATGAGCGAAATCGGTCAACGGACACGCCTACCGCCCATACAAAAAATATCTTAGTAAAAACTGTGTGAAATCGGACAGGAGGGCGTGGCACCTCCCATACAAGCAAAAGCTTGAAAACGCTATACTAAACGCGTATTTTGAGGTAATCGAACTAAATTTTAATAAGTCACTAAAAACTATAAATGCACGCTCTGAGCAAAAACAACTGTGTGAACTCGGACAAGAGGGCGTGGCACCTCCCATATGAGCAATAATTTTAACAATACTGCAGTGTAGGGTATTTAATGTTTGGCCAGGCCAAAGGTTACACCCTTACTAGTTCTGTGTTAACTCTGGTCCCTCAATTTAGACTATCTTCGATCAGTGTTTCTTATTCTAACTGTAAATTTTTTAAATATTGAGTAAAAAGAGAACTGAAAGTGAAGACAAAGAGGAGATTCAGTGTATTTTCAGGCCAGTCAGTTTTTGTTTTTCGACAGTGAGTGTAGTGTGCATCATTCTCAGCGTAAGTTTTTTTTTCTATTTCTAAACATATTATTTTAGCTTTATATAATCAAATCAATTAGAGGGGCTATCCACCAAATCCAGCTTTTAAAAAAAATTGCTATTTTCATTGTGATATTACTGTTATTGCAATATTTTGTCATTCTCCGTGTCATCATTCTCCATTTCATCATTCTCTTTTTCATCATTCTCCGTTTTATTAATTTTCGTCGTTTTTTGCAATTTTTTGTCATTCTCCGTTTAGTAACCCTCCGTTTGAATTTTTTTGTTGTTTGTTTTGCTTAAACTATATATTTAAAAAGTAAAAATTAACTAAACTTTTTTAAAATCCAACAAAAATTTTTACGGTTGCCACCTGGTTATTTTCAAAAATTTTAGATAATTCTTACTTTTTTTGACTAAATTGAAATTTTTGGTTTCAGAAACTCTCAGATAAATTTAAATTTAGTCTCAAAATACTTAAACAAACTTTTCAAATATCCACCATAAAGTTTAAGGGCTGCCACGTTATATTCGAAAATCTTACATACTCGTAATTCTTACTTTTTTTTGACTAAATTTATAGTATTGGTTTCAGAACCGCTCACATAATCTTTTCTGAAATTGTACAAAAATGTTCAGGATTGCCACCTGTTTTTTTTTGTTGCTTTTGCTTACACCATTTATTTAAGTGTCAATCAATTTTTAAGGATTTGAACTATCATTTTTTAGTGTGTAATTATAATGGCGAATATTGTGAAACATAAAACATATTTTGTTAATTTTTGATAACTAAAATAAAAAACAAACAGCGAAAATGGATGGCAACACTGAAAGTTTTTAATCTATTTTTAAAAAGGTAAATGAAGTGTTTTAAAACAAGCATATGGCAACCCTGAAAATTTTTTTTGTATTTTTCAAAAGTTAATTTAAGCGTATTGAGACTAGAATTTTATTTTAATTTTTTATATAGATTGCTTTGGCGAAACTTAAAAAAAACATATGGCAACTCTGAAAGTTCATGTGTATTTTTAAAAAGTGTTCCAGAAGTTAGAGTCATCACATTCTATACCTTCAAGTAATAAAAAAAAAAAAAAAAAAAAATTGGGAACAAAAAAAAGCATGTTTTGGTACATTTTTCGGAGATTTACCCATATCTCTGAAACGGCTTGATAAATAAAATTGAAAAAAGTCATGGATGCTAGTCTTAACTAGAACTATAGTATTAGAAAAAAAAATTTCGAAAAAATCAGAGATGCAAAAATCAAATGCTATCCAAAAAAGTATGTAATGCATAATATACTTTCCATACCTGCCACGCCTTCTTTGCTGCATTACAAACGGAAGGACAAAGTGTAATAAACAAAACTAGTAAGGGTGTAAATTTTGGCCTGGCCAAAAAATAAATACCCTACACTGCAGTATTTTGAAAAGTTTGCTTATATGGGAGGTGCCACGCCCTCTTGTCCGAGTACACCCAGTTTTTGTTCAGAGCTTGCATTTATAGTTTTTAGTGTCAGAGTGAAATTTAGTTGGACTATCTCAAAAAACTCTTTCAGTATAGCATTTTGAATCTTTTGCTTATATGGGAGGCGCCACGCTCCCTTGTCTGATTTCACCCAATTTTTGCTGAGAGCTTTCGTTTATAATTCTTAGTGTCTGAGTCAAATTTGGTTCGAATATCTCAAAAAATGCTTTCAGTATAGCGTTTTGAAGCTTTTGCTTATATGGGAGGTGCCACGCCCTCTTTTCCGAATTCGCTCAAATTTTTATCAGAGCTTGCGCTTACAATTCGTAGTACTTATATGTATTATGGTTGCATTGTCGTGAAAAATACTCCTAAAATTGCATTTTGAATATAATTTTTGTATGGGCGGTAGGCGTGTCCGTTGACCGATTTCGCTCATTTTCAATCCCCCGAGCTAACTTTGACGACGGAGGCAGTGTACTAAATTTCATTGAATTATCTTGCTCAGTTTTCCCAAAAAGTGTATTTCAACACACAGCCAGCCAGCCAGCCAGCCAGCCAGCCAGCCACCCAGCCAGCCAGCCAGCCAGACAGACGGACATGGTTATATCGACTCAGGAGGTGACGCTGATCAAGAATATATATACTTTTCTATACCTGCCACGCCTCCTTCTCTGCGTTACAAACGGAAGGACAAAGTGAATATACCCTGGGTGTAGGGTATAAAAATTGTCGACAGTGGCTGATCCATAGATGCGCTAATCTTTCACACATTTAGCAAAAATATCAATGCATTTTGATAATTGAAAAAAATGGCGATAGTTGTCGATATGTCCTTCATAATGGTCCTCAGAGGGACACAAACCGATATTATAGATGCTTATAGAGAAGCTACAAGCTAAGCTGATTTATCTGCCATATCAAGGAAGCTTTCCCCGAAGAGTATTAATCATATTGTAAGCAAAGTATCAGACTCATGCGGCCCCGGGATTTTTTTCAAGTGCTTGTTTCGTGTTCGGCCGGGCCTCAAAATCTTTCAGAATATGCAAACATACACATCCCAGTGTTCGTAATAAAAATCCGTACCAAAAGGATTAACATTAATCCATTGCAATTCCAAAGAAGAGCAAATTACCCCCATATTTAATAACTAAAAATCACTCATGCGACATGTTTTACAAACTATTTAAGCTATGATTTATAATGAAAATATTAACAAAAAAAAAAAAAGATTTTAATTAAATAAAAATCCTTGAAATAGAAAAACCAAAAAATAAAACATTGCATACTTTTCTGCATTTTCATTTTCCACTTTTAATTTTCCGCATTTTCTTTGAATTTTTTGCCTGCACTTCCCAACTGCTTTATAAGCTGTTACATATTAACGCGTATAAGCCAAGGAATTGCAGTTTAAAAAAAGACTTGAGTAGGTAGGATTTGGCGCATTTTTTATGTCTTAATTAAGCTATGCAAAGGATTTTTTTAAGCTGCTTGAAGCCCAGTAGTGATGCTGCAAAAAAGCCAAAAGCAAACAATGGCAACACATCGTATTAAGTGCAGCTTAGCTTAGGTATCCTTTTTGGGTATTAGAAAGCATAGTTACTACGCATAGTTTGTTAGTAATTTCTTTTTTTTTTTTGAGTTTCTGTTGAACGTAATTTGTTAAACTCAAAGGGGACATATAACACAGCAAGAACCATGATAACGCATCAGCAATTTGTGGATATGCTGCAACATGCATAGGCGGTAACTATGTTACTATGTAGCCAGGTCACTTGTCAAGTAAGTTGGCCTTAAAGGTGATTGTGCAAATTAAAAATGCACAAAAAATGCCATCAACACGTGCACAAGTGTTGCAATTTGTAGCATATTTTAGAAGGTGTGTGCGCGTGTGATTGTCCTTGACAAAAGGAGCGTGCTACTTGTGGTTTTTTGTTCTATAAATTCTTCGTTAACCAAAAATCTTTTTTGAAGTTTAATCACTCATAAGTAAGGACGTTGCTGTATTTTCCAAAAATGCCATTATTTTTAGCATTTTGATTTTTATAAAAAAAAAAAACAAAAATTTTGCTTCCTCTTCCTGCTAAACACAATTGAAATTTTTCAATGACCAGTATGTCAGTGTGTTGCCCTAATGAATGCAACAACTCATTTAACATCACTTGCATCACTACAATCAATCAATTTGTGGTTTTACTTTCTGTTTCAAGTGCCTTCATTTGAATTCAATTCAACTTTTCTGCAGAAACCTTTGTGGCTAGTGATTTTTGTGGTTACAGACAGTAAATTCAATAGAATAGGTTTGAAGTTGGTGATTGCATCATTGTGGCATGCAACCTTTTATACATAGACAATTTGTGCATTTGCCTTGAGTAAAATATGTAAGCCAAGGATGAGTAAAGTGAAAATCTATTGGGTCATATTTTTTCAATGATAGATAAAAACAATAATTTGTATGTGGTGCATTCCATGCCGAACTAAATACTTTTTGGCTTTAACATCTCCGTTTTTTTAGAAACTTTTTGAAATGAGACTTCCTTGGCCGTAGTAGCGGTAAATTTTTGAGGCAGCAACCGTTTTTAGAGCTAAATTTTTTTGTAGTTTTTTTTACTGACACATTTTTTGACACTTTTTGAAGCGACACACTTTCAAAATTTTTTGCTGACACATTTTATGTGATATAATTTTTTGAGACTTTTTCGGCCACTTTTTGTTTTGGCGACATATTTTTTTAGACTTTTTTTAGCGACACATTTTTTGACACTTTTCACGACACATTTTTTTGCCATTTTTTGGCAACTTTCTGTTTTGGCGACACTTTTTTTGGGATACATTTTTTGATACCTTTTTTGACGACACAATTCTTGACACTTTTATAGGCGACACATTTTTTGTCACTTTTGCAGCGACACACATTTTTTTTTGGTACTTATTTTGGTGACATAGTTTTTGACACTTTTTGTTTAGGAGTCACATTTTTCGTCACTTTTTTGATGAAATATTTTTTGGTACTTGTTTTGACGGCATAGAATTCGACACAGTTCTTGACACTTTTTTCGACACATTTTATGATACTTTTTTTGGCGGCATATTATTCGACACTTTTTTGGAAACTTTTTGACTTGAAGCATTTTTTTGGTTACACATTTTTTGAAACTTTTTTTGACGACACAATTCTTGAAACTTTTATAGGCGACACATCTTTGGCACTTATTTTGGTGACACATTTTTTGACACTTTTTTGTTTTGGCGTCACATTTTTCGACACCTTTTTGGTAAAATATTTTTTGGCACTTATTTTGACGACATAGAATTCTACAGTTTTTGGCACTTTTTCCGACACCGTTTTTTTGTCGACACATTTTATGACACTTTTTTTAGCGACACATTTTTTGACACTTTTTTTTGGCTTCACATTTTTCGACACTTTTTTGGTGAAATATTTTTTGATACTTGTTTTGACGACATAGAATTCGATACTTTTTTTACACATTTTATTACACTGTCTTTGGCGACACATTATTTTCATTTTCATTTATTTATTAGATATATTAGCATATAAGAATGGTTCTTTTAAATGCAATCAATAGTCAATTATGTACATCACGAACAGAATTTAATTCAGTCTTAACATACAATCATAATAAAAAGATGAACTTAGTATAATAATAAAAACATACATAATTAAAAAAGAAAACATTTGACTTACAAATAACAATTAAAAGAAAACATACAATCATAGAAAAAATATGAACTTACTTAATACATATAATAGAAAATATATACTTAATAAATACATTCATTTGAGTAAGAAATTACATTTACCGAGAAAAAAAAAAAAAGTTAAGAAAAGTGGTGAAAAATCAATTGCCTAAATCTTCTGCCATTACTAATACATTTGAACTCACGAGGTAATGAGTTCCACAGACGAATTGTGCTAACAAAAAACATTCTAGACGAACATAAATACTTGAATGACGGAAGGATAATGTTGCAGGTTCTTGATGACTGACAGAAATTGATTTTTTTATATAAATAGTCGGGAGTTTTTGTAAAAATTATTTTATGCAAAAATATAAGATTTCTGACATTGATGTAATCCACTATACTACAATTCAAGATACGTTTACTGAACGTTGAGGTATGATCAAATCTCCTGAGACCAAATACGTAACGAGTGACGTTATTATACGCAACCTGTAATTTGTGAAGTGATCGTGAATCTAGCCGGCTAAATACGACTTCAGAGTAAGTTATTAATGGAATAATCAACTGCACTGGACACATGGACACATTTATTGGAAATTTTTTGACTTAAGCACTTTTTTGGTGACACATTTCTTGAAACTTTTTGTTTTGGCGACACATTTTTTGACACTTTTTTGACGTTATATTTATTGGGCACTTCTTTTAGCAATACATTATTCGATACTTTTTTGGCGACAGAGTTTTTGACACTTGTTTTGGTGACACAATTTTGACACTTACGTATATAGGCGACACATTTTTTAACACTTTTTTAGCTACACATTTATCGCTACTTATTTTGGCGACTCAATTTCGAACACTTTTTTCGACACTTTTATATCACTTTTTTGTAAACACAATTTTTGCCACTTTTATATGCGACACATTTTTCAAAACATTTTGAAGCGACACTCTATAGACATACGAGTATTTTTAGTGCCACATATTCGGTACCTTCTTATTTTGGTAACACATTTAAGGACATTTTTTTTAGCTACACTTTATTTGACACTTTTCGTTACATCCCGATATAATCGGATTTTCCCTTATGCCTTGTAGAGGCCATGCCCTTTGCTATAGTTTGATCGAAGCTGGCTGTCTTGTGGTTCTGTATGGTTGGGTTTTATTCACTTTGCATCAACTCGTGGTGACAGTGAATGGATTCAACTGCTGCAAGTCTCTACGGCAGAAAGTTGGTAATTCTGGTTGTGAAGAAGTGCTAAACGTAAGATTCAGTATTTCACAAAAATGCACTTTCCATCGCTTCAGTTTGTCCTCAGCTATCAAACCAAGAAAATTTTATCTTTTCAAACAGTTTTTGTATCAAAGAACAAAGCAAATAACAAAACCAACAAACCGGAATGTTATTTAACAAACTTTTCGTACATTTAATTTGAAATATTTAATTTTATATAAAACAATTTACTGAACGAAATAAATTACGCAAAAAACAAGAGGTACAAAAAACTACTAAATTCAACATGTACTTGACATACATAATTTGAAATATAATTATACACATACAAAAAATATACATCATATCCGGCACCCGCAACATCAACCACAAATACATTTGCGCTACAATCAACAGCACAACACATGCACATCAGAGCAATGGCAACGGCAACGGCAACTTTAGACATGAACACAATCTGGTGCAACTTCATTAAAGCTGCAACACATTTTTTGCTGCTTCTTCTTCTTTTGCTGCTTGCAAGAGACGACGAGCACACGAGAGCGTTTTCAACTTAAAATGTGCAGCTTTAAATGAAAATGTGGATATCAAGAAAAAAAAACCTCTACAACAATTCTACAAAAAACAACAAAAAGTGAAAAATAGAAAAAAATATAAGAGCAACTACTCTCTATATAAACTAAGACTATGACAGTTGCAACTGTCATGTGCACATGCAAATACTGGCACACAACCACAAACACTCACATGAAAATATGAATAAAAACATTATATTTTTAGAAAATATATACATACACAGCATATACCCTGCAGGACCACGGACTATTCCAAAACTAGTTTGCAAACTACTCAATAGGAGAAACCTACTACTCCAAATTCTGATTCCATAACATATAAAGTTATATTTACGTTTTAAAATATTTGTCATTAGGCGTAACCAATTGTCTCCTTATGCATTACATTCGGACCAGTGAAAGGCCAATTTTTTTTTTATTTTATTTATAAATTTCAAAGAATTTAATTTAATATACAAATTTTACATAAAAACGTCAAAAGGTTTTATAGACGGATGTGCTAAAGAGTTTGGTATATATTTCTGAATATTGCTTTCTGGGTTTGAATCTCGGTGTGGATGAATTTTTTTTTTATTAATTTTTTTATTATTTCATGCCACTGCTATGTTGGGTACATTTTTCATTTTCCGCTCTGAAGACTCTTCAGACAAATTGCCTACAAATTAATAGAAATTTTAAAATTGGAATTGAAAATCAGCGAGTGGAGGATTTGAACCTGGGCCTCTCCACGCAACGCAAGTTATTAGACCGATACACTAGCGTTTGCTCTTCTTCCCGGTCGACGAACTGCCAAATAGTACAAAGTCAGCAACATTATGATTACACTGACACAATCGATACACAGTTGGACCACTTTTGGTATTAATGACGGATTATGAATTACATTCGGACCATTTTTGATACAAATGACCGACTTTGCATTGCATTTGGACCATTTTTGGTGCAATTGATAATTTAAGTGAATTTATTCTAGTTTTAGGTGTGGTCCGTTTTGGTCTACTTACAAAATAACTAATTCAAAGATGGGATTATTGAGACAATTGAGGAGTGGCCGTACCAAAGGGCCTAAGTACCATTTCGTGGCAAAAGTAGTGTCATAATATATAACGGGTGTCATTTTGTTAGAAATTAATAAAATTGTTTTCTGTCTTCACCAAAAATTTACTTGATGATGTGAAATTTATGTCATTATGTTTATAAAATTATAACAGTCAAATAACCGACTATTAGGCACATAAAAAGTATGACATTACTTTTGCCTCGAAATGGTACTTAGGCCCTTTGGTACGGCCACTCCTCAATTGTCTTCGCCGGTCCAACAGGGTATGCTAAAGCTAATGCATAAAAACATACATGAAATTATATTAGGCTGGTTCAAATTTTTATGGAAAACAAAAATTCGCTTGAAATTGCACTCACGGTACCAAAATATGATCTTTCATGCAAATAAGCACTACGTAAAATCAGGACCATTTCAGAGAACATTTGATGCATCCCAAACTATTTAAAAAACCAAATATAGAAAAAAATTCATGTTTTAAAATTTAATCTTATTTGAATTTTGAGCTAAAATCGAATCTGCAAATTATTTCTCCATAAGTTCGGTAATTTTGGAGATATTTGCCATTCCATTTGAAATCTTAATTTTCCATCTTAAATGGACAACATCTTTAAAACTACAGAACTTAAAGGGAAATAAATTGCAGATTCGAATTGAGCGGCTCAAAATCCATATAAAATGTTTCGCAAATTTAGTTTTAAAACAAAAAATATTTCCATATTCAGGACCACTTCTCGGTTTTTTAAATGGGATGTCTCAAATGTTCTTTGAAATGGACCAAATTTTACATAGAGCTTATTTACATTAAAGAAAACATTTTGGTGCTGTTTGAGCGCAATTTCAAAAAATTTTAAAATTTTCGAACCGCCTTATGAATATAGATTAGGGAGATACTTCGATATTAAATTTTTGGGAGAAAAAACTACAATAATTTTTGTCTTTGAAGTTATCAAAACAAATTAAGAAAGTTAAACCGAAATGATGTAAAATGTTGTATACAAAATAAAGGTTAAAAGTTCATAAAAAAAGTTTTTGAAAGTTATTGAGATATGGGAATTTTCCAAGTGACGAACGTGACCGACGCACACATTTAAATTGGAAAAAAAGTGGAAGTAAAACAAATTTTTATTTTAGTTTTTACTTTACATTATAGCTCTTAGATAGCACTGTAATCGGTGTCAATATATATTATAGCAGGCGTAGTCTTGATTCTAAGAGACACGCAAAAAAAGACACAAAACGAACGTGACAAAAATAGTAGTAGTTTTTCTGGCTATTCAAAGAAAGTAAGAATTCAGCGAAACAAGTCAGAATTTTTTAGTGTAACTAATTTTAGAATCTTATGCAATATGTTACTTTATAATGTATTTTGATTGATTTAGATATCTTCAATGCTTTACTTTATTTTTTTTTTTTTTATCATAATCTGAATCGATACGTTACATTATGAACGTGACATTTTTTCCATTATTATTCAATCGGGTTGTGATTTGCATATTTATGTATTTTAAGATTATTAAGTGAGGTTGATTTAAGCCAGTTTCAGTTTTGGGAGCGAAAAAAACTTTCACGCTGCTCTAGTAACAATTATGAAATTTGCTTATTTGAGAACTGCAACACTTTCATTACTTTTTTACGCACATTCTTAAGTTTGAAGCATTTCTTGCCTTTGGCGACCACTAATGAAATTTTACGTAGAATATTTTTGTAGAACACTTCAACCCATTATAACCAAATCTTTTTGATAAGGTGTCAAAAATACTATAAAACAGGATGCAATGGGTTAATGTATTCTAGGAAAATGTTTCTTATATAATTTTACTATGACAAACGTGACCAACTTTAAATAGCTTTAAATTATATTTTTTGCAATAGGTTATTTTTTTTTAATTGTGTGTATTAAACTATTTATGCACTTAATTTTTGACACTTGCTGCTTGGTTTGCAGTTGATTTGTGAAGCAATGATGACAAATTATATTTTGGAGTGACGAATGGACTAAAGCAAATAAGAAATTGACGTTTAATCGAGACTGTATTGTTCTCTTTTTTTTATATCATTAATATTGTAAGAGAGAGAGAAAAAAAACATATCCACTTAAAAATTACTGAAAAAGAAAAATACATTTGTGCAACTTTGGAGTCGGTTTGATCATCATGGTAAATGAATTTATGTCTATATTTCTTAAACTAGTAAAATTTAAATGTTTCTCTAACATAATATCATAAAATTATAAGTTTTTAACAACTTCTAATATTTTGGTCATATTGGACCTTTTGGCGGAAATGCCGACAATTGAAAATTATTGGAAAATCCGATTCACTCGTTCGCGAAGCCCTAGTTAACTCCACTTAACATTGTAGTGTATTCACCAATCTTTTCTTTAATTGACTTTTGCAAAAGTAACATTTTTAATGACAACCCTAATGCACTCACATGATATCCATATACACCCACAACGCTCAAAAGTATGCAACGCCTTTAGTGTTTTGTACTTTTTTTATTTTTGTTGTTGTTTTTGTCTATTTATGTTTGTGCGCTAAGTTTTTGCTCCTTTTTTGTTACTTTTTTTTTGCTGCTGTTTGCCTTGCTCTTCATATGCCTGTCCACACGAATGCAGCGCTAAACAACAAAGCGTAGTTTTTCTTTGCTAGACATAACTGAGCGCTTTAGCTGTAACTATGTTACACACATATTTACATATGTATGTGTAAAGGCTTGTATCAGTATGAGTTTGTATCTGCTGTTTTGCTGGTGTATATGTCATTGGTATGTCCTTTTTATGGCATACATTTTGTTGAAGGATTTACTTGCTTACAAATTTAAAATGCATAACATACACATACAAGCAGAAAGCACACATGCACACAGACAGCAAATAACAAAACTAAATGGAGTTTGTTATCTAAGTAACAACAATAAAGCATAACTACAACAAAAACAGCAACAAAAACTAAAAAAAAAAAACAACAAATGTAACTAAACCTTTTTGTTCCAAATTCTTTTTGTAGTTGTGTTGCAGCTTGTTTTTTTTTGTCTACTAAAATAACAACTTTAAACTAAAAGTAAAAAGTTACAAAGAGAAACTTTTAAAATTGTTGTAACAATATATAATGCCTGGATATGTTGTCTTGAAGTCTGTATAAGAAGTTAATACATTAAAGTCCGTTTTAGATTGATAGATTTATTATAAAATGCCAGAAATATAAATTAAATTGAATGTAACACAGGTAAACAAAATTAAGGTGGAATTCCATAATCTTCTTTCTAAAACTATCCCTTTTAAACTTTTCCGATAAGACTCTAACTTTCCGAGTTTAAGTGGTTTTTGGCCATGAATTGGTTTTCCGCTACAAATATAGTGTAGTCTTTTGTATGGAGTTTGATTTGCGTTCACTTCAAACTATAATATCTTAGAGTGTTAGGTTCCAATTACAAAATAGCGTCCTAACGATGATTATGGCCATCCGATAAGTACCATTAAAAAATGGAATAACAACTTTTCCTGGAACTGAGCCATATTCCAAAAAACAGCACTTTCTGCAACTTCAAGCAAGGATATCTTTAAATCCACATATATTAACCCATTAACAGCTGACGTCCGATTCCTTCGTCCGATTTTGACAAAACTTCATGCAGACGTTACTTTGGCTATTTATATTGATGTGGTGTTTTTTTTTTTCCTGGCCCACCTGGGCCAATAGCCTATGGGTATTTTTCTACCCACTTCGCTGTTAAGGGGTTCTAATTTTTTTTTTTTTTTCTGTTTTATTATGACGAAAACAGTTTCTCCGCCATAAGAAAATATCTTATTTGTTAGAGTAGGCCATAAATTCGAACCGTATTATGATTTTTTTGGTAACAGTTCCTGAAAATCAATTGATAAACGTTGCCATTGTAAGCAATGTGGAGGTAAAACAGAGTGGATGTGCGGAATGCAAAGCGAATTTACATCCAAAGGACTGTTTTATCCAGTTTCATGATGGCACTTCAAGAGAACACAGTAAAACTGAAATGACTATAGAACATAGAATGACACTGTTTTTGCATCGCAGAGTTTCGGAGCCAATTTCGAGATATCACGAAGATAGTACCAGATTCTCTGAATTGACTCTAATTTTCTAGACATGAAAGCGCAAAAATTGCTGTTTTCCGCAATGTTTGAAGTTATATCATACTTAAAGTATAATTCAATTTTGTTAAAAGCACACGATAGGCATAATCTTCCTCAATAAACTTTACCTTCGTAAATGGATCATTACTTTCCAAATTAACTTCTATCGAATAAATCTCAAATCCATACAATTATAATATGGTCCTTTTTAGATATCGTTTGACTAACGATTTTCACTGTAACAGTAATATATGTGTCTTAAATAGGAAATTTCGCAATTAAAGCAAGGATATATTAGAAACTAGAGTCAATTCAAACGAATAAATGATACCCTGGGTACATAATGACTTTATTGAATCAATTTTTTACTCAAAAAACTGAGGCACGGGAAAAATATATTTTTTTTTTGTTGCCCTGTGTAAATTCTGTTATAACCAAATATTTAAAATAATACAATATTAAATAAGAATTATTTAATAATAATTTATTGTTTTATTACAAAAAATCCGCATTATTACTCAAAAAATAAAAAAATAGTTGTTATCGTTAGAACCCTCTAACGGCAACATGGGTATTTAAATACCCATGCCATACAATCATACCTGTGTCCCATATAAGTAGTTCCACCAAGGTGAATTTAATTTTGTATGATAGAGGACACCTCAAGTTACTAGGGATCAAGAGCATTTTCTGATTTTACGCTTTCACAATTTTCCAGAGACAATTCCGTCAAATTGTTCGACTATTGTAAAATTGCTGACCTTTGACCCGCATGCCACCCCACAAGACATTACGCTATATGACTCCCAAAATTTTCTTCAGTGTTCCTATCCTTTCTTTACATGCGCCTTAAAACTAATACGCGATATCTCTTACCTGGACCTAACTAGAATTTTTCTAAGATAACTCTATTCTTGGGCATTTAAATACCCAATAGCCGTTAATGGGTTAAAGGTATATGAGCGATTCTGACCTTGGATTCCGATTTAACGTCAAAAAGTGCATATGGCTTTACATTTCCATATGTCTAGTCAATTTACTTAGTCAATGAATTTTCACTCTATATATAATTTTGACACTTTGTAGCGCCTTAGGTAACGGGTATCTTACGAGTATATAAAAATTGCCGGTTTTTGGGTTGTGATGAACCCATACCGTACAGGAAAAAAACTATTTTTAAAGGTGTGACTTATCTTCAACTGATCTGTAAGGAGAACGTATTATCCGATTAATAACATGAATAATTTATTGAAAAGGCAAATGAATTGCCTTTCTCAACACCACTGACATATTGTCACTCTTAGGCTAGATTCACGAAAGTGGAAATTTTTGAGTTTTGCACTAATGTGGTTTTATTGTACAAAATGGTTCAATAAAGTTATGTCAGAAGTATGAAAGCTATATCTGAAGTGGTTTAGCAGCAAATGCAAAGCTTATAACACGATACAGCTAAATTCACATATAATTTTAATATTCAAAAAATTTCAAATAGCAATTTCTAAAATTCAATAATTTTCACATTCGTGAATCTGGCCTAAGAGTGACGATATATGATGAAGAGTTATATAAATTATATATTAAGCAAATGTCCCGACATAAATATTTTCACTAGAATTATTAAGTAAAAATTGTTATGCATTTTTCTGGCTGAAAGAGTTAGTCACTCTTTGTATAGGAAAATGTAGGCAATTAAGAGTAAATGTTTCTTTATTATTTCACTATATTTTATTTCTAAATATTAGTTTGTTTATACCTATATATTTGAAATTTAGTATTAATCACTTAAAATTTTTAACAACTCGAGTGGAGTAAAAATTATTACATTAATTTTTCCCCGTGGAATATTTTGAAATTTTTTGGAGGTATCACGCCCTCTTGTTCGTATTAACATAAGCTGATTTTGTTTAGATCTTGCACTTATCATTCCTAGTACTTGTGCTCGTTAAAAGAATTTTGTTCGTTTTCAATCCCACTTTTACAACTGAGGCAGTTTACCAAATTTCATCGAATTATCTTGCTTCAAAAAAAATTATTAAAATGATTTTAATAGTCGGACAGACAGACATCTAGACAGGCAGACATGAAATCATGAAGTTGATCAAGAATATATTTATGAGAGTTGCCACGCCCTCTTGTCCAAAATCACCTTGTTTTCTCGAGAAAAATATTTCCATGCACAGCCAGCCGGCCAGACAGACGGACATGGCTATATCGACTCAGGAGGTTTAAGTGATCAAGAAAATATATAAACTTTTCCATACTTGACACGCCTCCTATGCGTTACAAATGGAAGGACAAAGTGAATATATGTGGAACGTTCCATGACAACCGGGACAGCTCTGTCTCCAGAAGATGTTTAAAAATGCGTTTAACCCTGCGATGACCAACTAACTGAAAAGTCGTATTGTACCCTACGCGAGGTCCATATGAAATTATTCAGATGTTCTACATTTTTGTCAAGCCAAAATTGATTATATGTCCCAGCAAACATTTTCAATCGCGGAAGAATCGTATTCGATTCGCCTAGACGATGAAAACAATCGTCCGCGACAGTCGCATTCTACTCTTCCGCGAATGTTCAGGCGTGAGAAATTGTCCGGCCGAATACGATTGTTTTAGAAGAATCCTCTAACAACTCCCCGAAATGAATCCGCAAACGATCCCCAGGAAGAGTCATCTGGCGACTCCCCAAGATGAATCTGCAAATGATCCCCAGGAAGGGTCAACAGACGACTCCGCAACATGTTTTTCAAAGCGAAAAAAACTTGAAAAAACTTGAAAAAAAAAAAATAAAAAAAATAATATATAAAATGGCGACATAAAAATAATTTCATAAGAAATTGCTAATTTTTGTACAATAAACTGTTAAAATTTATGTGCCGTTAAAAATATACCGTGTAGTTTGACATTTTGCTTCGTTAAAAATACCGGGCCTCAGAAATATTGCCTTTTAGAAAAACAAATTATTAATTTTTTCGTAATTTCTCAGGAGATGACGTCATGTCGTAGTCGGCCATCTTGTATCGTGTAAAACTCGTCTGAAGGAGTTGTTGGTTATTCGTAAAGAAGTTCGATTTCAAACCATCATATAGAAGAGACTTAGTGAATCTTTTTTTATTCGTTTTGGGCTTTTTTTATGAATTTTTTTTTTTTGCACCAATCGATGGGGAAAGGTCGAAAATATATTTTGGTCATAACCAGATTTGGTTCCGAGCCCTCTAAGTGACCGATTTGGGCCCATTTTTGTAAAAAAATTTTATTGCACCAATCGATGGGGAAAGGTCGAAAATAGATTTTGGACATGTCCAGGGGTGTCTCCGACCCCTCTAAGTGACCGATTTGGGCCCATTTTGGTGAAAAAATTTTATTGCACCAATAGATAGGGAAAGGTCGAAAATAGATTTTGGACATGTCCAGGGGTGTCTCCGACCCCTCTAAGTGACCGATTTGGGTGCATTTCGGTGAAAAATTTTTATTGCACCAATCGATAGGGAAAGGCCGAAAACAGATTTCGGATATGATCAGAGATGTCTTCGACCACTCTAAGTGAACATTTTGGACCCATTTTTGAAAATAAAATTATTGCGCAAAACTCGCCTGGAAGAGTTTTTTATTCATCGCGAAGATGTTTGATTCGCAATGATCTTCTAGAAGAGTGTAAGCAGGAATCTTCTGTTACTCGCGCTGAAGTTTTGTCGCGTAAAACTCGCCTGGAATAGTTGTATATTCATCGCAAAGATATTTGATTCGCAATGATCTTCCATAAGAGTGTAAGGAAGATTTTTCTGTTACTCGCGTTGATGATTTGTCGCGCAAAACTCTCCCGGAAGAGTTGTATATTCATCGCGAAGATGTTTGATTCGCAATAATCTTCCAGAAGAGTGTAAGGAGGAATCTTCTTTTACTCGCGGAAAATTTTTATCGCGGAAAGCTCGCGTAGAAGAGCTTAAAATGCATCGCCAAAAATATGGAAGATTGTCCGCGATTGAAAATGTTTGCTGGGGTGTTTCATATAGCTGTAATTGTGTTTTGGTGTATGTATGAGTGCATGTGTGTATATTTATGTATGCATGAGGTGGGAAATGGGTACACAGAGAAAACACCACTGTCAAAAGTGGCATAAACGTACTTATTTTAATAACGTTACGACCCAAATTTTGAGCATGGCTGGTTCGTAGCAGTTTTGATAACGTGCGTTGCTAAATGAGATTCAACTACGTTCGTGAGTGATTTAACAACGCGCGTTGCTAAATAAAACACAAAAAAAAAATTTTTTTTTTCTGATTTTTTTAATTTTGATTTTTTTCCTGTCATGCTTTTTTTCTTCGCTCTGTGTATTGGGAAGAAAGAAAATATATTTTTTATGATACTGGTAATTTTTTACCTCTTTTATTTAAGATTATTTGTGTCCAACTATAGCATTTAGCTTGTCTCTGGGTTTCGTCAGATTTTACCGAAAAAGCACATTCGGCGTCATTTTCGGCTTGGTTGAAGCCGAATGTTTTTAATTTTAAGCATACCCACAATCTACTAACGGGGGTTTCAAACCCACATAATCAGCTATAAAAACTGGAAAAGGAGCAATGTTGTAAGACTGTCTTATTGAGGACTGAAATAACAACAGAGTTAAAGTTGGTACGATTATTTTTGTTCAGAGTTCCATAATTTTTAAAATTAGAATAAACCTTTGAACAATCGGCCTCAGATTTGGTCAAATACTAACCTTCGGTCGGACGCCAATGTTATTATGTTGGCAAATTTTTTCTTCTTGCTAGGGCACAAGCAACATATTTTGGTCATTATTCTGCATGTACAGGGTGGCTGATGAATATTGCTACATAAAGAAAGTTAAATAACTTTTTTTTAAAATTCATTTAGAGAATGTTTTCTTGTTTTGTTTGAAAGATAATAAATTTTTATTTTGTTTAATTAAGTAGTTTTAAAAATTAAAGAGTGTAAATGACCTCCACGCTCGGTGACGCATGTGCGGCATCTTAGTAAAAAGTTGTTCATAACTGTGTGAAGAGTTGCAGCAGGAATCGCCGCAATTATTGTTCGAATGGATTGCTTTAAGACGTTCAAATTCGCTGGTTTTGTTTTATAAGCTTCATGTTTGCAATAACCCCATAAGAAAAAATCAGGTGCAGTAAGGTCAGGAGACCTGGGTGGCCAACGGAATAGAGGGTTTCTGGAAATCAGCTTATTTGAAAATTTTCGCTGTAATTCTGTCATAACAGGCCGGGCAATGTGAGGAGTTGTACCATCTTATTGAAACCACACACAGTGACCGTAACAGTAGCATCGTTCTCTTCAAAGGTGTAAGGCCCGACAATGCATTTTGATGAAACTGCACACCACACTATGACGCGTAGTGGATGTAATTCCGTCTCATGGTGTATTTAAGGATTAAAATCACTCCATATTCGACAATTTTGTTTGTTAACATTGCCATTTAGGTCAAAATGCGCCTCGTCAGACATAAAAATACAGTTTAAGACGTTTTCGTCCTCTTCCACCATTTGAAGGATTTGGCAAAATTCTGCTGCATTCAGTTTATTTGTCATTTGAATTTTGTATGGAAACAAGTTCAAATCTTTGTCTGCTGATACTCATTTGGGCAGATAAGCTCCTTGTCAAAATTCTGGGATTGGCTTGTATGGCAGTAGCTAAAACAGCGATAGTTTCCTGCGTCCGACCTGAAGCGTTTCGATAATAAGGCCTTCTTTCAACTGTCCCGTGCTCGGCAAAATTGCTTAGGAGCCTCAATATAGTCCATCTGCTCGGAGGAGTGCCCCCAAACGTGCGCTTATATTCTCTTTATACTGAAACTACGGACTCCAATGCGTGATAACGGCGGACAATCCAAATCTTTGTCTCAGTGTCCTTATCCTCCATTTTCATTAAATCTAAAGATTAATCTGTAAAATAAAACTAGTAAGGGTGTAAATTTTGGCCTGGCCAAAAAATAAATACCCTACACTGCAGTATTTTGAAAATTTTGCTTATATGGGAGGTGCCACTCCCTTTTGTCCGAGTACACCCAGTTTTTGTTCAGAGCTTGCATTTATAGTTTTTAGTGTCAGAGTGAAATTTTGTTGGATTATCTCAAAAAACTCTTTCAGTATAGCATTTTGAATCTTTTGCTTATATAGGAGATGCCACGCCCCCTTGTCTGATTTCGCCCAATTTTTGCTGAGAGCTTTCATTTATAATTTTTAGTGTCTGAATCAAATTTGGTTCGAATATCTCAAAAAACGCTTTCAGTAAAGCGTTTTGAAGCTTTTGCTTATATGGGAGGTGCCACGCCCTCTTGTGCGAGTACACCCAGTTTTTTTTCAGAGCTTGCATTCATAGTTTTTAGTGTCAGAGTGAAATTTAGTTGGATTATCTCAAAAAACTTTTTCAGTATATCATTTTGAAATTTTTGCTTATATGGGAGGTGCCACGCCCCCTTGTACGATTTCAACCAATTTTCGCTGAGAGCTTTCATTTATGACTCTTAGTGTCTGAGTCAAAGTTGGTTTGAATATCTCAAAAAACGCTTTCAGTATAGCGTTTTGAAGCTTTTGCTTATATGGGAGGTGCCACGCCCTCTTGTCCGAATTCGCTCAGTTTTTTATCAGAGCTTGCGCTTAGAATTCGTAGAACTTATATGTATTGTGGTTGCATTGTCGTGAAAAATACTTCTAAAATTGCATTTTGAATATAATTTTTGTATGGGCGGTAGGCGTGTCCGTTGACCGATTTTGCTCATTTTCAATCCCCCGAGCTAACTTTGACGACGGAGGCAGTGTACCAAATTTCATTGAATTATCTTGCTCAGTTTTCCCAAAAAGTGTATTTCAACACACAGCCAGCCAGCCAGCCACCCAGCCAGCCAGACAGACGGACATGGCTATATCGACTCAGGAGGTGACGCTGATCAAGAATATATATACTTTTCTATACCTGCCACGCCTCCTTCTCTGCGTTACAAACGGAAGGACAAAGTGAATATACCCTGGGTGTAGGGTATAAAAATAAAAATTAATTGAGGGGTATAGAAGCAAAGGCGGCAATCTCCATTTTTTTTCTGAGTGTGTCTGTTCATGTTTGACCAAAAGTTATCATCAAATGCAAGAAGATGGCACGATCAAAGAGGTACAGAATCAAAGACGACAGTCTCTCCTTTAATTATGGACATGTTTGGTAGTGACATCTAGTTGCATTTGATGGTAGCTTGTGATCAAACACTATCAAACACGTTCATGAATAAAATGGAGATTGCTGCCTTTCCTTCTATACCCCTCAATTGGTTAAAAACTAAGTTATAACATTTTTTTTTGGTAGCAGCTTTCATCAGCCACCCTGTATTTAACAGCTGGGCCTTTCTAGGCGATGTTGGTAAAGAAGCAGAACAATTTTCTTTTTATGCGAACACGAGTTCGCAATGGAATTTTCACAGTTTTTTTCACCATGCATAAATTAAGATTTTTTTTTGTTGTGGAAAAAATTCACTTGGATTCTTTTCTATAAAAATCCGAACTATTTTTTGTTAAATTTTTAATTGTAGTCGCCATTTTGAATTTCGAAATTTACTAAAAAATGGCCGATGAAAATTTTGAGACCTTAAACGCATTTTTATCTTGTTTCTGCTTCTGGAGACAGAGCTGTCGCGGTTGAAAAATGCCAAAAAATGATTTCATTTGACCTCAGACTTCACTGAATTTTTTTCTGTGGTTTCATTTGACGCCAAAACTAATAAAAATGGCATAATTTCAAAGCAAATTTCTACATTTTGTGAATATCAAAAAAAATCGAAATGAAAATCAGTTCAAAATCAAAATGCAGGATATGGATAGTGATGACCGGACCATTTGAATGAATATTTCGCATTTTTCAAATGTTTGATCCCAGTTATCTACTTGTAAAGCCTACATACCTATGGTACATTTATCATCAAGCTGATGTTGCAATTTTCAATCATTGCATTGCATCAACTAATTAGCTGCAACAAAATGTTGTTGGCTAATTTTCTGCAATCAAAGCATAACAATTTACAACAACAATAATGACAACAAGCAACAACTACAACATAATCAACAATGCTAAGTATGTTGTCAATATTTAGTTTTTTAAATTTATTTATTAAATATTTAATATTTTTTCCTAATTATTGTATTTACTCTCATTTCGATGTTAATTGTTGCTATTTCTAATTTTCATTGTCATGTCAGCAACATAAAATTTTCCCAAGTTTTTTGGGAAAAATATTTAAACAAAATTTGTGCAACTCTGTGTATTCTGGGTAAATTTTTGTTTGTGTAAGTAATGCTTGTGATATTATTGTTGTTGTTGTTGCAATTACTAGGCTTATCGTCAACATTATGTTTTGTCTATGTACGTAAGTATGTGTGCTTGTAAATATTCTAATATGTGTAGCTCTAATTATTATAAATTTTTGCATTAGTATTATACGCATCGGATGATGTTGGCTAGTGTTGCCATTGTTACTTAAACGATTAAAATGAATATGTATAATTTAGAATGAACCTTTTTAATATGTGGCAAGCATGTGTGTATATGTGTGTGGTTCATGCAAATGTTGATGCAGTGGAAATTTTAATTTGTATTTAAATTAAAATAAATAGAGCATTTTGTATGTACGAATACATATTGTTTGTTGGTATAAGTGAATTTGGATAATGTAAAATTAAATTAGCTTTAACCAGATTAATTATATGGACAACTATAAATGCAAATATTTTCAATATAAATTTATCAAATAAAGAGATAAAAAATGGGAAAAATTTAGTTTTCATTTTAAAGGACTTTTGTATTTTGTTTTTATTTGAGTATATTAAGGACTAAACTATTTAAAGTGCAAAATGTTTGCCGTATTATTTTCTCATTGAATTTCTTGTTGCATCGATCTTAATCACATTTTTTTTTGACCTTGAGCCTTGAAGGTTCCTTTGCAACACCTGATGACATTCTTCGACTTAAGTTTGATAAAGCTGGCACTGGCTTTGTACCTATTTGATTTCGGTTCGGCGCAAACCTCTTAGTTTTGATTCTAATTTGACCTTGTTTTTGACTTCATTGAAATCAAACAAAATCATTGCTACTGAAATAAAAAATTTCAATTAACATTTTAAAGTATCCTAACACAAAGTAGCACTCAAATATCCACCCCTCTGCTCAGCGTCACTTTTGAGAATAAGCACTTCACCTGTTAGGGTTTCTTGCTACTTCCAACACCTTTGCAACAATTTTAAGCCTTCAAAATGCTTTTTGTAATATGATTCATTTCTTCCGCTTGCTTTTATTTTCATTCAACTCCTTTGCATACAAATGAATCCTTAAAAGGAAGAATGTGACAAGTAAAAAAAGTAGAAAAAATATAAAACAACAACAATAGAAAAGCAGCTAAGAACAACAATGACTTTAACTGTTGTTGCTGTCCCATTCCTTACCCCGCTGTGTCTGTGACTGCGTCCAATACAAACATATAAAACAGAGGACATTAGCACCTGCTGAAGAAGCCTATTAAAGGTCTTTAAGTGACAATGCGCGCGACATTTTTATCAGCAACAAAGACCAAGCAGCAGCGGCAAAAGCAAAAGCAGCAGCAACAGCAACAGCAATTGTTGTGCTGCTCATGAATAACCTTTAATCCTGCAAGTGCTGTTACTGGTGTTGCTGCTGCATTTCCTGCTTTACTTTTTTGGTATTTAATTTATGATTTTTTTTTCTCTTTTGGTTTTATTGCACTTTTCTGTTTTCCAGTTTAGTTTTCTTCATACTTTTAGTGTGCGATTTTATTGTTTCCTTACTGTTGTTGTTTTGCTTTTTCCATTTCCCATTCATTAGCAGCATTCGCTCTATTGCTTTCACATCATGTCGCCATTGAAATATTACACTGTGCAACGTAAGTGTTGTACATTTTTAATACAATTTTCTTGTATTCTTCCACATCTTGGAAGATATAAGAAAGATATTGCATTCTGTTATAGTTTTATGATACAATCTCGACGCAGGAGTAACAATCTTATGAAAAATTTTTGTAGTTCATTTCTTGTAAGCTAGTGTAATTATAACCCTGGTAAAACTTTTCATCATAATTACAATCAGATAACTCAAATTCGAAATTTTTGATACACCCTAAAATGTTGCGAAAAACTTGAAATGTTGCAGAAAGGTGAAGAATGTTGAGAATGCCTAAAAATGATGCATGAAAAATGTTGCAAGTAGTCAAAATGTTGAATAACCTTAAAAAAGGTATTGAGGAAGTCAAAAATGTTAAGAAAGTCGAAAAATGTTGCCTAAATGTAAAAATTGTTAAAGATTTTAAAAATATGGAGAAAGACGAAAAAAATTGCATGGAGCGAAAAATTATGCAAAAGACCAAAAATTTGATTATTTTTATAAAATGTTGAAGATGTGAAAAATGTTGCAGAAGTCGGAAAAAAAGTTAAAGAATCATAAAAAATAATGAAGATGTCAAAAATGTTGATAAAGTCGAAACATGATGAGGAATCGCTAAAAAATATTGAAGGTGCCAAAAATATTGACAAAGACGAAAAATGTTGCGTTAGGTGAAAAATGTTGCAAAGGACCAAATACGTTGATCAATCTTAAAAAAATAGTGACGGTATAAAAAATGTTGAGAAAGTCGAAAATGTTGCAATGGACCTAAAATATTGAATAAATTTAAAAAATGTTGAACATGTTAAAGAATGAAGGAAAACGAAAACTAGTAAGGGTGTAAATTTTGGCCTGGCCAAAAAATAAATACCCTACACTGCAGTATTTTGAAAATTTTGCTTATATGGGAGGTGCCACTCCCTTTTGTCCGAGTACACCCAGTTTTTGTTCAGAGCTTGCATTTATAGTTTTTAGTGTCAGAGTGAAATTTTGTTGGATTATCTCAAAAAACTCTTTCAGTATAGCATTTTGAATCTTTTGCTTATATGGGAGGTGCCACGCCCCCTTGTCTGATTTCACCCAATTTTTGCTGAGAGCTTTCATTTATAATTTTTAGTGTCTGAATCAAATTTGGTTCGAATATCTCAAAAAACGCTTTCAGGAAAGCGTTTTGAAGCTTTTGCTTATATGGGAGGTGCCACGCCCTCTTGTGCGAGTACACCCAGTTTTTTTTCAGAGCTTGCATTCATAGTTTTTAGTGTCAGAGTGAAATTTAGTTGGATTATCTCAAAAAACTTTTTCAGTATATCATTTTGAAATTTTTGCTTATATGGGAGGTGCCACGCCCCCTTGTACGATTTCAACCAATTTTCGCTGAGAGCTTTCATTTATGACTCTTAGTGTCTGAGTCAAAGTTGGTTTGAATATCTCAAAAAACGCTTTCAGTATAGCGTTTTGAAGCTTTTGCTTATATGGGAGGTGCCACGCCCTCTTGTCCGAATTCGCTCAGTTTTTTATCAGAGCTTGCGCTTAGAATTCGTAGAACTTATATGTATTGTGGTTGCATTGTCGTGAAAAATACTTCTAAAATTGCATTTTGAATATAATTTTTGTATGGGCGGTAGGCGTGTCCGTTGACCGATTTTGCTCATTTTCAATCCCCCGAGCTAACTTTGACGACGGAGGCAGTGTACCAAATTTCATTGAATTATCTTGCTCAGTTTTCCCAAAAAGTGTATTTCAACACACAGCCAGCCAGCCAGCCACCCAGCCAGCCAGCCAGCCAGCCAGCCAGACAGACGGATATGGCTATATCGACTCAGGAGGTGACGCTGATCAAGAATATATATACTTTTCTATACCTGCCACGCCTCCTTCTCTGCGTTACAAACGGAAGGACAAAGTGAATATACCCTGGGTGTAGGGTATAAATATTGCATGGTGCGAAAAATGTTGCAAAAGACCAAAAATTTTATTATTTTTAAAAAATGTTGAAGATGTGAAAAATGTTGCGAAAGTTGAATAATGCTGCGTGGGCCGAAAAACGTAAAAAAAAAATGTTGATGTCAAAAATGTTGAGAGAGTTAAAAAATGTTGTCTCAGGCGAAAACTGTTGAAATCTTTGGAAAAATAAGACAAAAATTTTGAGAAAAACGAAGACTCAAAAATTTTGAGCAAAAATGAAAATCGCTACAGAGGGTATAAACGTTAAGGTACGAAGCTTCTGGGAGGTGATAGAGGAGATTTGGATTAACAAAAAATTGCACATGAAGGGGGTTTAAAATGTACCTATGAGGAGATATGGGAAAAAACTGATTTTCTGATTTGTTTGACAAAAAAAGTTTTCTTAGGTCGCCTAACGTTTTAGAGAAATATTTTTTTATAAGAAACTTTAAGCTAATTGAATGAGCATTTCAAAAATGTGTTTGGTTAATAGCATTTTAAAGAATTTGGCAAAGTTTTGTTTCTTTAAAGTCGATATTTAAAATTTGTTTCCTACTTTTTGGCTTTGGCGGCCATTTTAGTATGAAAAAGGTAAATTTTTTATACCATATTTTTGATTTGAGATCAGAAAAAATACTTTTATGCGACACTCGCCTGCGTTGCCCAGCATATGATGCGCGCACTGTCCTTTGTCTACCGGAGGATTAAAACGGATTGTTTTTGAAAAGCATGATCCAAATCCAAAAAATTGGTACCACCGAATAAAAGGAAATTTAACGAGAATTCAAAAAAAAAAAAAATAAAAAAAATTATAAAGAGGTATATTAATAGGACCTTTTTCATACCAAAATGGCCGCCAAAGTCAAAAAGTAGGAAACAAAAATTCAAACTTTAAGTTTTCCATGAAAATTTTTTATCCAAAACGTAAAGGTGACCCAAGAAACTTTTGTTTGCAAAACAACCCGACGAGAAAAAAGGAAAGGTTGAGATCCGATTCGGATCAGGCTTGCCTGAAGAATGATCAGGAACGAGTCAGGCTTTCTGATCCGACAATGATGAATAAACGTCACACCTAATATGAAACGGACCTAATCCGTTTGAGCAGATCCAATCATAAAGTTTTCAGGAACGGATCAGGATTATTCAGGTCCTCATCAGATAAGTAATATATTTATGATTGAGGAGCGGATCATATCCATATAAATTAATTTTGATTTCGTCCGGCCACAAAACAATTTCTTAAAACACTTTGTAGCATTTCTTATGATATAAACATGATAACCACCTAATATGTGTCTGAGAAAACTTTCTGTGGTCGTTTTGATATGGAATATCAAAGCACTGCAAATTTGAAACGATACTGATTTAAGCAATGCACTAGGTGTTACATTCCGATTTTTTTCCAAAAAAAAAATTTAAATTTATACCAAAAAAGTATGAAATTTATTCCAAAATAGTTTAAAATTAATATTTTTTTTTGGCATTGTTCTTCTATATTAATACTTTTGGTTTTAAAATTAACCAAAAATTTTTTGCTGTGTGAAAAATGTTACATTTATTGAAAATTAATTGCAGAGGCCAAAATTTTCTAGAAAACCTAAAAATGTTGCATGAAGCTACAAATGGTACAGTCACGAAAAGTTTGCATAGACATTTCTTAACCGATTTTCTTGTTCAATATCAGGCTGAAAGTATTGAATTTACCAGTATTTTAGTACTAAACAACTAAAAACGGTCCATTACCTCGGAACACGGTAGGAAAATAAGAAACACAATTGATCAAAGTCGACAAAAGTTGGAAATAAAACATTAGCATGAGGCTTTGATTTTCATTTAATAGTTAGGTATATATTGCATTTTTGTCGATAATGTATATTAAATGAAGTTCCATGAATTACTTTAAATCTATCTAACTTTTTACCCTGCAAGATTGTCTTATGTCCACTTCCATAACTTTATTAGTTTGCTACCCTTAATCTAAAACAATTAAAAAGTTAATAATTTCAATTTCCCCAATTAAATTTTTAACTTAAAAAAAAAAAAAACAAATGGTTCAAGAAATTTAAACAATTTTTTAATTTTATAGCGAATTCTAGGTCATATTATAAACATCATTTACGCGCTAAAGAGACGAAAACTTTTTCAAGGGATTTGTTGTTGAACGGTGTTATTTTCTTATATGACTACCCTCGTCCTTTTACTTTTCTCAAAATCCTTGAAACTTTTGGGATAATTTTGTCAAGTTTAAGCGAATCCTTAGTAGCATAGCATCTTATACAACAACTACTCGAAAGAAAGAGTTTCGCCGCCGCACACTCTAAACAAAAGCTCAAATTGTCGACAAAATTTGTCTTTGACTCTCTGCGTTACTATGCTGCTGCTGCTGCCGCCAATGATGCTACTGCTTAACCAAGTTTTTGAAAACACAGAACATTGGCCATAAAACTTTGCACTTTGAAAGATTTTTGACTTCCGTATAAGAGGAGACACTCCTCTCCAGGTTTTACAGCTGCATTCCACCCGCTGCTGCTGTTATTCCTTGCATAATTAATGTTGGCTGCTGCTATAAAGTCTGCCCGCGTGCAGATAATCATTTTTCTCTTTATATTTTCTTCACTCTCCTTCTCACTCCTTCAATCCTTTGCTATCTCGCTTTTAGCCAAAACTTTTTCATGTGTTTTGATTGTTGCAAGAAGACGATGACGGTTATTTTGCCCTTCGTTATCTGTACAATGGTAGTGTGCAGTTGGACGTGTGCAACAGGAGTGCAGCGGGGAGGATTATGGCTGAGGAATTAAAAGTTGCATAATTAGTATGACGTTGAAGATGCTGGGTAATCTTTGTTTGTGCTGCTGGTTGTTGGTATTGTGTTGTTATTCCTTTTGTTGATAATGTTCTTGTTGTTGTTGCCATTCGTATCAATTTATTTGGCATTTTGGCATCAAAATTTTGCAAATTGCAGAGAATTTAAGTTTTTATTTTCAAATTCAAATGGAAAAAGTTTTATATAAAAATTTGCTTTAAATTTTAGCATTACATCATATGAAAAATTCTGCGACACTATTGAACTATTCAAAACTGTCTATGCTGATAAGTATTCATGTCTAAAAATGTAAATGTTGCACAAGACGAAAAATTTTGCAAAAGACGAAAAATGTTAGAAAGTTTAAAATATATTGAGAGCGTCAAAATTTGTTGCATGAGGCTAAAAATGTTGAAAAAGATAAAAATTGTTTATAAGTTAAAGAAATATTGAGAAAGTCGAAAAATGTTGCATGAGACGGATAATGTTGCAAAATACGAAAAATTTCTTAAAAGTTAAAAAAATTATTGAGAAATTCGAAAAACAAATAAATTGTGGAGAGTCCAACCCGTTTTAGACATGGTTCGAAGTCGCTGCAACCAACTTGCAACTGAGATTACTAGTTACTCCATTGATGAGCAGATGATCCCGTTTACTGGCAGAAACCCTGCACGGCAAGTCATTAGGACAAAACCTCGACCGGTTGGATTAAAATATCTTGTCTGCACCACTTCAAATGGAATGGTAGTGGATTTTGAAATTTTTCAAGGAGCTGGAACATTCATAGATTGCTGGCTCGAACACGGGCCATCAAATATTATTCGATTGACCAAGTTCTTACCGCAACAAAGTCATCTGTACCTTGACAGATTCTTCACCACTGTTCCACTCTTGGAAAGGTTGTTAGAAATGGGTTTTATAGCCACTAGTACAATAATGGCCAACCGTTTAGGGAAAAGATTTCATTTCCCTAAGGACAAAGAAATGAGCCGTAGTGATATGCACCAATTTGTAAACAACGGGGTCGTAGCTGTAAAATGGTGCGACACAAAATGTGTCACTGTTGTTTCCTCTAAATGCGGCAAAGAACCAATTGGAACGGTGAATCGCTGGGTCAAAAGTTTGAAAAAACATGTGCTAGTGCCAATACCAGCTGTGTTTCAAGACTACAATGCTTATATGGGCGGTGTTGATGTCGCCGACCAAATGATGGAGTACTATCGCAACAAAATTAAAACAAAGAAATGGCCAGTGAAAGTATTTTTTCACTTCTTTGAACTAAGTATCTACAATGCATGGATGGAATATAAAAGAGATGCCTCAAAAGCTGGCATAACTAAAAAGGAAATTAAAGATTTCTTGAAATTTAAACTTGAAATCGGTCAAGTTTTGTGCAGCTATAAAGGCTCAATTTCACAACAACCACCGCATGTTGAAGTGGAAGAGAGTAATTATGGATCCAAATACCGCCCACATGATGCTCCAGACGATATACGTTTTGACAGGTATACATATGTAAAATCGTACTTGTCATTTAGTATCCTTATTAACATTAAAATTTTTATTCTGCAGATACGATAATTGGCCTGAATTTGCGGATACTAACCCTAGAAGGTGCAGAAACAAAAATTGAACCAGCAAGACAAAAGCTCGATGCGAAAAGTGCAAAGTAAACATTTGCATCATAAAAGATAAGGATTGTTTCAAGGCATATCACATACAATAAAAACTCAAAGTTTTTTCGTTATTTTTCATATTGAAAAGATGTAAATCTTAATTATTATTACTTTTTTATTAAAAGCAAAGAAGTGCTTGTATTTTTTTTTAAGTTTGTGTTATTTTGCATGAAAGACTAATTAATTTTAGAATAAAATATTAATTAATGAATAAAAGATTTAATTTCAAAACCAGTAAAAAAAATTTGTTTTCTTACATGGAAAGACCTAAGTTATACAAACGTGTTAGGTCCTTTTCTCAGGATTCTTTTAACAAATATTTTTTTAAACATTTTTCCCGTAAATCTGAGACAAAAAAAACAAGTGTTGAAAAATTCATGCTAATCGGGAAAAAAAATTTTTTCAGGTCTGAAAGGGTTAAGAGTTAAAAATATTGAGAAATTTGAAAAATGTTGCATGAGACGAAAAATGTTGCAAAACATGAAATATTTCTTAAAAGTTAAAAAATATTGAGAAATTCGAAATTTATCAAAGTTTTGCATCATATTATATTTTTGACATTCCGACATTTTCGAATTTTTCATTTAACTTTTTTGATTTTATCAACAAATTTTAGGTTTACCAAAATTTTTCCATGTTAATATAATTTTCGACTTTAGCAATATTATGTTTTCAATAACTTTAAAAATCATTTGGGTATTTCCATGGTAACTCGCGTTACAATTAGAACATTTTTTAAGAGTTTAATGGAGCTTTTGAGGCTCAGCCTTTGGATTAACTAATAAAATTGGATTCTATATAAACAAAATACTTTGTTCTTGTTGCATATTAGTTGAAATTTTCAGTGATTGCTTAATATGTAACCAGTAAATAGTGAATAGTGCTGTTAACTCGCGTTACCATTTTTGGACAACATGTTCACAGCGTAAATTTCTTTCGCAAGTTTCTGCGAAATTTGTGGGTAAATTTCTTTAAATTAGACATGAATAAAGGCAGCAGAATATCAATAAGTATTTCTTTATTAGAAACCACAATATTAAGTTGTATTTTTTAAAATAATGCAAAAATTATGTGGTAACGCGTTACAAAAATATCGATTTTTAGACCAATACAGAAGGCCTTTTCAAGTTCATAGGTATAAAAATTAAAATTGGGTCAAAATACAAGAATAATAAAGAACTACTTCTGGCTTTTATGCACAGGAACCAAAACTAGATAAAAATTTAATAATTGTTTAAATAAGTCTATTATATCGCGATTCAAATTATTTATGGTTTAAATACAGATGGTATATAATCATGACAAATATTACTGTCACCACCAAATTCATAACTTTCCTCGCAGAAGTACCGTTTTATTTTTATGCCCGTTTTTACTTCTTCTGATGTGCAGACATTAACTAAAAAACGCGATAATAACCAATTCCAATGTCCAATCTTAATTTTGACACTAAATGGTAATGTTTCTTCAATTAAACATTAGTTTGGATATAGTTGAAGGTTGAAAAGAAACGAGAAATTTTTCAATACCTTGTCCACATTTACATGGAAATACCCATTTACTGATATATGATAAATTTTTTTGTGAAAAATCGCTCATGTCGAAAATGATAATGAAAATGTAAAAATAATGATACAAAAATCTCACTCCAAAACTCTAAATTTCTTTTATTTATATATAAAGTTCGTATGCTACCATTTGAGTTTTATAGAAAGCACATATTTTTACAAAGCAGACAATAACCGTTTCGTATAAATTGTACAATATTTTAACAAAATAATGACAATATAAATCAACGGTAAGTATTTTTTCAAAACTTTTGTAATACTAAAGCAACACGAAATAAATCAACAACCGATGCACAGTGGGGCAGGGAGCTCTCATATGTGGCATCAAATAAACGGAGCTACGCACTGCAACCAAATTACATATACATACTAAAGGTGGATCACTTAAGCTTTCAATAAAATTTAGTCGAATTTGAACAAGAGGGCGTGGCACCTCCCATACAAGCCAAATCTTAAAAACTCTATGCTGATGGTACTATCTGAGATAATTAAACCAAATTTCGCACACTTGCTACCAATAGTATGGGTAAACTCTGGTAGGAAAATTTGCTAATTCGGTTAAGGGGGCGTGGTACCACCCATACAAACAAAGTCTTACAAACTATACTGAGGGTACTATCTGAGATAATCAAACCAAATTTCGTACACTTGCTACCAATAGCATAGGTAAACTCTGGTAGGAAAATTAGCACATTCGGACAAGAGGGCGTGGTACCTCCCATACAAGCAACATCTTAAAAATTCTATATTGAGAGTGCTTTCTGAGATAATCGAAGCAAATTTGGTACAATTGCTACGAATAGTAAAGGTCAGCTCTGATAGGAAAATAAGAGACACGCTTTCAGGTATTTTGACCAATATTGGGACTTGAAATGAGATAATTTCTTACTTAAATGCTCGTGATGACCACCTGTCCTCTTTTCCATCTGTTTTAACAAAAAACCGAATTACTGTTCAAAATTATCCTGTCCAGAACTATACATAATGTTTATAAGTTCTTGTCTCGTGACAAATCATAAGTTAGAGGCTATTTGTAAAACAAAATTAGAAATTTTGAATAATGTCGGCAATGCAAGAAAAAATATTTTATTTTAGGTAACGTTATAAAAATCGATGTAAATTTTAAAGGAGCAAAAAAGAGCAAAATTTTCTTGTCGCTTCTAGAAATCAATACTTAACGGAATATTTTTGAATCATAACTAATGCCTGGAAAGGCTTGGAACCTAATTAAATTATCTATTATTTATTTAATTTCGTAAAATTTTTCTTCTCCATTTTAATTAACTTACCTACCTAAATGTGTTAACATTTTTAAGGAAAAAAACATATTTATATACGGTTGCATACCTGAAGATGAAGGCTCCATGGTCAAATAACATTAAATGTTAATTAACTTTAGCAAAAAACTGATTTGATTAATATGGAAATAACTTATAAAAATTATTTCAGTCTACAAAGTTAAAGTTTAGCGTGCTGTAGTGATGAAATGGGTTTGTTACAAGTCATTTGAAAAATGACAAATAGTACGTTGGTTAATATTGTACTTAACCAATATAAAAGGATATCGTGAAATAACATTTAATTTTTTGAATTATCGCCAGGTATTGAGAGTATCTGCCCCACTGTGCGATGTCTCAATTTATGACAAAAGAAATATACCCAGTAGACAGCGTTTCAAGGCGTCTTTCTTAGAATGCTTGAAACCAAATACCTTTGAATTTTTGTGTTTGCAAGTTCTTTCTATTTATATGTAGTTCTGAACTACTTTATGAAAATAAAATGTGTTATTAACTCCATTCTAAATTATTGACGTAATATATGGGACATAACAAATTCGATAATTTGAAAAAAATCGCTCTTAAATTTTCTCTTAGAATGACCTATGGTTTTCGAGATATCTGTGGAATTTTGAGAAAACAACACAACTCGAAATTTGCAAATCCTCAATAGAACTAAAAAACTGCTTAACAGTAGCTTTTTTTTAATGCATTTTATGTAACCTTAAACTATCAGCTGTCAAACTGGTTTCTTTTTTTGGTTAGTTATACTTTGAAGCAGAAATGGCGCAGAAATTTAAATACTGCATAAATTATGGGACACGTTTTTAATAAAAATTAAAAATCATAGAAACATGACGATTACAATAAATTGTCATATCTCAAGTAAGGTCGTTTTGTCAAAAGTCCACAAATATAGAAAGTTCTTTGTCGAATGATTCAATTTCTTAACTCAAAAACTCAACAACTAGAGCTCAACCGTTAATACGATTATTATAACTAAGCTTAGCTTCCTTTTTTCCAATAAAAAGCACAAAACTCTCTACTTCTTTTTCTGCCTACTGGGTAAACTCAAGATTACGCACATCATTCATATAGCTACACACACATACACATGCACATACTCACACGAAAAATAAAGCACACTTACACCTACCTCAGACGAATCTCAAGGCGAAAACATAAAGTTCGCTTGCTTTGCTGCCGTTCAACTTAAATATTAACAGCTTCTGTTAATTGCTAAAACGCCTAAAAGTAGGCCAAAACTAAATTGTTTTCACTCACCTGCAGGCAATGTGAAAAACAACAACAACAACAACGACGAAAACACAAACAGTTTAAAAACTTTTAAACATGAAAATTCCAAGTATAACAACAACAAAAACAACGACAACAACATTAACAATGAAAAAAATAAAATGAAAAAATATTCAATGAAATAGCGCACATTGCTCCCACAAAAGCGCCAGCAGTAACAACAGCAACAATTGCTCGCAAAAACAACAATACCAACAACACACCAACAGCACAAGATGTCATTGGACACCAAACGTATGGCTGTATGTCATACTAAGGTTTGTACACACAAACACACACACATATCTACGCACCAGCACAGTCTAACAAATAACAGTCGTCTGAGTCACTCATAAATCTGATTAGAATTGTTGTTGTTGTTGTTATTTTTGTTGCTGTGTTATAGCGCTGTGGTATGTTTAGACAGCGCTAAGCATTCGGAAAAAGTTGGGGTACGGGCAAAATATCCGATGTAAAGAGGAATATGAGAGAGAACGGAAAATAAAGGAAATACACAGAAACAAAAAATAATGTAATTTTATTTAATAATGGTTTTGATTAGCAATTAAAACAGAAAAGAACTGAGTCCTTATAAAGGGCTGCAAATCTAATTATGCTCCGAGAAGGGCTCGAATCTGGGCAACAGCTACATTTGTTTTGGTCCAGCATCCAGCATCTTGCTGCCACGGGGAAGTGGGTGCCAATTTTCGCGATTTTCAGCTTTACTAGACTTATGAAAGGTTCCTTAGTGTGCAGCTTTTATGCTATATTTTGTGATATACTTAAATTAAATATTTGAGAAACGTTTGAGATGCTACCGAAACAGAAACATATTAGACTCTGACCATAGAGTAAGCCCGGGAGGTATGGCACCTTTTGGTGCCGTGACATAATCCCCACGGACATAATCCCCATTCACGATATGGGGATTATGTCCGCAAGTTATTCGGACATAATCCCCATTTTTTCAATGGGGATTATGTCCGCAAGTATTTCGGACATAATCCCCAGGAAAAAACGGACATAGTCCCCATAACGATATTTTGTTATTGACCACAGAAGCAGCTCAGGATATACAACTCCCAAAAATTCCACAGTAATTTTACATAAGGGTAGGGGTAAGTGGGCGGCCTGCGGCCGCAGCTCAGGATTCGAAACTCCCAAAAATCCAACACCGGCTTCGCGGCGGCCTTCGGCCGCGGATCAGTCTATAACATCCAACACTATATAAATTTTTTAAATGGATTATTGCAAAAATTTTGTTCAATCTTAATTAAATTTTTCGGACATAACCCCCATTGGGATTATGTCCGAAAAATTTGCGAACATAACCCCTATGGCCAAAATGGGGATTATGACCGAAAAATTTTCGGACATAATCCCCATTTACGAAATGGGGATTATGTCCGTTGGGATTATGTCCGGTAACCCACCTTTTTTGCTGAACTGCTTTAAAACCAAAATTCAAAGACGTTATTAAAGAAACTAAATCAAAAGTCATTGCAAATATGTTTTTTTTCCATTAAAAAAAAACCTTTAAAGTGCCAAGTCACCCAAGACTATGGGTGATATGGAGGGCCAAATCAACTAAGTCTATGAGTGATATGGCACTATATCATGGGTGATTTGGCACCCTAGGAGGCTTTTAAGTTTTTGTTGCTAGAACTGTTGCATTTCATATTTCGTATAAGATGTACATGTTTCATGTGACCACATAAAGCATATTACGCATTGGATCCAATCATCTGGTTAAGTCAGTGCTGGATTACCCATTTGGCCAGACTAGGCCATAGCCCCCAAGAAAATCTGAGGAGGGATAGATATCCAATTATGTAAAATCAAAAAATATAATTTGTCATAAAAAAAAAAACTATTTTGATTGTTCTACTGTGTTTACAACCTTTAAATGATATAAATAAGCTGTTTAAACTCTATAAATGCATTAATAAAGATTAATTTAACAATTATTAAAAAAAGAGGGCCCAAAAATTTTAATAACCTAGAGCCCCCATTTGGCTTAATCCGGCACTGGGTTTAGTAGTTTGAGCATAGTCTTCTATACGTCCAACGCACCTATCTAATCTTGAAATAAAATATTTTCTTCACGTTCTTCGGAAGATACATATCTAGTGACCATCTAACATTTATAAGTTCTCTTCCTTGGAAGCACCATAGTTACGTTTATGTTCTTTTGCTGAGATTGGAGTTTTTCGGAGTCATAGGTACAGGCGAGATTTCACATAACACCATTTTTGCGGTGTGTCACTTGTTATCAAAGTTTTCATAAGTTTTTCAAAAATATTGGAGAAAGCCTCAAATCAATCTGTTAATAATGAACTGAAGGTTCATATTTGTACTCCCTGTACTGGGGTGCCATTTCTCTCTTTCGGTATATACCGAGTAAAATTGTCACAAACGAATAGATATGTTCACTCGAGCTCGTATTTAACCGAAAACAAATATTCGCACTATAATTCTGTATCAAATACTCACTGCTCTGCTGCCTCTCGAAATATATGCAAAACAGAAGTCAGTAGTTTACATTCCCAAAATTGTTTAAAAATCCCACTCACAAGTAATTATTGCAACTACAACCAAACAAATTACTTACCACGAAGCTAAATTATTTAAATGCTATGAAATCTGCAAGTATTGAAATTGAATGGGGTGCCATATCACCTGGGGGTGCCACATCTCCCAAGTTTCCGCTACAAAAATGTTCAGAGTTTGAAAATCTTCTTTTGGATATTGTAAGTAGATCCAAAATCCTTAAGGACCTCAAAATTTTAGAAAAATCAGTCAATATTTAAATGGAAAACCTAATCTTATCCGCTAGACCTTTTAAGTCTCGAGAGACCTTTATTTATTATCCGAACTGGATTAAATTTTGGAAGCTTATATTTTTGGATTTACTTTATCCAAAAGAAAACCTTCGAATCGGAAATTTTTTTAAAAGAAAAAAGTGCCTTTGTATTAAACTCGTTCGACTGGTATGGAGCAAAAAAAGTCATCAAAACGGTGTTTTAAAAGTAAGAAGGATCCTCAAAAATGATGTCGTTATCATTATTTTTCAATGGAACGCATTTGATTCTCCTGAAAGTCCATTTTGGCAAAAGAAGAACATGATTTTTGCTCATTACTTTTTTCTTTACAGAATGGATCCAACCTTGCTCTGAAAATAAGGACGATGTTCTTACAAAAATTTTGGCGCTAAAAAATTATACATTTTTATAATATAGATAATATTGGGTTCCAAAAATTGATTTTTTTACGTTTTCCAATTACACGGTCGGAAAAGCGCGTTTTTTTGCTCAAAAGCAAGACATCTTACGATAAACGTGCAAACGGCATAAAATTCTAAGCGTCATCAAAAAAATTTGTGCCAATTTTCGAAACTCGTAATTTATTTTTAGTTTGGCCAATTTTTGAAGAATTATAAAATGTCTCAAAAAATTTAAAAAAAAAAAAAAAATGAAGTGTATACTTCAGACGATTCTAAGCATTTTTTGCTGCATACACTTTTTCGTTAGGTGCTAATGGAGCGCTTTTGGTTCTCCAGATGGTCCATTTTGACAAAAAAAAAGAAAAAAGTTATCGCTCATAACTTCACATAATGGATACCCAAATTTGCTTGCAAAATTTTTCGTGCTAAAAAATTATAAATTTTTTGATGGTATAGATAATATTGGGTTTCAAAAATTGATTTTTTTACGTTTTTCAATTACCCGGTCGAAAAAGCAAGGCATCTTATGAAAAAGTGGCGACAAAAATTGACATCAGACCAAGTTCAAAGTTTCATAAGGTTTTCTTAGAACATTACTATTTAACTTATTCTTTGCGTGATTAGAAGTTTGTATCGTCGCACAATAGGTATACACAATGTACACTTTGAATGGAATAATTTTTGTCCTTAGGTTCTGAGCAATTTGGATCTAATTAGACTTACCTACCCTTTGATCACAATCATTAAAACTAAACATTGAAAAGTACTACAGGCTCATATCCCTCAATATTTGTTCATAATGTTTTCGTCTTGCAAAATTGGTTATTAAGTTTTAGTCTGCAAAGCAAAACATTTCTCAAATTTTCATTGTACAAACAAGTATGGCTTTGCCGTGGTGTAAAATCCCTTTTCTCTTTATGATTGGAACCCATGAATTTTTGTTCAAAAATGACATACACACAACACCTTGAGCAGAAAAGGCTTAAAGTTTTATTTCGAAGCTTTTATGAGAATTTAAGTGCAAAAAAGCTTTACCGTTTTACGTGTTCACCGTGGAATTTTCTAGATATTTTAAAATTTTGTATAGAAAATCACTTATTCTTGAATTTTTGGAATTATTATAATTATTGTATTGTACGTTTATGTACTAAGCATTTGTAATGTTATATAAATAAATAAAATTGTACAGAAAATTACATGGAAAATTAAAATATAATTTCCAGAAGATTTATCATTTTTGTTACGTTAATTATGACAACTTCAACTATTTGCGGATCGGAAAAAAGAAGAAATATGAGTGGATGTTGAAGTCCTCAGAAATTACAGCTGCTTTTAATTTTCTTTCAAAATTTTTTCCAATGTATTTTTTCTCGATACCTTTATACTGAGTTCTTGTGTAAAACTTAATTTTCTAGCTGTCTAGCAAATTGTGCTTCAAACATATGGTACCTTCACAAAAAAAATGTTGTCTCTTAAATTATTGGTTACTCATTGGTAACATTTTCGCACATGTGTACATATGTATGTAGCTCATGCTCTCTTATCTAAATACTTAGTCTGCTCTTGAGCTTACCTTTTGAGCAAAATCATAACTTTGGTATAACACGGTTGCTAACCATCTTTTAGGTCCTTTATCCTTTTGCTAAAATGTGTACGTGTGAAGCTACTCAAGTGTGTTCTGTCGGTCAGTCGCTGCATCTGCCATAATTTTGTGCACGAAATTTTTGAGCAGATTCCTTTTTGTATTTTTTATCTTTTATGTAATTTAATATTTCATCACATACTCACGTATACGAATACCCAGTGGGCAAAAACAGATATTGAAAGTGTGTTACCAAAAGTTTTTCTTTGGGAAGAAGGAGATTTCAATCAAGGGCACTTTCTTTATGTATTTGGTGAACTATTTTTTTTTTTGGAATGTGGTTTCGCTTTTCCAATAATGTGGCTTAATTTCGTTGATGCAGCGTTGAATCTTTTCCTTTAGCCCTAAAGACAGCAGTCGGCTGTCAAACTGTTTTTGTTTTTTGGTTGGAAACACTTTACCACACAAATTGCTCCAAATTCAAATCTTGCGTAAATTATGGGACAACCTTACATCTCTGGAACTAAAAAACATAAAGACATGACGATTACACAATAAGAAGCGTTTTCAGATTTTATATTTATCACAAGATTCCTGAAAAATTTTCTTATCTGTTGTTAGGTTGTTTTGTCAAAAGTCCACAGATATGTAAAAAGAAGTGCAGCCATAAGCAGCAATGACATCAAATGTAAGGAAGCAAGACGGTCTTCTCTGCCTACTGGGCATATACATACTTCAACCGCAGTAGTTATGAAGATAACTTTTTCTTTAAAAATTGTATTTTTAAAAGTTTCCTTGTTTATTTACTTTTTGTTTGTTTTTCTAATGAAATTCATTCCAGGAATAGCAAAAGATTTTTGTGTAATTCCTTTTTACTTTGATTTAATACGCCAAAGTTATGATTTTCTACTGTAAAACTTTATAAATTGCGGATAACTAGAGCAGTGAGTAAAATAAATTTTTGTATTTTTTCGAGGCATAAAATTAAAATGTCTACTTTTAAGTTTACCTTGTCAAATTTGCTCATATTTAGCAAATTATCACAATGTCAGCTAATTTCCACATTATTTTTATCACACTTTCATTTCATTCTTTGTTAAAAGCAGTTTTTACTTTTTTCTTATGACTACACATTCATCAAGGACTAACATTTTATAATAAGAAAAGTTTTCTTCAATTGCTCTTTTACTTAAACTTTAGATCAATTGTCCTTTGTTGTTTTGTTTTTTGTATATCGTGCCTGCATATCATGCAGAGTTTTGCTCTTCAATCTTTTTTTTTTTTTTTGACAATTGTTAGTATCACTCTTGGCCATACAAAAGTTTCGACATGTAATTACATCTGAGAATGTGAAAAACTTTCGGTTTGAGAATCCAGTCATAACTGAAAAACTCAATTATAAATAAACTTGTGTGCATATACTAAAGAAAATATTCAGGGAATTCTAGTGGTTTGAATACGAAATTATTTAATTCTGTAAAATTTTTCGCATTAAAAAAAAAAATTACATTTGATTTTGGGGCTCTTAATATCACTGTAGCTGTTCATTTCTATGAGTTAGCAAACGGTCATTACTCTATCTTTTTTATTGTGTTCCAGAAGATGTCAAAGTTTAATTTTTATTTTAAAACTTCTCATACGGTTATGACTTTCAGGTTACCAATAATGTTTTATTGATATTGGTAAGATCTTCAATTCATGTATACAATTATGTATTCATGTATATAGGTATACCTATAGAACATTTGTAGGATCGCCCGCCATAATTTCTGGCTAAAAGTATGGGGAATTGAACAAGAGTCAACCTGTTCTCTTGCGTATATAGTAGTCCATCCTTGATAGTTTAAAGAAACTCAGTTCTCCAACGACATCCAAAGTACTCTTCAAAATCATATATTAAAATTAAAAATAAACTGGCCCGACATGGCATTTCTATCAACATTAGTGATTTAAACTGACTAGAATCGCCCAGTGGTCAAAACTCGACCGCAAATGTGTTAAATAATTTTTGTACTTTTTAAGTGTCCAAAGCGAAATGTAAACAAAACAAAAAACATGAAGTCAGTGCTATGCTTTTTATCTTTCTCTTTGTGCTTCATCCTTTTTCAGCTCGTGTGACCGTGCATTATGTTGTTGTTAATATTGAAAAATTTGTATTTAATTTTATGAAAACCCTATGTAACGCTGTTGCGCAAAATATACCAATCTAAGTATGCTACGGAACAAACTTGCATAAATTATCGTTTGCATTTTCGTTGTTACTGCTTCATGACGTATGGTATGTGTTGCTTTTGCCTTTTCCGTCTCTTCCATTCATTGTTTTTATTTTAAACTTGAAGAAAGAATATACAATCCCTGCAGTAAAAATATGAGACGGTCTACAATAAATTCTAGCACGCGGTAAGTGCTAGCCCGAAACTAGTGACAAAGGGATGCAGTGGGGACCAGTTTGATATCAGTTTGTGGTTTATAGAGGCAAATAAATTTGAATCGTACCGAAAACAAAATACAATTTTCGTTTCTGCTTTTGAAATAATTTGTGTTTTTGTTACTTGAATTGTGTGCCAAAATAAAGTGTGGAACAAAATTTAAATTAATGAATTTATTTTTGTTAATGTTGTTTTAATTTAGTTTTATTTAATTTATTTTAAGAAAATATAAACTCAAATCAAGAAAAAAAAAAATAAAATATTAGTACAGGTTGACTACACACGAAACCACTGGTTGAAGACTAGTTGTTAAAAGACTACTTCGCACCACAACTAGCCCCATACTGGTGTAAAAGTAATGCAAAAGGGGTCAATTAAAATTTCGTAGGACATCAACACACAAAAAAGAACAGTTGCTTATATGTAAAAGGGGTTGAACTCGGACTAGTACTGGTCGATAAAGGACTAGTTAATGAACTACACTTAAACTAGTCCGTTTGCCTGCAGGGATTTTTTGTTGATGAGAGCAAAACTGAGAGTGATTTTATCAGTGATGCCAAGTCAATATTTTCAATATTTTTGACATTTTTGGACTTTTACCGATATTTTGGACGTTTTTCGATACGTTTGGACTTTTACCGATTTCTTCGATGTATTTCAATATTTTTTGAAATTTTCGGACATTTTTCAATATATTGGATGTTTTTCGATAAAAAGGGACTTTTACCTATTTTAGAATTTTTTTGACATATTTTGACCTTAACCGATATTTTAGATGTTTTTAAATATATTTCGATACTTTTGCACTTTTACCGATATTTTGTACAATATGTATTTTGATACACTTGGACATTTACTGTCTTTTAGATGTTTTTCGATACTCTAATACTTTTGCCGATATTTTAGATGTTTTTCGAAACATTTGGACTTTTAATAATTTCTTCAATGTATTTCGATACTTTTGGACCAATACCGATATATTTGATTTTCCCATACACTTAGGGCCGTTTTCTCAATGTCCGGTTAAGCACTTATCAGAACATTAACCAACAGTTAGAAGAAAAGCGTTTTTCAATATCTGGTTAGTAGTAATCAGTTTGTCAAGTTCTGATTAAGTAAACGGCAAGATGCTATTCTGGTTAGTTTCTAATCAGAAGAACAATTCACAAAAAATTATTTTTATTTTAAATGAAAATCAAAATTGTCATAAAATTAAGGGGTTACGAGCTTTTATATTAAATACAAAGAACATATTTTGAAACAATGATAGTAGAGCATATACACATTTTAAATTGATTCAATGTATCCTTTTATAGAGACGTGGTCTTGGAAAAAATTGCACAGCGACGAACGTCAGACGTATTTTACCATCTCTGTCTGTTTCATGCCCATACAATTTAAATGAAGCATACCGAAACAGAGACGGTTAAATTACGCTGACGCTCGTCAAACGCTCCAATTCATATATGGCTGTTAATCAACCTTTAACTACACAGGCATTCAAATGCAGTCTTAAAAACTTTTTGACGCTTAATTGGACCGCATCCTCAGAATTGTGAACATGCCTACAGAATTTCGAGATATCCTCGCTTAAAGTTGGCGAAAATGCTGTTTTATGATTTAGTGCTTAGCTACAGGAAAAATTGAAATTCTCATTTTTTAATGATATCGAATAGCCAGGGTATGAAGTGAATTCGTGCCAATAAAAATTGGCGATGCTTTGTATGGGGTTGAAATGCCCTCTCTTTAAAGGATAATAACTCGGAAAGTAAGAGCCTTATTGGAAAAGTTTGAAAATGTGTTTAGAAAAGAAAGAGTGTGTCTATCGAATGCCATTAAAAAACAGAGTTTCACCTTTTTCTGTAGCCATGCCATAAGTTTTAAGACATTATTTTCTCCAACTTCAAGCAAGGATTGACAATTCAGGAACGCAATATGTTTTACAGGTTGAAGCAAAGTAAATTCGTATCCAGTTAATGATTTTTTACAAAAGCATGCATTTAAACACAATAGCCACTATTCATCAAATAATTTCCGTAAACCATCAGCTTGTTGATTTCATTATTTTCCTCAGTAAAGTAAAAAAATGATCTCTAATGTTAAATATATATAATCTGGCCCAAGAAAAATATAATTTTTTAACTACATACCTATACCATACCCCTTAAGGCATCGAATTGAGGCCGCCCCAGTCTTCCTGTTTTATAAAAACCTATTTTTTCAGCGAACATTTAAGTCAGTTGGAACAAAATGCATAACATTTGAAAGATTATTCCAATAGCTAAATGTTCCTATACAAAAGGTTCAAACAAATTCGTTAGAATTAAAAATATTTCTAGTCTTCCATTTTTTTGTGAAATATGTGAAATATTTTTATTTTTTATTTTGATTTAATTTATTTGAAATTGTCTTTTTGACATTGAAAAATTCACAATAGATGAGCAAACCTCTGGTTAGTTAATCAGCACTTTGTGAAAACGAATTCAATGATATCATTTATCGTATGGTTAGCAATCATACGGTTAAGAACAAATTTAACCGGACATTGAGAAAACGGCCCTTAGACTTTTACCGATTTTTTTAATGTGTTTCAATATTTTTCTTTCGTTACATTTGGATTTAAATCGATTTCTACGAAGTATTTCGTTATTTTTCAATACTTTTGGACTTTTACCGATATTTTTGAAGTTTTCCGACTTTTACCAATTTTTCAACGCATTAACGATATTTTTCGATATTTTCGATACTTTTAGACTTTCACCGAAGAAATCGGTGTATACGTAAGTATGTTAATTTTTTTTTAAATTTTGGACTTTTACATATATTTTAGAAGTGATAATTTTATGGAAATAAAATAAAATAAATAAACAGTTATCGTTATCAGTGTGCTTTTTATCAGAACCCGAGCAACACCGCCTAAAACAGCTATTAGTAATTTAAAGGAATACAGAAACCATGTTAGATAAAAGTCACCTAAAAAAATAGTTGATGAAAAAAATCCAAGAATCGTGGAAAGTCGTTAAAGGAATTCAAAGGCATCCAAAACATTGTATTCTATAGAGGCAATTAATGTCTGGAGTAACATTTCAGGAAAAAAATTGATTTTTAAAAAATAGGTACATTTCATTTTCATTTAAAGTTCGCTTTCATATCTTTCATTCGCTTTGAAAACTTTAGGTCAAATAAATGATATAAAATACAAAAAAAAAAAAAGGAGCCGGCAGAGTTACTAATGGCCTAAAAATGGTACTGCAAAGAATACAAAAAACAAAACAAATAAAAACTGAATAGAAAAATATCAAAAAGTGAAAAAAAGAAAAACAAAATCCACAACACCTCTTCAAACTCCTCTAAACAAACCATAGAATTGCAACTGGATGCAGGTAAAATAACGACCCTGCCGCCTGCCATGGTTGCATTTCGGAAGCTTTAGTGCATTTTTCATTGTGTTTGAATTGTTTTCCGGGTGTTGTGTTTTCTCTTTTTTTTTCGCATTTCTCTTTATGTTTTTTGTCTTTATTCTTTTTCATTTTTAATTTGAGATTCTTTTTTTTTTTTTGCTTTTTTCTCTTTTCCACTGTTCTACACCCAGTTTTCAGTGTGATTCTGAGTAAGACCTGTGTAGGTGGTAGCTAAATGCTGCAATTGTATATGTATATCAACAAGAACTGGTAACAGGAGTTGAGCGCTACAAATTTTAGGTTAATAGCAGCATCAACAACAATTTTCTGCAAACATTTGTCTTCTTTAAAGAAACAACAAAAATGAAATAAATTCAACTTTTCAGAATGAGTTTAACTGTACAAAATTTGATTTAAAATTGCTAGCAATTTGATGAAGTGTAAAAGAAATTTTTTTTTTTTTTTTAAATGTACACTTTCTCTCTAAGCGTGTTTCACAAAATAATGAACAAAAAGAATTCGGAACAATGTCATACGAAAAATATCATAAAATGTTATGTTCCACAAAAAAAAAAAAAAAACAATTCTTATCCTCTATGACAGAATTTAACAGGAAAGCTAGAAATAAAAGTTATTATTGGATTTCAGGTTAAGATTGGATTCATTGAATAGACGATTCAATTTTGAACGATTATTAAATTATAAATATCAATAAAAGGGAATTTAGGCAAACTCCAACTCTTCAAAAGACCTAACATTCTTGTTATACAGAAATATAAGCAATTATGCTCCCAAGCTACTTTGGTTAAACTTAATAGAAAGATGTAGATTTTTCACCTTCATACATAGCAATAATTTTTGTTTAATTTTAAAACCAAAAAGTATTTCCATACAATAATGCCAAAAAAAGTATTGATTTTAAACTATTTTGGAATAAATTTCATACTTTTTTTGTATAAAAAAATTTGAAGATTGGAAAAATTCGAGATTTAATACCAAAAAAGTTTAAAATCAATACTAAAGGGAATCAAAAGTAAGAAAAGTAAACAATCGTTTTTTAGTGTGTTTATATTTTTGGTGCATTTTAATAACTTGTAGCCAAAATTTTACCATTACAATTTGATTTAAAAAGACCACGACTGTAAGCTAAAACAAAACATTCGCATATTAGCAGCCATGTCTGCGCATTTTTTCTTTCTAAAAGATTTTTACCCTTTCTTGAGGGTGCGATGAAAACAAAAAAATTTTTTGTGAGTGTTGTAGTTCCGAGAATTTGCAACAAAATTTTCAAAAAACTGAAGTATTGCAGTTGTTGTAGTCGAACCAAAAAAAAAATATTTTTTGTGATTGTTGTAGTTCCAAGAAATTTGCAAAATATTGTGGTTGTTGTAGGCGAGCCGAAAATTGGCTCTTTTTTGTTCTACGCTGACACCCTTGGTTGACGGCAATTTTTGTTGGATGATTGCCAAAGAGTGGATCTGAGCTTCATGTTTTTATATGGGTGATTCTCCAAAATGTGTATCATTCAATGTCTCGGGACTCAAAACCATGTTCAAATTTTAAATTTGATTTCTTAACTATCTTACAAAGATACTTAACCAGAGCTACAATACGAACTATTTAAAAAAAGAAAAAATTTTTAATATTTTACTATGAAATTATAACATAACGTGTTAAAAACTCACTCTCCGTTCTGTCCCTAACCGCTTCTTAGTGCACTTAAATTGCCCGTTTTGCATATCACGTTATTTTCTAGAAAAAAAACTTACACGACATCGTTTGAATATTTTTCAGTTACTGTTTTTCTGTGTTTACTCTTCGAAATTTTTTTTTTTTTTTTTATATAGAATTGACAACCATGGAAGTTGGTCCCTCAATTTAGACTACCTCCGCTCAGTTTTTCTTTTTCTTACTGTAAATTTTTTGAATGTTGAGTGAATAGAGAACTGAAAATGAAGAGAAAGAGGAGATTCATTGTCAGTCAGTTTTGGTTTTTCGATAGTGAGTGTTCGTGTGTTTGTTTTTTAAAAAAGTTTTAAAAATTTTGTAAAACAAACAAATGTGCATCATTCTCCGCATAAGTTTATTTTTATATTATTTAACATATTATTCTATTCTCTAGTTTTAACTATTTAAAAAAAATAGCTACTTTCATTGTTATTTTACTGTTTTTGCAAGATTTCGTCATTCTCCGTTTCATCATTCTCCGTCGTTTCTTGCAACATTTCATCATTCTCCGTTTAGTAACCAACCACCTGGTGTTTTTTGTTAGTTTGGCTTAAGCTATTTAAAAAATAAAATTTAAAATTTAGTCTTAAAACATCTAAACAAACTTTTTAAAAATTCAACATAAATTTTTAGGGTTGCCACATGGTAATTTTCGAAAATCTTATATAATTCTTACTCTTTTTGACTGAATTAAAATTTTTGGTTTCAGAAATGCTCAGATAAACTTTTTTTAAATTTAAAAAACTTTCGCTTTAGACTTAAAGCACTTTAATAAACTTTTTTCAAAATCCAGCATACACTTTTAAGGGATGTTATCTGGTTGTTTTAGAAAAATTTATATATATCTAACTTTTTTTTGACTAAGTTGGTTTTAGAAACGTAGAGATAAACTTTTCTTAAATTATACAAAAAAAAAAAAAAAAAACCTGGCAACCCTGAAAGTTTATGTTCATTTTTAAAAATGTTCCAGAAGTTGAAGTCATCATATTCTATACCTTCAAGTAATAAAAAATAGGCATGTTTTTTTTACATATTTCCGTGACTTACCCATATACATACATAGATTTATCTTGTTTCCTACGACCATTACATTTCTAGCGTGATTTGTAGTTATGAGAACTTTAAAATGGTATATCGTCGCCTGAGTTCTCTTTTGCCCCATAAACCTATTCGTTAAAAACACAAAAGCAAATAACTTTTGTTTGTCTCGAGACAGATTATTTGGTTTTGCTTTTATAACAAATATGCGTATGGGGCAAAAGAGAATTCAGACGACGATATGTTTTGAAACCTTCAAAAAATCAATCAATTGAAATATAAATGATTTACGAGTATACCAGCTGAAATGGCTTTAGCTACTTAAAGCGCATTATTCCAGCTTTACTGAATGCTCTGAAAATATTTCTACTACACCTGACATACTGAGGCTAATAAAGTACCTACTATATGTTAAGCATATTGATGGAAACTTATTATTTCCCTTCCATCTTCCCTTCAGCTCTTTTTCATCAAATAGCATTTCTTGCTTCTTTCCATATTCAACACAATTCGATGTTATGATGTCCTCATTTTCCTATGCCCGTAAATATCCTCTGGGCTTAAAGTGAATACCATAGGAACAACATATCTTCAAGCAGACAGGATATACATGCTTGCGCAAAAACATAGGCAACAAAAATTTTTGTTTTCTTTTTTCTTGTCAAAAATATAAACGAAATGTAACAAAATTCAAGCACACGTACGCGCGTACACATATAAACATAGTCCATGTGTATGTAATAATACATACACAAGTTAATGGTGTGCTGGACGACAACTGACAGCAAACAGAACAGTAAAATAGAACATTTACAGTTACTTTAACAGTCGGCAAAATAATGAATGGTTTCTCTCCCTCTCTCTTTGTTAGGTACCGAAGCATTTTTGGCAATTTTCTTTATATTCCGCAAAAAAATTTTTGTCAGGATAGGGAGGGTTATTTTGTCTACAGCTGTCAATTTTATGCCACGTAGCTTTTTTTTTGGAATGCCGGAAAAAGCACCTCCTCTCCAACCTAGTGTGAATGCGTTAAATGTTTTGTAGGATAACCCAATACACATGCATGGGCAAGGATACAGGAAACTGAATTTTTATTTATTTTTTTTTCGGAACGTACGAATTCAATTCAATACAACGATTGCAGGAAATTGTGTTGCGTTTCGGCAATTGACGCATTGGATGATTTTTTTTGGCTTTCGTCCTTTTTTTTGGAATTTTTACTTCTTTTTTATGCAATGTGTTGGCAACAATGGCAGCATTGAAAATATTATTGGTAGCGTTGTATTCGTTTATTTTTTACCATTCCTGTTGTTGTTGAAATCACAAGCGCCCTTGTTGTTATTTGATTTTCATTTGCTTTATGTTTGTGTGCGTGCATTTTTATTTAATTGTGTATGTTCACAGCATGTATGTGTGCATGCGTGTTTCACTAGCAAATTGTAGAATCGTTAGGAGTTATTTTGTCAATTTTCTAGGACAAATCCGTAATTGTTATCCAGTGACTTTTGCTGCTGACTTTGATTTCATATCTGGAGTGAAATGTTGCAGTGGTAGTAGCTGTTGGCGATGTTTGAAATTGTATCCTGGAAATCAAACAATGGATCAAAATGTCTGCTTAAAACAGACAAAATGGTTCAATCTTGACTCTTGAAACATGTATTGACTTCTGCAACATATTTGACCTTTTTCAACATTTATCGACTTTTTCATATTTCAACTTTTGCAACATTTTTTTACTTTTTCAAAATATCTCGACTTTTGCAATACATTTCATTCTCTGCAACATTTTTCGATGCTGCAACATTTTCACATTTTTCGACTATTACAACATATAATCTATTTTTTCAACATTTCTCGACTTCTCTAACCTTTTACAACTTTATTAACATTTCTCGACTATTGCAACATATTTCAATTTCCGCAACACTTTCGCCTTTTTAAATATTTCTCGGCTCTTGCAACATTTTTTTACTTTTTCAATATTTTTGTACATTTCTCGACTATTACAATTTTTTTACCAAGCTCTGCAACATTTTTTTACATCTGCAACATTTTTCTACTTTTGTAACATTTTTCGACTTCTGCAACATTTTTCAACATTTTCCGCAACATTTTCGTCTTTAGCAATATTTTTCAGCTCTTGCAACATTTTTTTTTACTTATTCGACATTTCTCGAATATTACAATATTTTTCAAGCTCTGCAACATTTTTCGACCTTTGCAACATTTTTTTTTTCAACATTTCTCGACTTCTGCAACATTTTTCAACTTTTTCAACATTTGTCGACTATTAAAACATTTTTCAACTTCCGCAACATGCTCGCCATTTGCAGTATTTTTCGGCTCTTGCGACATTTTTTTTTACTTATTCGACATTTCTCGACTATTACAATATTTTTCAAGCACTGCAACATTTTTCTACCTTTGCAACATTTGTCTACTTTTTCAACATTTCTCGGCTTCTGCAATATTTTTCAACTTTTCAACATTTCTCGACTCTTATAGAAATTTTTAATTTCCGCAACATTTTCGCCTTTTTTAACATTTCTCGACTTTAGCAATACTTTTCGACTCCTGCAACATTTTTTTTTTACTTTTTTATATTTTTCAACATTTCTCGACTATTACAATATTTTTTAAGCTCTGCAACATTTTTCTGCCTTTCCAACATTTTTCTACCTTTCCAACATTTCTCGGCTTCTGCAACATTTTTCAACATTTCTAGACTATTATTTAATTTTTCAATTTCCGCAATATTTTCGCCTTTTTTAACATTTCTCGACTTTTGCAATATTTTTCGGCTCTTGCAACAATTTTTTTTACTTTTTTGATATTTTTCAACATTTCTCGGCTGTTACAATATTTTAAAAGCTCTGCAACATTAAGCTACTCATGCAACATTTTTCAACTCTTGCAACATTTTTCTGTTCTTTCAACAATTTTCGACTTTTGAAAAATTTTTTGACTTTAGCAACATATTTCGAACTTGTTGGCTGTTAGTTTTATGCTAGTTATTTTGTTAGTTTTCTAAAACACAAATTCAACTCATTTTTGATAAGATGACCTTCTTTCAACAAATGTCTGCATGAATCTTTAGCTGTATGATAATTTCCTTTAAAGCTTAATATTGATTTGCTGAATTAACCTTCATTTGCTTTAACAATAAAATGGAAAGTGTGTGTTCTTTACAAATCACATGCCATTTTGCGTTGCCAGATTTTCCCACTCCGTAACTTCATTTTTTTTACTCTAACATTTTTACCTATCATTTGTTATTTATTTTATATTCCTGCTCTTTATCACACACTCTGTGTGTCTTCATCATCTGCCTGTTGTGTGTTTGTTGCTGATAAAATACCCCATGGTCAATTTCTACGGTCATCATTTTACTTACGATTATTTGCATTGCTGTCTCAATTTCCCCCTCTATGCTTGAGGGTTGTGTGGCAATGGCTGATGTCCGATGTGTGTGTGTCCTCCTACAGGATATGCGGGTATATTTGGACTAGTTTATTTTATTTTTTTCAAAGTTCTGCCAACTAAAACTACCACTACATATGTATGTATGCATGTTCTTATTTTTTTCTTTTAACTTATTGCCGGACTTTTTTCCTCCCTTTTTTTCATGCTATTTTGTTAAGCATGTGTTTATCTTTTACGATTTCTATAGTATTCTGTTTATTTGCTCCTTAATGAGCTACGACTGACTGCCCGTCAGCAGTAAGTGGGTGAATGAATTCACTCGTAACCGATAGGGGTACGGTTTGTAGGAATTTGCTGTTGAAACTAAAAATTAGCAATAAAAATAAAATACCTTTTTACAATATGCACGTAAATTTAGGTTAAACGCATGCTTGCACTTTAATTGGTACGGCGCTAACCCATTGTTTGCAGTCTGTGCTTTGAAGTGAGACTGATTAAACAACGATGGTGGTAATATTTCTGCGTTTTGTCTTTTTGAAGTTTGCGACACAATTCTCTACACAGATCTTTATGTAAGCGAGAGAGAGATGCAAGGATAAACAATTCAACCGCGATCATCTTATGTATTTCTCTTTAATCTCTCTTATGATATTGATGTATGCTCTGTTCATTTTCTCTTCACACATTTAAGGTCACAATTCATTTCGTTGCATAGATCTGCGTGTATGCGGGAGAGAGATGCAACGATAAGCAAGTAGTCAGCGTTGGTTTGAGATTTATTCCATAAAATTATGAAATTTATTCCAAAATAGTTTAAAAGTAATATTTTTTTTGGCATTGTTTTATAAAAATACTTTTTGGTTCTAAAATTAAACTTAAATTTTTACTGTGTATGAATTTGGAGCATTTGGTTGGCTGGGTATAAGTAAACCATTTATATTCTGTTTTGCTTCTTTCTTTTAATTTTATTAAGAAATTGAGGAGTCTCTTATTAAATTCTGCTTAAAAAAAATATCGTGAGTATTGCACAGGTTAATGCCACGGCTTTATTGATTTCAATATATTTTCTATATTCTTTCATACATTCACGTTCGTTGTGTTTATGCCTTACCATTCATTCCTCGTACACTGTATGTATTTGTACACTTTGTGTGTGTTTTCTATTTTAATGAGTCCTGCCACAACACATGCTCATACCACAATACTCATCTAGCTATGTATACTCGTATATGCAGTGTATTCCTCTCTGTGGTGTTGTCTTGTTATCTATGTACCTATTTGGCTTAAGGCTATTCATTTTCGTAGGTGGATTTTATTGTTAACATTATTTGGCTCATATTGTGCTAATCTCAGTCGGTTGAGTAATAACTAATGGCTTACATCCTTGCCAAGGACAATAGTAATATTGCTATAATTTGATATGCTATATGTTGTTATATGCGTGTATGCTTACATATACAGTGCATGTATTTGTGGATTTCTGTTTATTATATTTGTTTGATCAGGTTATAAATATTAAGCATTATTGTTATTCTGGTTGTAACAAAAGGAAAAGAGAATGTTGCCTTTTGTTATCTGAAATCAGAGTAAGGCGTCATTATCGTTGAATGATAACATTTTGAAATGTTAAAAATTTTCTATAAAACTGTTTATAATATTTCTATATTTGTGTAAGTTAAGCTCGTAAATAAAGAAATACAATTTTAATGAGAACAGAAATAGTAAACAAACCCATATTTGTTTAGTTTTCTAGAACATATTCCGATTCCTGCCAAAATCTTCAGAAATTGTCAGTTTATTTTAAGTCGCTTTTTGTAGTTTTCTAACATATGATATATCGAAGGATTCTTTTGAAACATTCCAGTACTGGTGGTTTTCCAATTTCTAAACATTTTTCGACCTCTGTATTTGAATTTAACGCTTAAAACATTCGATTGTCGCTAGATGTTTTGACTGTGTCAATATATTTATTTTTCTCTTCCATTCCTTATTTCCTCATCAATATTCCTGAATTTTTGACTAATTTTTCTACTGTTACAATACTTATCAACACTTGTAACTTCCGCAACATTTTTTTAACATTTCTTGGCTTTGCAATATTTTTTAACGTTTGAAATACATTCCAACTTTTGCAACATTTCTCTACCATTTCCAAAGTTTTTTTGCAATGCATTTTTCGACGTTTGCAACATTTTTGGATTTTTTTGCAACGTTTTTATCATTTTTATAATTTTTTGTCGGCTTTTGAAACATATTCCGAGTTTTGCAACATTTTTCAATATCTTCAACATTTTTCTATGTTTGCAACATTTTCCGATTTTTCCAACTTATTTCGACCTAGCAATACATCTTAGCATTTGTAATGCATTTTTCGACGTTTGCAACATTTTCGGATTTTATATCCAACCTTTCACTCGTTTTTCAACACTTCTCGAATTTTCCAACATTTTTCAATGTCTTCAACATTTTTCTACTCTTGCAAAATTTTCCGACTTTTCCAGCTCATTTTGACCTGTTAATACATCAAAACTTTTGCAACACATTTTTCGACGTTTACAACATTTTTTGACCTTTTCTGCAACTTTTTTTCGTGTACCAACGTTTCTCGACTTTTGCAACATTTTTCAATTTCTTCAAAATCTTTCTGTGCTTGCAACATTTTCCGACTTTTCCAGCACATTTCGCCCGTGCAATACATTTAGACTCATGCAACAGATTTCTCGATATTTGCAACATTTTTGGACTCTTTGCAACTAGTTTCTATTTTTTTCTACATTTTTCAAATTCTTCAGCATCTTTCTATGTTTGCAACATTTTCCGACTTTGCCAACACATTTTTCAACGTGTGCAACATTTCTCGACCTCTGCAACATTTTTCAATTTCTGCAAGATTTTTCAATTTCTTTAACATTTTTCTATGTTTGCAACATTTTTCAGCACATTTCGACCTTGCAACACACATCAACTTTAACAAAACACATTTTTCAACGTTTGCAACATTTCTCGATCTTTGCAACATTTTTCAATTTCTGCAAAATTTTTCAATTTCTTCAAAATCTTTCTGTGCTTGCAACATTTTCCGACTTCTCCAGCACATTTCCACCGTGCAATACATTTAGATTTATGCAACACATTCCTCGATATTTGCAACATTTTTGGACTTTTTTTGCAACTTTTTCTCATTTTTCAACATTTCTTGAACTTTGCAACATTTTTCAATTTCTGCAAGATTTTTCAATTTCTTTAACGTTTTTCTATGTTTGCAACATTTTTCAGCACATTTCGACTTTGCAACACATATCAACTTTAACAAAACACATTTTACGACGTTTACAACAACATTTTCTGACTTTTCACTTGTCTTCTAACATTTCTCGACTTTTGCAACATTTTTCAATTTCTTCAGCATTTTTTAATGCTTGCAACTTTTTCGTCTTTTGCAACATATTTCTCATTTTTAAAAAGTTTCTCGACTTTTGCAACATTTTTCAATTTCTTTCTGCTTGCAACATTTTCCGACTTTTCCAACACTATTTGACCTTGCAACATATTTCAACTTAAGCAACACATTTCTCGATGTTTGCAACATTTTTGGATTTTTTTGCAACTTTCTCTCATTTTTCAATCTTTCTCGACTTTTGAAACATTTCTTGGCTTTTGCAACATTTTTCGAAATTAGCAACATTTTTGACTTTTGCAAGACATGTGCAGACTTTTGTAGCATAATATAATGAACATTTTTTTTGACTTTCTCAACAAATTTCGACTCTTGCAACACTTTTCAACTTTTGCAACATTTTTCGATATTTGCAACCTTTTTTGACTTTTGCAACATTTTTCACATTTTCAAAAAAACCTCAACTTTGTCACAAGTGACACGAAAATTAATATACCAGTTAACCTCAAAAACTATAGGATACAAGAGAAAATTATGTTTTCCCAAAAAAGAAGAACAATAGCAATGTTGCCGGATGCCTTGTTGCATATGTGCTTTACCGGCTGTGGTCTTCTTTTGTTTTTTTTTTTTGGTGTAAAACCAATTTGATTTCACGCTCAGCATAAAACTGTTTCTTGCGAGCGTCCGCTTTAACTTCCTCGATACATTTACACCCACACACATGTTTCTACAATATTTGACCTTTGAACTCACACATACATATACGTCCATCTATACATTTCGCATGCACACTAAATGAAATTGCATAAAAAATGCGCATCGGTTTGGTCATAAATTTAATCCCGAGGAAATTCGAATTGAATTTATTTTACGTACCCAAGAGTTAACGAACCGCGCTTCCTACGAAAGTGGTTACATACAATTTCTCTGTATTTCGGTTTTTGTGTTTTTTGTTTTTCTGTTTTTGTATTCGCCCGCAGTGTCTCTATCTGTTAACTTTTGGCCTTTTTCTGTGTTGTATTTGTTGTGTTGTTTCTGGTTGTTTCATTTGGGCTCCTGCTGCGCTTCATACCTTTGTTTTTTTTTTTTCCTTTTTGAGAGTTATGTGGTTTGATCTCTGCCTTTAGTATGTGGTTTCTCTTTTCGCCATATTTATTTTATCCTGATTTTTATTTTTTATTCTACGATTTGCATTTTGCTTTTTTTCTTTTTTTGCAGTTAACATTTTACGAAATTTTTCCAAGTTTTATCTTTGTATATTTCTTGTTTGTTGCTGCTTTTTTGTTGTTTTGCTGTTACTTTTTTTCAATTTTGTAGAAATTCGCTGTTTTTCTGGCATAAGCGTGAGTTTCTTGGAATTGCTTGAATTTTTATGGTTAATATGCGTGAAGTTTCCGAGTGAATTCAGTTGGAAAAGAGTGGAAAAAAGTATTTGATTTGGTTAGAGATTTTTGGTTGAATTGGTAACATTTTGCTGTTATTGATATGTCTATTTTTTTATGAAATCGATATATCGATTGATTGTTAGTACATTTTCTTATTAAAAAATAATTTGTATTTTTATACAGAACATGAAAAAGCATTTAAAATATGTGATATGGCAAGGCAATATGGCAAGGCAACTATAAATGACCAAAATGTAAGATAAATTGTCTGACCATGATACAGCAAAGATGAAGCTAAATGAAAGGCAGATAATGTATTTCATTTATGGCAAAAATGTAAAATATTTTTGCAAGAATGTTTTGCAATGAATGTTTTATATTGCCACGTCAATGCTGCATAGGTAACTCCCAAATTATCCTTCTTGGGATAAGTGGCCTATAATATTCTTCATGGACTTTTGCACAATCCTGTCTAACCAGAGTTCTCTAAAGTGGCACCATTGCAAAGTTATAAGAAAAAAACAAAACAAAAAAATTGGAAATTCAGTGTAAGCTCAAATTTTGAAAAATATTAAAATGGAGTTATCTCAATACTAGAAAATTGGAGTTACCTAGTTGAAGCATTGACGTGGCGATATAAAAATTTAGATTTTTTTAAAATTTTATTACCGTGTTCATCCTGATCATATATGACGATTGAGATGAATTTGCGTTTGAAGACATTTTCACTATTTCGATAAGAACCAATATTTTTCAAATCTTGACCTGAGATGGCGGTTCTGATCTACAATGTTGTGTTCGGTTTTAGCAATGACTTGATATTTTGTATGTTTGTAGGGTAAGGTAACCTGCTGTGGGCCGTCACTGGTTGTGGGCCACCCCTTGACAGATCTGAGTATGAGGTTATGTGTACATTGACAATAGACAGTATTAGTGCAAACACTGAAGTGAAAGGACGCATCTGACCCGCAGCTACAAAAAAAAAAAAAAAAAAAAATTGCCGAAGAAATTTTCAATAAAGTAATTTCTGAAGATTTTGCGAGTGTGATAAAGCGAAGTGAAATATTGCAAAGAGGTAAGTGTTATGCATTTTTATGCAGTATTTGCGTTAAATTTTCCAATTTTATATCGAGTTTGCTCAAAATTTTTCGCCACGAGAATTTTGCAAGTCACTTAAGGGATGGCTGCCGTTACCGGTTGTGGGCCACCATGTTTTTTGCATGAAAATTATTGCAAATCAATGTCCCTCGCACCAATTTGCAGCCAATTCGATTAAATGCAACGGTGGCTGCGATCGGCTAGTGCATTTGAAATGCGCTGCTATAGAAAAGAGCTATTATACATGCAAAAATTGCGAAACCGATGAGGATGATTCATAATTTTAAAAAGCCACATTTTCTTTTTTCGCCACTAGAGGCTTTATTGATAAATAAATTTTGATAATACATATTTCTTTACTGGTTTTTTTCATAATTTTGCATTTGAAGTGGATTTCTCAGAGTGGCCCACAACCGGTTATAAATTTTTTTTTGTCCAAAACAAGCTCTTTACAAAAAAATTTTTTGTTGAAAATTATAGAAAAATTGTTTCTTTTTGGTTACCTACTGCCTCTAGCTTTCCATTGGTACCCACAAGTCCGAAAAATGTATACTTGAATGCAAGTTATGGGCAAAAAACGAAACCCGGCCCACAACCGGTTACCTTCCCCTAGGTATATTATATTTTAAAGTCCCTGAGAATGATGAAATATCGGAAATAAATAAATTAAAAATTTAAAACAAAGTTTTTTATTTAAAATTGACCGAAAAGTTCGAATATCCAAAATTTTTTTTTTTTTTTGTAAATTTAATTTTGGACATGGTGTCGCATGTGACCGTCGAATACATTTGAAGTAAACCAAAGTCAAAACAAAACGGATTTTTTTTTTTACAATAGGCTTAACTTATAGCTCTTAATTAGCCCTATAATTGGTGTTAAGTATGATTTTGGGCAATTTTTCCTTTTCAAGAAAGTTGCAAAAAACCAAGGCGGTCGAACGGGACAAAAACAGAAGTGGTTTTCATGGCCAACAATTCAAACGACGAGTGCAGGGAAACCTTAGACAATATTTCAATGTAGCTAGCTTTAGAATGTTGTACATTGATGTTTTTTAAAAATTGTTTTAATTTTACCCTAAAATGGTTTCTACTTTTTTTTTAATTTCATTTTAATCAGGGTCGCTCGGGACCTTTCGCCCGGACATTTTTTTTCACGATAAATGTTGATCCCGATCGAAAAGTATTTGACCTTGCCCCCGGCCGTTGAATGTCGGGAAAACGCTATTTATATGAAAAGAAGTGCCTGTAGTTTAAACAAACCATCTTATCTTTGAACCTATTTGACAAATGAGAATGAGATTCATTACATAAGTATATGAACAATACCTGAATAAATAACATACAATAAAAAAAATGGACGTTGCCATGCCCCATCTATTCCAAAATTTTCTTCTCTCCGGAACTATTTGACTTAGGTTAACGAGATTTGGTACACATAGAATTGGCACTGGGAAAAAATTTATCAATTAAAAATGAATGGGGTCACACCCCGTCCATATCCTGCACAAGGCACTATCCTGCTTGCTTATTGACTTGTAATAATGTAAAGCAAAACAAAAAAAAGTATAAAGTAGAGAGTTTATGATCGATCTTGCGTGATTCTTGAATTCTTTTGGGGCCATAAGAAAATGGAAGCTTATGCACTCATTTTAGCTATTTGGAATGGTCTATTGAGCGTTAGAAAAACATATTTTAAAATAAAAATTCAAAGAACTGTAATGGTTTTTCCGAAAAGGATTATATTTTTTTTTTCTGACGGAAAGTTATCAAAAACTTTTTGCTCTTTAGAAGAGGTATCCCTCCTCTAAATAACTTGAACCCTAAGGAAGCATCTTAAAAGCTTTTTTTTAATAATAAATGAATACCACATCAAACGACCTATCTCTTTAAAATAATCGTAGACAAAATGGTCCTACTTATGGTGTTTCCAGAAAAAAAATAAAATAAAAGTAACTATGTTCAGATACTGATAAATATCAAAATGACTTACATTGGTCCGTTAATTATATAAATTTTCTTAAATTTTGACTTGAGACCCTAATGTTCCCGCGGTGTTCAAAGGGTTAAAACAGCTAAATTGATTAGTAGGGGTAAGTGGGGTAAAGTGGGAAGTGGGTTAAAGTGGGAAATGCCCCTTTTCGGGCAAACTAGCAAAGTATAGCTGTCATGCGCTTTTGACATGTACTTGCAATGACCGTAAGCAAATTTTTATGGTATAGCGATGCGTGCATACGTATTTTTGTGATCTCTAGAATCATGTAAAGTTTTTAAGTGATTTTGAAATTTCATTTTGAAATTTTTAAGCATCGATATTTTTACTGTTTCTGGAGACAAACCGATTAAAAGTACACAAAACTATTCTTTGTAGTCTTAGAAGGTCACATTTTTTGCAAAATGTGGTATCGGGGTAAAGTGGGAAATGTTATTTCACGATTGCTAGTCCCCACTTGTCAACGTATTATTCTATTTCATGATCCAAATAAGTGTTGAACATTTATATTGTGAGTATACATTCCGGAAAATCTAAGCGAGTTGCAAAAAGCAGCTGAGAAACGTTTAGCAAATAAACAGAAGAAAGAGGGAAACGAATCACAAAAAATAGAGTACCAGGAGCAAAAAAGCACCACCAGCAAAGAAAGCGTCAAAGAAGAAGCAAAGAAGTTCTAGATCAGATGAAGATCGTGATTTTTGCAGCATTTGCATGGAACTCATGCCCGAAATCATGACCAGACACAATACCATCAAATGCAACCTAAAGGATTGTCAACGCCCATTTCACTTGAAATGCGTTAATCTCACTACAAGCTTCTTTTATTACTAACACTGTGACCCGGACGTCGATGTTTCATCAGAGAACGACGAATAAGCTACTATGTCACAAATTTTTTCAAACACAATTTTCATATATTTTTTTCCAGCGAAATCATTATTTCTTTTCATATTTATTCCTATGGGTGTGTTCCTTGAACCTTTTTTGACTTACAATAAAGATATTAGAACTTTTTTCCAAAATTTTTTATTAGTTTTTATGAGTTTTGGAAGTTTCCCACTTTACGCCAAGAATTCTAAATTTTTGCCATTTTGGGCATCTTCGATCAAAGCGTCGTACTCAACAGAAAATCCATATTTTCGGTTCGTTTCTTCGGCATAAATATAGCTTATTTAATTTTCTTTATTATAGGAAGTTGAAACATGATAAAATAAGAAGTTTTATTCATTTTATGAAGCTTCGAAAAAAATTTCCCACTTTACCCCACTTTCCCCTACCAAATACGTTTTTTTTGAACTTAAAATAAAAAAAAAAGATATTTTTCAAAAAATCAGTAAAATGTTATAATCTCTAATAGAGCTCTACACATTCGTGTAAATATTGTTATTCTCCATCCAGCCTTTAAAAAATCAGAATTTCATACCAGTATGAAAATCATATAGGCAAGGCGCCTATGTAGCGGTATTTAAGTACGCGTAACTTTTTTATTAATGAAAGTTACTAATTTTTTTCCAAGAACAGATTATGCAGATTTTGGAGAACATTTCTGTGTAAAAATTTTGTTTTTATTTATGGGTGGGTATTGCTGTAATATCTATTTGTTTATTAAAAAGTGCATTATTTATAAGAAATTTTAAAAATTTTTATAAAAAGTTTATTTCATCAAAATCATTGCTTAATATTTACGGAGAAATCGCAATTTCAAAAAAAAGACGTACATAAAAATTCACATGCTTATAACTTTTAAAAAAATTTTAATTTTTTAAAAAATTATAAGTCAATAATCCTGATCAAAAACTCTTCAAAGAACCACCAAAATAAGTTTGAGATGAGCAAGTTAGTTTTTACTGTGTTCGTTTCAAAAAATTTAACTCATTTACAAATTAAGCAAAGAATTGAGAGGATATATTGATCAATTTGTTTCAAAGAAGTTTATTGACGTTTCAATTTATTGTGTGTATGTAAATTCAACGCTATCTCAATTAGCTTTGCAATCCAAAATTTTTTCCTCGAATAAAATATATTTTAGCCAATTGACTTCATCACTAATGTGGCTCCACTCATGCGCACAATACCAATATTTTATTTACATGATGTTGATGATGATGATATGCTGCTGCTGCTGCTGTTGCTGCTGCCGTTGCATGAAAAAATATTTGCAATTGGCGGAGGTCAACGAGCGGAAATTGCGAAATTTATTTTGTCGATTTGCGGTTGAATGCACCGAATCAGATTTTGCGTTGTGAGTGTATGTGTGTGCTTTGAAAATTGATTAAATTTTGAAAATTGCAAGATTAAATATTTTACGAACGTGAATGAAGTTGAATAGTTAGATAGCAGCAAAGGATGTGTTTTGCTATACAAGCAATCTGTATTTGAAGATATGAAAGGAAGGAAATGTTATGGTGGAAATATTCAAAAATAGAAAATTGAATGAAAGGTATCTAAGTATGTAATGCAATGTTTTCCTTTACTAACTATCTAAAGGTTCTATTCTTTTTTTATTCAAAGCTTTTTTCTTTTTTTTTATTATCAAAAGTTGTCTCGCAATAAAATATGCAATAAAAATAATTCATAATTTTAGTTCAGAGCTTGTTTGCTTCTTTTTTTCAGAATTTCAGTGAAACTAGATGGCATTAATTTAAATAACTTAGTTTTAGGTTTTTGCATGTGTGCACGGAGAAAAAAATAGTATCTACCTACTTCTTTATTTCTAACAAGTTTTACCAGAATTTCAAGTCAAAATGGTGGCAACTCCTCACTGAAGTAAATTTTACCTTACTGTTTTAGTCAATTCAGAATTTTCGATGACCATACATGAACTGTTAAAAACAAAATAACAAACCATACAAGTCCGTCCGTGTGATAGAAACACATCTTCTGCACTACTGGCCCATTTGATGAAGAGGTATAAAATTTTTATATTATATAAGAAAATATCTGTCCAAACGTAAGTATTTTTACTAGAATTTAAAGTCAAAATAGTTATATGTATATTTTTATGATATATACCTTACCATCAAAAACCACAGTCGCCGACGAATTCCGTGAAGATCGTCCAAAATCGTTTGTTATGCCACAAAACATCTATACAGTGCATGAACTGATAATGCAAGATCGTCATGTGACATATTGTGAGATAGAAGCATCCTTGCACATTAGTTCCACTTCAATACATTCGATTTTGCATGAGTTGTAAAAACGTTTGATCTCGTTGGAAACCCCATAATTTATCAATCGCTTAAATTACACTGTTCGACAATTTCGAACTTTTTAAAACACATTAGAAAATCCGAAAAAATCTTAAAGTAGACATTAACAAAAAATACCCGTTTTTCGTGGTTTTTCTCCAGCACGTCACATTTTTTTTTTAATCGATTTTTGAAGTTTTTTTATTCACTGTACATCCAAAAAACATAAATACCGCATTCTTGTATTAAATCGATGAATTTAACTATATGATCCTTACATCTGAGGTGTATCATATGTTCAGCAAACTTATGCAAGATATTGCGGGGAATATTTTTGCATAAAATTGTAGTACATACTGACTCAATATTCCCCTGTTTTAGGTGACATTTTCGTAACTTTTTAAGAAAAGGGCAAAAATGACCCACATGTGGGGGTTGTACAGGGTTAAAATTTTGCACAAAAATATTCCCTGCAATATCTTGCATAAGTTTGCTGAACACATGATACACCTCAAATGTAAGGATCATATAGTTAAATTCATCGATTTAACATAAGAATGCGGTATTTTTGGTTTTTTCATGCACATTGGATAAAAAAACTTCAAAAATCGTTTAAAAAAAATGTGACGTGCTGGGGAAAAGCCACGACACACGGGTATTTTTTTTTAAACGTCAACTTTAAGATTTTTTTGGATTTTCTCATATGTTTTTTTTTGTGTCGAACAGTGTTATCAATGGAAATAAATTAAAAATTGTTCTTGTATGATTTTTCCTTAAAAAGTTATGACCATTTTAAAATGATGCATGTATATTAAAAATCAAATGAGAAATCATTGGTCCTGTATATAACTTTAAAAATAGTGTTTTCAACTTTTAGGTTAGCGTATCTCAAAAACCATAGTTGATAGAGCAATTACGAGAATGGATAAAAATTAAAAAAAAAAAAAATGTTGTAATTTACAGTGTCAGCAACTTAATCCATTCAATAAGCAGACTTTGGAAACAAACCAACTTAATAAAATTCATTGAAAAAATTCGAATGAAATCTTCGCAATTTTCTCTTTTACATGTCACTATCGACAAAAATGATTTTTTCATTAAAATTTGCATCCAAAAAAAGGAAACAAAAAAATGTTGCATCTGCCCATGTTGCCACTTGTAACAAGAATCACTCACACGTATGTAAAAATAAACTGTTGTTGTATCTCTTTGTTAATCAATAAAAATGCATTTTAATTTAAAAATTTAAGCTACGGCTGTATATTGATGATGTATAAAAAAAGTCATTGAAAAAATGGTTAAAATTGGTTGAAATTGTTTGGATATTTCATTCTTATTGCTGTTGTTGTTGTTATTGCTGCTATTGGGCCTACCACAATGTACATAAACAACAATTGCAGTTTTAATTATCAATCGATTCACTTTACCATATCATATGCGTATTCCTAATGGGTTTGTTTGCCCTGAGAGTGCCGATACAATGGGTTTGAGTAATTGCCATTTTTATGGTTTATTAATTGGATTTTTGTTTTTTTTTTTTTGAAACAGTAACAAACACATTTTTATTGTATGCACCGTGTTTTTTCCTGTCTTAATTTGTATATGAATGTGTGTAAGTGTTTTTTTTTTTTTGTAAATTCTGTTTTTTATTAAATGTCAATAAAATTGATTTGATAGGGAATTTTATTTTTGCGTTCACATGCACTGTTGGTGTTAGTGCAGCAATTCATCAGTTTTATTTTTGAGCTTGTTGAATTTAATAAAATTATGCCTTTAGATTTATATTTAACTTTTAAATGAATATTAAATTTAATGTCGCTGTGATCACATTTCGTCTATGAGAATTGGAAGATTTGTCCAACATGAATTTGATATTTAAATATGTGAGTCAATTTATAATAAAGCTTAAATAAACAAAAAAAACTATTAACAAGAAAGCATTAAAAAATAGCAAAAAAAAAATTTTTCTTCATTGCCTCGTTGGAGAATTGAACCCATGGCCAAGCAATCATAACTAATTTGTCATACCAATTGGATACAGCACCACTTGAATTAAAGTTGTCTACTAACACTGAGTCGAAAACATATCTCTCTTGGTATAGATGGGTATTGGGTAGAGAATATAATGCCGGATATTTTTCTGGTCCCAACATCTTGGGATACAGGAATATTCCAGAATTTTAGGGATTCATGAAATAAATTAATTAATTTAGCTTGGGATTACAAGCTTTCCGCGATCCACTTGCTCCCTAACACATCAAACGGAGATTTTTGTACTTTTATGCAAAAATAACTCAGGATCCTGACATAATACAATAGTAAAAAATCAAATTCAGATTCATAATAAAATGATCCCAAACCACACTAAACGGCTTTGCAAGTGACAAACCATTAAAGGAATATATGTACCTATGGAATGTGGGGAATAAAAAAAGAGGGTAGTCTCCAATCGAGTTTCTCGAATCTCATGTACAATAGATAGGTCCAAATTTGTATGAAAAACAGAAATCCAAATGTATCGATTGTATCAGTGAAATTATAACGTTACTGACTACGTACTGTTTGTCAGTTCGTCAATTGTGAAAAAGAGCAAACGATAGTGTATCGGTCTAATGACTTGCACTGCGTAGAGAGGCCTGGGTTCAAATCCTCCACTCGGTGATTTTCAATTCGAATTTTTAAATATCTATTAATTTTTACACAATTTGTCTCAAGTCTTCTTGCTCAGAAATATATGAGCAGTTTATTTTGAAAGTGGCCTAAGTCCATTTCGGAGCAAAAGTAATGTCATAATATGAATCAGCTGGCATTTTATTCAGAACGAATACTTAAAACTTTGTATCGGGCAAAAAACCGATTATTACGGCACATAATGTGAATGACATTACTTTTGCCTCGAATTGGACTTATGCCACTTTCAAAATAAATGGCTCATTTATCAAACTCTCTAGCACATTCGGCTATGAAACCTTTTGACATTTTTGTGTAAAATTTGAATGTCAAACTATATATGTTGAAATTTAAAAATAAAAAAAAATATAAAAATGGCTTTTTTCTGGTCCGAATGTAATGCAAAAGGAGACAATTGACCTTTTTCTGGTCCGATTGTAATGCATAAGCAGACAATTGGTTACTCTTAATGACAAACAATGTTAAACGTTAATAGAACTTTTTATGTGATGGGACCAGAATTTGGACTAGTCAGTATCTCCCATTGGAGTAGTTTGCAAACTAGTTTTGGAATAGACAGTGGTCCTGCAGGGCTGTGTCAAAAAACTTGATTCTTACAAATACTTCAGTGTACTGTATTTAACACAAAGAAATGCTTCAAGTCAGTGGTAAGAGGTGCGAGTAGAAAACCAACAGTAAAATTTGTGATATAATACTTGCAAATTGCAACTTGTAACGTATTGGCAAACCAGGATTGTAGCAGCTTTCATACATTTTCGTTCGTTCGAGAGAGAGAGAGAGCATAAACGAAAAAGGCAATAGAAGATAGCAAAACTATTTTTTGCACCAAGGTCTCGTTTTGTAGTGTATACTACAATTACAGTATATGCAGTGAACTAAACTAAAATACATCAAACAAGATATGTATATGCAGTATTTTCATATCCAAGTACTGTCAAGACATCTGAATGCTGAATGCTGAAGTATTTGATAAATAACAAGCGGGTACAAAACATTACGTATCTTGAAACGAAATGTTTTAAAGCTCCAACAAGACTTCTTGTGCAGACTCTTATTGCATACTAAAATGCATCTAGCTCCTTCATTATTTAGAGTTAGTCCGTCTTCTGACCTTCAGCGAATCTTTCGGCATCACAATATTGATTTCAGACTCATAGTCTCTTAAAAAAGTTTTTCTGAAATAAATCACTAGAGACTTTTAATGAAAAGAATTCTTAATTAACCGAAAGATATTTATCAATATGGTACTTTTCATTTGCACTTTTAAATACTAAAAAAATTAAAAAATAAACGAGTTTTTCAAATGAAAAATCCTACAATCATTTAAGAAAGCAAACTGTTGAATCAACTCTCAAAACTAAGCTTCAATTAAAGTGATGCTATCTCAAATACATACAAACCTGAACGTATGCCAGCTCATGAGCACTTACTGTCTCGAATACATTTACAAACATTTAGACACATACGAGTATTTACGTATATACAGTATATGTAATTGACATCGAGGCTAAACAATTGTTAAGATAACTACAACAAAATGCTACCACTACAACACTGCAATTATATGCAGTAGGAATAGTAGTAGTAATAGTAGTAGATGCTGGGTTAGAAAAGTGGGAAAAAATAAAGACCCTTTTAAATGAAAATGGCGAAGAGCCTTTTTGACAATTGCGCTCTTGTCAACTCGACTTTTTCTTTTCAGTTTTTTTTTTTTTAATTTTTTCTCTGCTCAACTGGAACAAGTGTCTACGTCTAAATGCTGCTAACCTCATTTGTTGAATGAGTTGCAAAAGAAAAAAAAACGATCAAAAAAACTGTAATTATAGGTAGGCAGTAGTGGTAGTGTAGCCTTTATGCAAATGTAAAAGATAGTAGTCATAGTAACAGCAGCCGCAGTTAAAGTACTTCGTAGTAGATATTCAGTGCTGCAAATGCTGAAAATGAAATGTTGCAAAAAAACACTTTAATTTTGTGCTGCTGTGACAATGACTCCCGGTGTCAGGTCGTTCGTTCGTTCGTTGTATGTTAACAGTTGGGCCTAAGCTTAATTAGACTTAAAGTGTACTATGTAGTTGATGTGGAGGATTTGTATTTAGGGCAGTAGTTGTGTTCATTTCAGCTTGACAATCACGGTGAGTGAAAAGGCCAAACATATGTTTGTAGAAATTTATATTTTAATTTAAATTCAAAACATTTAATTGAAGCAACTTATGACATATCATGTTGTTTAAATTATTTTTGCCAGATTTTTAATGTAAAATTTTTTCTTTTTTTCAGCGCTCAATAGGATGCTCAACTAAAGTCTTGGTAAGTTTTCTGTACATAAATTTAAGCTTATTTTAAGATATGAAAAATATTTTACCTAAAATGTTCCACGTATATTGCTGTGCAAAACATTTGCAACCAAAAAAACTGAATCACTAATTTTTGGCCTCTAAAACAGATGCAAATGAAATACTTGGTAATACTTGTATGTATATTGGTAATGTCACTGTGCTAAAACTTCATCTAACAGTATCCAGCATATTTGTGAGGAAAAAAGTGCTAGAATACGAAAATCAGAGTAAATACAGGCTATACTGTCGTTTCTGTTCCTTCTCCTATCCTACTGGCTTCGTACTGTTTTGTACAGAGTTAATAATGTCATAACTGTCACTAGCCCAATGTCATTACGGTCCCTTTCCCCATACCTTTGGCTTCGTATTATTTTGCACAACGAGGTCAATAATATCATTGCCGTCTCAGGGTCCCTGTACCTGTACCACAGGCGTTATACCTACTATTCTGAACATTGATAACAATAATATCATTACTGTATCTGGCCCAATGTCATTACTGTCTCTTTACCACAGGCTTCTAACTGTTTTGCACAAAGAGTTCATAATGTCATTACTGTATCTAGCCGAATATCATTGATGTTCCTTTGCACATACTTACTGCAGGCTTTGTACTAAGTATTTTGCACAACGAGGTCAATAATGTCGCTACTCTCCCTGGTCCAATGTCATTACTGTCCCTTTGACTATACCACAGGCTGGTTTTTTTCACTTCACAACAAGTTCGATGAAAGTTTTTTGTGATACTTGAGGTATTCTGATTAAAATTTAGCAATCATTTTAACAGATGCAACAGTTGTGTGTTCTAAAAAAAAAAAAAACAAAAAATTACGTTTCCCTCAAGATTCAATTTTATACTTTTTGAATATACCCTGCAGAACCACCTACTATTCAGAAACTAGTTTGCAAACTACCTTGGGAGAAACCGGCTAGTCCAAATTCTGGTCCCATCACATATAAAGTTCTATTTACGCCCCTGCAGGACCACGGAATATTCCAAAACTAGTTTGCAATCTATTCCATGGGAGAAACCCACTAGTCCAAATTCTGCTCTCATCACATATAAAGTTCTATTTACGTTTTACATTGTTTGTTATTGGGCATAACCAATTGTCTCCTTATTCATTACATTCGGACCAGAAAAATGCCATTTTTTATTTTATTGATAAATTTCAACAAATCTAATTTGAAATTAAAATTTTACTCAAAAATGTCAAAAGGTTTTATAGCCGAATGTGCTAAGGGTTCGAATCTCAGTGTGGATGAAAATTTTTAATTAATTTTTTATTATTTTATTCCTCGGCTATGTTGGACACATATTTTATTTTCTGCTCCAAAGATTCTTCAGACAAATTGTGTACAAATTCATATTTAATTTATATCATTTAGATTGTTTGTCATTGGGCGTAACCAATTGTCACTTTATGCATTACATTCGCACCAAAAAAGGTCAATTATCCCTTTATGCATTGCATTCGGACCAGTAAAAGGCCAGTTTTTTTTTTTTTTTTTTCATTTTATTTATAAATTTCAAAGAATTTAATTTAATATACAAATTTTACACAAAAACGTCAAAAGGTGTCATAGGCGAATGTGCTAAAGAGTTTGTTATAAATTTCTGAGCCTTGTGTTCCAGGTTCGAATCTCGGTCTGGATGAATTTTTTTTTATTAATTTTTTTATTATTTTATACTTCGGCTACGCATTTCCGCTCCGCAAACTCTTCAGACAAAGTTGTGTACAAATTAATAGAAATTTAAATATTGGAATTGATTAACACCGAGTGGAGGATTTGAACCTAGTCGTCTCCACGCAGCGCAAGTCAATAGACCGATACACTATCGTTTGCTCTTCTTCACAGTCGACGTATTGCCAAAAAGTAACATATCATTACTGTCGCCCTGAGATCAAAACTGCATAAAAATGGCACTGCGGTAATCTAGAGTTAATTCTAATTAACGATATCTTGGACAAAAACAGATGATATCGATATAATTCAAAGTGTGTTCTAAAGAATTACTATATAACCTCAAACTAACCAAAAATCTAAATTTTTGCATAAAAATATCTCATTACCATGATGCGATAGAGCAATACTGCGGCGAGCCATGGATGAAGCATCGAAAATTACATCGAAAATGCCTAAAGTAGTTTCGTTTTGTCGGCCTATAGTGATTTGTGTCTTGTTAGCGCTGTCTCAAAATGTCATAAATGTCCCCTACACATATCACCTGGTCCTTGCGTTCCTAATTCTTGTGGCTTTAGAGAAATTTTTCACAGAAAAAAATTTTGAAGAGTCTTTTATAAACGTATGTCAACTCTAATCGTAAAGGCAAAATAACATAGTTCAGACCTTAAAATAAAACATCTCCAACATGACATTTGTGGCATGCAAAAATTACCTTTTAAATGAAATTATCCATATTTGTAAATGTATGTTTTCAATTTGTACAACCAATTAAGAAGTTTACTGAAAGTGCAGTGCACTTTTTCGATATACGACTACACAAGTGTATGTAAATATTATCGATAATGTAAAATTCAAATAAATAAATAAACAAATCGATCGATACATTCATTCATAAATGCAAAATGTTGAGTGCTATCTAATGTGGCATAGTGCTTTTTACATTTTAACTTGAAAAGGGGGGCACAATGGACGCATGTACTCAGATTTGTAAACACTTATGCCTTTTTTACAGACATATATTGTATAGTTATGTATGTGTATGATGTATACTCGTACATACATCCTCAGTGTAAAATTCATGAAATTTCTATTGCAAACATCAGCCGTGTTTCTTTTGATGCGTATATACAATTGTGGATATTTTTAAATTGCGATAACTCATGAACAGTGAGTCGCACAAAAAAAACTCTAACGGACTTTTTTATGGAGAATCACGTTCCCTACAAAAAATTTTCATTTTATATTTAAAAAAATGTATCTTTTAGGAGTTATTCTTTAAAAACTGCTTAAGCGCCGATAAACTGCAAAAAATCATTTTTTTTTAAATAACTTCTAAATAATTATTTTTTTTTTACAAATGATTAAAATTATTTGTAGACCATGTGGTTCTCCCTGAAAAAAACCCTTGGACTTTTTATCGTACGACTCACGGTTCATAAGTTATCGCAATTTGAAAATTACCACAATTGTATATACGCGTCAAAAAAAAAACACGCCTATTATTCATAAATTGTAAATAAATAATATGGAATTTTGCAATTACAAAAGTAAATCGAAGAGTAGGAAATGAAATTTTAATTACAACATCAAACTGAGAATTTAAGTGAATATGATAAATGAAATGAAAACAATAATGGTAATTGCTATTGAAAGCTGTGGGAAAAATACAAATACTAAAATAATAATACTTCGAAGGAATAAGCCCCATATGCAAGGAGCTTAGTAAAAGCTAAATATAATTAATATTACGTGTTAAAACATTTTAGTAACATTTTATTAAATTATTCCTGAAGAAGTGGCGAGCCGAAAAACTACAAATATTTTTAAGTGTCACATCCTGACCTCAAATTAAAAAACTGGTACAACAAATGTACTACCAAATTAAAGGAAATTTAACGAGGATTCAAAAAAAAAAAATTTATAAAAAGGTATATTAATAGGACCTTTTTCGTACTACAATGGCCGCCAAAGTCAAATATTCAAATCTTTATGAAGTTATCTTCTTATTCATAATCGGCATAATCGGGGATTTCACAGATTAGCGGACATGGTATATTTAGACTTTTCTCTATCTCATAAGCCATTTGTTATGAGTTCCAAAGGAAAATAAAACTTTGAGTACAAAATCTCATCAGAAACCGTAGGTATTTTTTCGTCAAAGTTGAATAAGCATTTCTTCGAGGCAACGTTGAACAACGACAGCTTCAACTTAGCCTCAAATACTCCAATAATATCCGCTGAGTTTTGATTGTGTTACTGGCTTTACTAATATACATGTACAGTGTGGGGTAAAAAAAGCGCTATTTTTCGAGTTTGCATAACCAATCTTAATTTTCTTTTCAAATATTTCTTATAAAAATTTACTAAGTCGTTAAAAGTACAGCAAGTAAACTTCCCGTAAAAGTTATGCAGAAGTTTTTTTTAAAATTTTTACCTGAACGCTAATTGATTGATTCATTTACTCGGATTATTCTTCTAATCAGAGCAAATATGCAAAATTTTATTAAATCTACACTGAATTTAAATAAAAAGTAGAACGCAGATTACAACAAAATGTGAATAAAAAAACGTGTAAAAAGTAGACACAAAAATATCACCAACCCACACCCACACCCACACACATACACACACACACACACAAATACCACTCATGTGCCACGTTAATCCACTCACGTAGAAAACTTGCAATAAAATTGAAAACATTTTTGCTTTTGTGTTTTTTGGATTTGATTTGATTTCATTTTTATTTGATTTTTTTTCTTTCTGCTCGACGAGGTAGCGTTTCAATTTTTTCCCGTGTCAGCTGAATTTTAAACAAAATTTTACCACAGTGAAAATTTTTTTATTTATTTTGTTGTTGTATTTTTTTTTTGAAACAAATTGTGTCGTTGTTTTGAAGTACAGGAAAAGTTTTTGAATTTTGGGCATTTTTTTTTTCATTTTATTTTTATGTTTATGTACAAGTTTTGTTGCATAAATAACTCGATTTATGTTTAAAAGTACAAAAATAATAAATTTTTAGTTCATCCTGTTAAAAAAGGTCATAATTCAAAATCAAAAAAAGAAAAAAAAAAAAAGAAAAAAATTTTAAAAATGTACAAGTTAATCCCCATATCAACTGTTGTCGTTACAAAAGGTATTAAAAGATGTAGATGTGCATTATATGGGACAGTTACGCGTTTTCAACAAAGGTTATTACATAGTTAAGGGAAATGATGCTATTGTGGTATAGTTTTTCAATGTGGTACGGTCGCATATCTCCGATTTGGGAAAGAACCTGCGAACGTCACTGCTTTTATCCTGTCGAAAAACATGAAAAACCAGGGATGTGTTGCTGTCATGGACCAAACAAAATTTTTTTGATGTCAGTTGAACGAAACGTAAATCGCGTGTGGTTGATTTTTTTTCCGGATTTTTTGCAAAAAAATGTTGTTAAGAAAAAGTTGCTTTTTGGTGAAGTTCAATTTATATTCAATTAAGGTAAGTGAAAAATATTGCGATGCAAGTGTTTAACTATGTTAATTCACAAAGTTTCCAATTTAATTTTTACAATTTTGTAATTTCTAAAAATTGGCCAATGTGGTATAGTCGGGATTCGCTAATGTGGTATATGAATATTTCTTGTTATTCTTAACATTATTTGATTGCTGTTTATTTTTTTGTAAAAACTATGAGTTTGAGAACCAATGTAAATGTTATTATGAACTTATTTCATAACTTGCAAACTTTATATTTGGTTGTATGGTTAAGTATACCACATTATCCTACTTATATGTACCACATTACCAGCCCACTTTACAAGTACTGATCAGTATATATACCACATTACTTCCCAACTTTTTGAAAACAACTTTTTTGACTTTCTTCAGATTTTGCTCAATAACTTTTTTTAATGAAATTGCACACATTTTATTGAAATACTTTCTGTAGCCAATACTTCAATGATTAGCATAACAAAATTTGGCTGGAATTGATCCAACGGTTCACTTTCAAATTCCACCTAAACATTAGGTATACCACAATAGCATCAGTTCCCCTATATTATATAGTTTGGCAGATGAGTAGCAGTGAGCAGTCGATTTATAAAATTGACATTGAACGTTGGAATTAGATAGTATCGATCCGCATTTGATTTAAAAAAAAACATTTTTTTTAGGTCCATAAAGTGAGCTATGCAGGTGTGACGAATTTCGATGTTTTTTGGTTGGGAGTTTTGAGCTATTTTCGAACTTTTCAACAGTAATTTCGAGCTGTCTGGGAAATTTTCCATTTTCCGGAAAAGCGGAAAGATTGTTCTGCACAGCTAAGTTTATTTTTTCAGCCAGACGAATCTGCGGAAAAGTTAGCGATGAAATCTTTTAACGAAGGAATTTCGAGCTACTTTCGAGCTAATTTTGAGCTAAAAGCATTTTCCGGAAAACTCCCAACTTTCCCGGAAAATCCCAAAAAAACTTTCTTTATGGATAACTTTATTTTTTTCAGCCAGACGAATCCGCGGGAATAGTAAGCGATGAAATCTTTTAACGCAGGAATTTCGAGCTACTTTCGAGCTGACCTTGAATGAAGTGTTTTCCTTAAATTTCCACGGAAAATGCCAAATACAAGCTCTCAGCAAATCTAAGACGAACTCGGACAAGAGCGTGTGCTCAAAAGTAAGTAAAAGTTTCAAAATGCTATACTGAAAGCGTTTCTTGAGATAAGCCAACAAAATTTATATGATTCCGCGAAAAACTTTCGATCATAATCCGAATAATTTGTGGAAAAAAATAAATTTTTTTTTTTTAATTTTTTGTGATTTTCCGGGGAAATTTAAGGGAAACACTTCATTCAAGGTCAGCTCGAAAGTAGCTCGAAATTCCTGCGTTAAAAGATTTCATCGCTTATTATTCCCGCGGCTTCGTCTGGCTGAAAAAAATAAAGTAAGCCATAAAAAAAGTTTTTTGGGATTTTCCGGAAAAATTGGGAGTTTTCCGGAAAATGCTTTTATCTCAAAATTACCTCGAAAGTAGCTCGAAATTCCTGCGTTAAAAGATTTCATCGCTAACATTTTCCGCAGATTCGTCTGGCTGAAAAAATAAACTTAGCTGTGCAGAACAATTTTTCCGCTTTTCCGGAAAAAGGAAAATTTCCCAGACAGCTCGAAATTACTGTTGAAAAGCTCGAAAATAGCTCGAAATTCCCAACCAAAAAACATTGAAATTCGTCACACCTGCATAGCTCACTTTATGCACCTTTTTTTTCGACTTCCAAGTTAATCAGTTAGCAGAGGAACACCTCAGGGGGGTGTCCTCGCACCTCTTCACCACCAAACTTCAATCTCCCTCGGCTAAATGGGCATACTCTGACACTTTCCAAGACAGCCAAGTATCTAGGAGTTATACTGGATCCAAAGCTAAACTGGAAAGAAAATATCGAACTGAGATGCAAGAAGGCCTGCATAGCCTTCTACGCCTGCAAAAAATTTTCAGTAAAAAATGGGGAATTCAACCAAAAATGGTACTTTGGATGAACACAGCAGTAGTACGTCCAATCCTCACCTATGGCTCCCTAGTTTGGTGGCCGGCCACTAGCAAAGGCTATAATCAGGCAAAACTAGAAAGAGTGCAAAGGACCGCATGTGTCGGTGAAACGGGGGCACTGAGATCTTGCCCTACCGCAGCTCTTAGCGTTATTTTACACCTTTTGGCCTCCTACCTCTTTTATTGAAGCTATTGCTTCAAGCAGCGCAACAGATTACACCTGCCCCATACTCAGTTTTGATAATAACTTTCGAGTATGGATTTTTGATAGAGCTCAGTGGGAAGATGGCAGTTTCAACCTTAATTTTGAAACCGCCATATACACCGATGGCTCTAAGATGGAGTGTGGTGTTAGCGCGGGAATATTTTCAGAAAACCTGAAACTATCTCAATCATTTCGCTTGCCAGATTCAGCCAGCGTCTTTCAGGCAGAAGTTTTTGCCATCCTCGAAGCCTGCAAATCATTAGGGAATAATGACATTTCCGGAAAAGTGGCAATTCTCTCAGACAGTCAGACTGCTATCAAAGCACTGAATTCCGCAATAATAAGGTCAAAATTGGTTGGGGACTGCAAGAAGGAGTTAGCCAGGCTCGGACATCGGTTTGATATTGCTCTCGTTTGGGTTCCAGGCCATAGGGACATCGAGGGCAACAAAAATGCTGACGAACTTGCTAGGCACGGTTCCTCCCTTAACGTCACCAGTGCGGTGCGGGTACATACTCCGCTAGATATAGTAAAGAAGAGGATCTTCTCATTTTACTTAACCGAGGCGAACACAAATTGGAAAGCATTGACTACATGTAGGATATCCAGGACAATCTGGTCTGCATATAGCAGGTCAAAAACTACTTATTTACTAGCTTATAACCGTATTAATATAGCAAGAATTACCGCAGTTTGCAATGGACACTGGGCCATCGGCAAGCATGCTGAAAAACTAGGCATCCCTTTCAACCCCTTTTGTCGGAGTTGCTTAGTTGCAAACAAGCAAGAATCTCTTGAACACTTTCTCTGTGACTGCCTAGCTCTGGCTAGAGCTAGACTTAAATCACTGGGAAAGCCTTTCTTCAATACACTCAGCAAAATTGCCGACATTGAAATTGACTCGCTGCTCAATTACCTTAATAGGACTAACTGGATATAGATATCGCTAGTTAGGTGATTAAAATTTTCACATACACTTATACCAGTCTGTCGAGTCACTTTTGTGGTATTGAAATGGCACTTTTAGTGCTACTTAGGCTTTAGCTTGCATCGCTACACCGCCACTCTAACCTTACCTAAACCTCGACCTCTAAATAGTACTCTATTTGATTTTTTCCTATTGCTCCGCCATTTGACGTCCGATCATCAAGTATGGTTTATCGTTGTAAATGACTCCAAAAGCCCATAAAAAATCATAAAATTCATCTACGCGAAGTGTCCTCAAATTGTTGAAATTGAAGAAGTTATAGCGAATCTAAAACTTCAGTACAAATTATGAAAAACAGGATTTTAAAAAAACGAAAATCGACCCCTAAAACTTTGCAATTTGTTTTTTATTTATTTGCATGTCATATAATAAAAAAAAGAGTATTGCATAGTTTAAGGGGGCAATTTTCGATCTTGAAACATCGTTTTCGACTCACATTCAACAATATACATTGGACATTCGATATTGGACATTGGACTTTGAACATTGGACGTTGAACTTTGGATAGTGGACATTAATCATTGAACACTAAACACTGAAAATTGAACATTGAATATTGAACATTGAACAGTGAACATTGAACATTGAATATTAAACATTAAACATTGAACATTGAACATTGAACATTGAACATTGAACATTGAACATTGAATATTGAACATTGAACATTGTACATTGTACATTGAACATTGAATATTGAACACTGGACATTGAACGTTGGGTATTAGGTATTGGACATTGAACATTGAATATTGTACATTGAACATTGGACACTGAACATTGAATTTTGAACTTTGAACATTGAACATTAAACATTGAGCATTGAACATTGAAAATTGAACATTGAATATTGAACTTTGAACATTAGACATTAGACATTGAACATTGGATATTAGGTATTGAACATTGGACATTGAACATTGAATATTAAACATTGAACATTGAGCATTGAACATTGAATATGAACATTGTACATTGAACATTAGACATTGAACATTGGATATTAGGTATTGGACATTGAAGATTGAACATTGAACATTGATTATTGAACATTGGACATTGAACATTGAACATTGAACATTGTACATTGAACTTTAAACATTGAACACTGAACACTGAACATTAAACATTAAGCTTTGAATATTAAAGATTATACGTTAAAAATATTGAAGATATTACTACTGGACAGAGGATATGTGATACTGTTTAGAAAGTCAATTTCAAAATAAATTGAGCAATGGAAATTCGACGTAGAATAATGCTCATATGACATTGATATTGGACATTTTGTCAATGGACATTGGGTGTTTGATACTGAATAGGGTGGCGATTTAAAGAATTGACTTAAGATATTAAGTGATGAGCAAATTTTGTCTTGATTCTTGGACTTTGTCTTAGAAATTTTGCACGGCCAAGACCAAGACCATTTGCCATTTCAAAGGGTTTTCTTTTGTTAATTCATAATTCAATATTCGATACACACAGCTTTTTAACACTTTTTCGGTTTTCCTCGGTGTTATCTGAATATTTCCGACTCTTTCAAAAAATTTTCGACTTCTCGTCAAACGATGTTTTTTGAATAATTTTTGGCGTTACCCAGTGTGCCAAACGGTTCATGTCTCCGCTTTTTTATCCGTTACGGATCCGTTACCATTTGGCACACTGGGTATTTACTGTTTTTCAAACTATATGAAATTTTCTTCGATTTTTAGAGTTTTTACATAGTTTTATTTTTTGCGAGACCATTCCCATTTGAAAATTTTTTGGCGAAAAGATAGGAATTGCATCACAAAGAACCGACACAATTAGAAAACATCGATTTGAAATTAACAAATCATAATGTCGACCGAGCATGGAACAGTCTCTAGGTACTGGATCAATAAACTTTAATATATATTTAAAATTCTTGTTTATATATAGGTACAGGGTGGGCGCGAATCGGTAGAACACCGGAAAATGTAAAATTCCTTTGACTATTCTGAACAACTTTGCTTAGTTCCATTTTTCGAAATTCGTAAAACCAACGGAGTTATTGGAATAAGACCATGAAAGGACAAAAAAAATGTCATAATATGGCTGACATTTTGTTACAAATGACTAAAACTGGGCTCTGTTTTCACAAAAAACTACTGTAACTAAATTAATAATTCAAAAGTATCGATAACATGCAAAGGCAACATAAATAACCATATCCTTTTCAGCTAAAAAAAAATTTAAAATCGAATTGACTCTCCGAGCCGAACCGAGGCAATTCAATAAAATTTTCAAAATTCAAGCGAATACCGAAAAATGAAATAAAAACAACGGCAGCGGCAACAAAAACAAGGATATTTGTTTTAGAGAGAAAGGATGCCAAACTTAGCAACATGTTAATAATTTTTAGCTCTGATATATTTTTCGGTTTTTGTCGCAGTTGTTGCTGCTGCTTCAACTGTAGTAGATTTTCATGCCGCTAACAACGAATTACAGCAAAACAAAAGCGGGAAAAAGTATAAAATTTGCAATAAAAAATTGGCTAAAAGGATTAAAAAATTTTTTATTCATTGCAACTGGTAATTTCTCTTTTTTTCCATTTGATGGCATTAAATCCTGACCCAAAGCCCCCTATGATATGGAATTGAAAGCAGAGGATCAATATTTTTTTTTGGTTTTTTATTTGTTTTTGTTATATCACTATAGTTGTTGTTGTTGTTGTCTTTGCTACTTGTCTTTGTTCAATTACTCATGACTCAATTCTTTTTATTGACATTTCAATTGAATTCTGTTTGCTCTGACAGTTGATGGTTAATTTCTGTCCAACAGTTTTGTTTTGGGTTTCTTCTCTCTTCACTTCACTCTTTGGCTTGATTTGGTATTGTTGTTGTTTTTGGTTTTCCAATTTTGATTTTTTTGTAAATTTTATGCTGGCTTTGCTTTTTTCCTTTATTTTTAATGTTATCGATATCAAAAACAGGTCGGTTGAGTGACCTGTAAAGAGTAAAAAGGTTATTTTCGTTTTTATCTGGGTTTTCGATTTTGTTTAAAATTTATCTATTTTATTTAAAAAATTTAAAATGCTGATGTATTTATTTTGTTGACTTAAATTGAGCAAAATGAAATAATGGTAAATTAGGTTGTTTTAAGTAGAACAAACACAAATAATTTTTCATGTTGTAAGAACTGTCCCGTAAGAAACAACATCTATTTTTGTTACTTAAGATTTTGATTTACCTAATTTTCCTTTCAACTGCAGAATCATGTAAATTTTGTTGGCTTATCTCAAGAAACGCTTTTAGTATAGTATTTTGAAACTTTTACTTACTTTTGAGCACACGGCCTTGTCCGAGTTCGTCTTAGAAAAGTACCCTGCGCGAAAGATCAGACCACCGGAACTTTATGTTTTTGGGGTAGCTGAATCCGAATATGGTGCCAGAATAGCGAAGTTGGATCGCGTTTTTTCAGAAATCAACAATAATGCTGAAAATTAGAGATTTTTTCTGATTTCTGAAAAAACTCGAACCAACTCCACTATTCTGGCACCATATTTGGACTCAGTGACCCCGAAAACATAAAGTTCAGGTGGTCAGACTAAAAAAAAAAAGGTACCCTGCGCGAAAGATACGAACACCGGAACTTTATGTTTTCGAAGTTGCTGATCCCGAATACATTGCCAGATTAGCGAAGTTGGTTCGCGTTTTTTCAGAAATCAGCAAAAATCTCTAATTTTCAGCATTATTGTTGATTTCTGAAAAAACGCAATCCAACTTCACTATTCTGGCACCATATTCGGATTCAGCTACCCCAAAAACATAAAGTTCCGGTGGTCTGATCTTTCGCGCAGGGTACTTTTTTTTTGTAGACCTGTGTTATCTGAAAAAGCGCTTTCACTAAAGCATTTTGAAACTTTTGCTTATGTGGGAGGTTCCACTAATGACTCGAAAAATGAAAAATGCATTAGGGTAGCAGAATACTATATTGGAAAGGAAAAATTAATTGTATTTTTATTTTAACTCCTTAACCCCATTCCGCGGACTTAAAAACTTCCCCTTGCCAAGCTTGGAAAACTGTAATCCAAGTTCAGCAGTCCAATTGAATGATAAGGACCGCTCAAATATTATAATATTATTGAACAAAAAACATCGCATGATTTATATTTTAGATCAACTTCTGAAGCGACAACTGGAGAAGATTGCAATGCCAAGGAAGGTTGCAACAAAAAGTTTTAAAAAATACCTTTAAGCAATAATATATGCCGATTTTTAAGATCTTCTTATATTTTCTTATTGTATATAAAGGAAAGTAGTAAGTAGAAGACTGTTTTCTGAAAAAAAAATAATTAGAATATCTTCAAAGAGGTTTCATATTATTTGACAGTTTTCGCCATCATGTTATTACGAAGCCTTTCCTATTTGTATGATGTAAAATCTGGCATCTTGCGTTGTTCTCTATATTTCCCTTGGATTTTCTCCTTTCAGAGTTTCGAACATTCCAAATCTAGCAAGTCAACTTGCTTGTATCGTTGCGCTAAGTACTAGCACTGCATTCTGTGAAATAGTGTAGTATGACACGACGCTAGCAATAGTGCTGAACGATAGTATTGTGTGGGATTGGATCGTATTGTATTGGATTCCGTTGGGTTGGTTTTTATTGGATTGAATTGGACTGAAATGGATTGAATTGAAATGAGATGAATTGAGTTCAATTGGTTTTCATTTGATTTGATTGGATTTGATGAATTTGATGAATTTGATTTCATTGGACTTAATTGAATTGAATTGGATTGTATTGAATTGGTTCTGATTGAACTTGATTGGTTTGGATTGGTTTGGATTGGATTAAATTGCATTGGATAGGATAGGATAGGATAGGATAGGATAGGATAGGATAGGATAGGATAGGATAGGATAGGATAGGATAGGATAGGATAGGATAGGATAGGATAGGATAGGATAGGATAGGATAGGATAGGATAGGATAGGATAGGATAGGATAGGATAGGATAGGATAGGATAGGATAGGATAGGATAGGATAGGATAGGATAGGATAGGATAGGATAGGATAGGATAGGATAGGATAGGATAGGATAGGATAGGATAGGATAGGATAGGATAGGATAGGTTAGGATAGGATAGGATAGGATAGGATAGGATAGGAAAGGATAGGATAGGATAGGATAGGATAGGATAGGAAAGGATAGGATAGGATAGGATAGGATAGGATAGGATAGGATATTATAGGATAGGATAGGATAGGATAGGATAGGATAGGATAGGATAGGATAGGATAGGATAGGATAGGATAGGATAGGATAGGATAGGATAGGATAGGATAGGATAGGATAGGATAGGATTGGATAGGATAGGATAGGATAGGATAGGATAGGATAGGATAGGATAGGATAGGAAAGGATAGGTTAGGATAGGATAGGATAGGATAGGATAGCATAGTAAAGGATTGGATTGTATTAGATTGACTTGGATTGGGTTTGTTTGGATTGGATAGGATTGGACTGGATTGGATTGGATTGGATTTGATTGGATTGGATAGGATTGGATTGGATTGGATTGGATTGGGTTGGATTGGATTAGATTGGATTGAATTGGATTGGATTGGATTGGACTGGACTGGATTGGATTGGATTGGATTGGATTGGATTGGATTGGATTGGATTGAATTGGACTGGATTGGAATGGATTAAATTCGATTGGGTTGAATTGGATTGAATTGAATTGAATTGAATTGGATTAGATTGGATGGGATTGGATTGAATTTGATTGGATTAAACTTAGTTGATTGCACAAGTTTAAATAAATTAAGTACAGTTAAGCATTGCTGTTGAACCTTGGAACTGATTAAAACTAAGCAGAGTTTGAATTAGCCTATAGGTGATCAAAGAAAACTTTGCAGAGAAATAGCTTACTAAATTTTGTGTGTATTTGCTTTAATTCAAACGATGCTAAATAAAATCTTTCTGTAGACTTTAAACCTCATAAAAAGGGCGTTGTCTTGTGTACTTTAAATTTTTGTCAATATTTAAATAAAATTTACTATAAATATCTCAAATTATATTGATAAGCCGCTACACATTTCATACCGCATATGTATATACTAAGAAATTAATAAATCCAATATTAAACCCCACGTCATTTATATAAATAGCAAATATTCATATTTTGAATTGTCACTTTGACGTTGTCATCATAAGATAATTTTATATTTTTTGGCAAGGACATTAACGAAAATGTGATAAATTTATACGGAATTCTGGATGGCTTGCTCTGACTCTCGCTGTCATCATCATCGTCAACATTTTCGTCATCATAAAAATCGAAATCATGATGCATACCAACTGACCCAAGTAACAACAGCAACCGCAAAAATTTTCTTTCTGCTCATATCATGGTGCATTATTTATTTAAAGGGAAGCTCTGTAGTCCTTATTACATATTTTTGAGCCAAAAGATTTACTTATGCTCTCTTTTTCTAATGTTATTGCACAATTTTTTTTCGTCCTTTTTTTTTTTGCAAATAATTTATTGGTTCAATATTAATATTATTATTATTTTGATTTTTTTCCTTTTAATTTCCTATCATGCTATGGAAATTTGCCTTTTTTAAGTATGCTTTGCTCTTTTTCGTCCTTTTTAATTTTTTTTATTTTTTATTTATTTATTTTATTTTCTCACTTAAAATCAAATCATTCGCTGCCAAAAAGGACATTATTTTCACATTTGCGTTATTTAGAAGTTTTAGGGGAGTAAAGTAAAGGCACACGCTGCTTTTCTTTTTGAGAGAGAGAGTGAGTGAGAGGAGGGAAATCAAGGGTTGTGTAGATGCTGAAAAATGAAAATGACAGCCAACAGATGACTGTGGCTAAAAATGTTGATTTAAACACTTTTTCATCATGGCACTTGCTGCCACGTGTTTGTATTGGCGTTATATACAAAGCATCCTTTTTCGCTGTAACTTTTTTTTGCCAAAATTTTTTTTACTTTTTTGTTGTTGTTGGATTTTAGGTTTTTATGCTGGCAACACTCTGGTCTGAGGTTCATTGACTTAACATTTCTGTTTACATGTGAGTGTATATTTTGGGTATAATGTTCAAGTGTGTTTCGGAAGTTTGAGTGGAATAAATTACGTTACTAAAATAAATTTCACGAAGTTACCTTCATTTGGCTGCATAATATTGTGCGGAAATTATAGCTATTTCCGTGACACTTTAATGGAAATTTAGTAATTTTTTTGATTTTAGTGACTATCGAAAAAAAGCGTTAGATCAGGTGGGAAATCATGGTAGAAGTTTTCGGGGGCATCTTAATGATTTCTGAATGACTACAAAAATACTGTTAATTCATAGTCATAAAATCTAGCTTATTGATCCCTGTTTATATAACGTCGGCTGCCGAATGGAACAAAAAGTTCAAGTTCATTCCAAGAATATTGAATAAGAAAGTTTACACCTTACATAAAGAAATTGATCCGAATAAGTTTTATCAAAATGTTAACTAATGAATAATAAGTTGGCTAGCTCTGTGCTTAGTTTATTAGATAAGTAAGTCAGTGTTGTGTTTGAGAATAAAACACGAAAGGACATTTTTGCAAAACACTTGAGTTTTCTTAACAAATAGCTCCCTCTAGCGCTGTACTGTACTTACACACTAAAAAATTATAATTTACTTTTCTCAGTTTTGATTTTAAAATTTTTTGTATTAAATTTCGTATTTTTTCCAAAAACATTTGAAGTTTATTTTAGAAAAGTATGAAATTTATTCCAAAATTGTTTAAAATTATACTTTTTGGTTTTAAAATTTAACTAAATTTTTTAGTGAGAAATAAAAGTTCATAACTATCCAAAAAGTAAAAGGTACAATAACTTCTAAATTTTCGTTCTTGGGATAAGTATCTTATGATATTCCTCATGATTTTGTGCACAATCCTTTCCAACCAGTGTTCTGTAAAGTGACACATAGCGGTGGAGTGGCGCGTTCGATCAAAACATGAGTGCTCATTTGAAATTCTTATTGATGGTTTTTCTTTGGGGTATTCTTAACACTGCCGAAAAAAAAATTAATATATTTCGTCGGGCTGTTTTTAAACAATCTCATTTTGAAAATTGTGCCAAAATTTCTTGAAACTATCCAAACTTGCTCTATAACTTCAAACATAGCTAAAAACGGTGTTTTTTTTTTTTTTTTTGCAATTTTAGGCAAGGATATCTCAAAATTCCGACAAGTTCAAAAAATACATCTAAAACTAATATTTTTGTTTTTATTTGTAGGTTTAGTTTTAGGTTTTTTTCGTTTTATTGGGAAATTTTAGTACAATTTTCAAAATGAGATTTTTCAAAGACGATCCAATCCACTCTATTTTTTAGCTCACATATTATTTGATCAAATTTTTATTAAAAAGGGTGGTAGCGTATCCAGGTCGAGAAATCGAATGCTAGATTCGAACATTCATTTAGGGCAGCGAACATTCTTTTTTGTACTGAAACTTTATCTTCTTCCGGGGCTTCCAGCGTTTAATCTTTTCACTTTAGAGCATTGAGACCAAGAAAAAAAAAACAATTAGAAAGTCAATTCCTTCAAAAGGTACAATCTGAATAACCACCAAAGGTTAGTTTCCAAGGAAATGTCGACAAACTGTCAAAAATACAACCATAATTATTTCTGACTCCCCAAAATTTTTTTGTAACTTATCTACTAATCTATTCTACTCCTAAAAGCGTTTCAAGTAAAAAATTTGCATATAAGTTTTGTATCGGAACCCTCCTCGGAGGTAGAGCTAGGCCTCTAACATTTCACCCATCAAGACTCTTTTAAGTATGTATTTACTGCCCAGCTCTACCTCCAAAGAGGGTTCCTACACAAAATTAAGCTTAAAATTTCGATTTTGTATGGGAGACTCTTTTAGCATAGAAATGATTTCCATTACATTTTTCCCCTCTCAAGGGGACATCAACATATTTCCGCTCTCAAGGCTATCGGCAGACGGCAATGTTCGATTATATGAAAACATTAATTTTTACGAAAGCGTTGCTGAAAATTCAAGGGTTGGAAAAAGGGGAAAATACATTTCTGCACGAAAGTGAGGATCTCCAGAAACTTTAAATTTTATATTATCCATTTCGCCCCCGCCATCCTTCGCTATTTACATTTTGGATGACGCATATTAATAGGAACTTTTAAAAAGCTGAATATTTAGTGTTTAAAAATAACAATTTTAAGATATTTTGGATGTTTCTCAATACTTTTGGACTTTAAACGATATTTTTCGATACTTTTGCATTTTTACCGATATTTTGGATGTTTTTTTGGTATTTTTGGACTTTTACCGATATATAAGATTTTTTTCCATACATTTGAACTTTTGCCGATATTTTGCATGTTTTTCGACACTTTTGTACTTTTACCGATATTTTGGATGTTTTTCGATACTTTTGGACTTTGATCGATATTTTGAATGTTGTGCGACACTTTTGGACTTTTATTTTTCGATATGTAAAATGCTTTAGATGGACGTTTTTCGATACTTTTGGACTCTGTCCGATATTTTGGATGTTTTTCGATACTTTTGGACTTTTACTGACATTTTGGATGTTTCTCGATACTTTTGGGCTCTAAACGATATTTTAAATATTTTTTGATACTTTTGGTCTTTTACAGATATTTTGGATGTTTTTTGGTACTTTTGAACTTTTACCGATATTTCAGATTTTTTTTTTTTTTGTATACATCTGGACTTTTGCCGATATTTTGCATGTTTTTCGATACTTTTGTACTTTTACCGATATTTTGGATGTTTTTCGATACTTTTGGACTTTGATCGATATTTTGAATGTTGTGCGACACTTTTGGACTTTTATTTTTCGATATGTAAAATGCTTTAGATGGACGTTTTTCGATACTTTTGGACTCTGTCCGATATTTTGGATGTTTTTCGATACTTTTGGACTTTTACTGACATTTTGGATGTTTCTCGATACTTTTGGACTCTAAACGATATTTTAAATATTTTTTGATACTTTTGGTCTTTTACAGATATTTTGGATGTTTTTTTGGTACTTTTAGACTTTTACCGATATTTCAGATTTTTTTTCTATACATTTGGACTTTCGTCGATATTTTGCATGTTTTTCGATACTTTTGAACCTTGAACGTTATTTCAGAGTTTTTCGATACTTTTGGACCTTTACCGATATTTTATATGATTTTCGATACTTTTGTACTTTTACGGATGTTTTCGATACTTTGTGACTTTTACCGATATGAAATTCGGAATGGAAATAGATTGAATTTTGAGAGGAAACATAGGTTTTTTGTCTTGTTTTTTAGTAAAAGCTACCTCGCTTCCAAAAGGAAATAGGCAACCACAGCTAAAGCACTTCACCAATTTTTATATAATTTGTCCTGGAAATACACTAAGCCTTCTGAATTCAAAAAAGTTTTTATAAGTACTGAAATCTGCCAATTCTCAATGTTCTGGCTATCTTTAATACAAAACGGTATTCGTGTTTTATTAAATAATCTGAAAAAAAGTAGCATCTTAAGGGCCAATTTCACAATGTTCAGTTAAGCCTTAACTAGAACTTTAACTGGAACTTTGACATTAAATTTCATACAAAATTTTTATATATCTGGAAGCTAAATTTTAACTGAACATTGTGAAAATGGCCCTAAATCGTATAATCCCACTCTCCTGTCACTTTTCTCTTTTATACGTAGTTTACAATATTATATTGCAAAAATGAATTTTTTGGTTTTTTGCATTACTTAATTTCGACTTTTTTGACTCCTCCTTGAATGCTGGCTGCTGCATATTTCGGATTCTGTCTGTTTCAAAGTTTGACTTCACACGCCTTATTCCCTGCCATGAATTTAGATGGAAAAAGAAACTTTATTTTAATTTATTTCCATATCTTCGTATGTAATAAATTTTCTGTTGATGCAACATGATTTCGTAAAATGCAAAATAACCCAACACATTCGTGCGTGCTGCATATCCTTGCATGGTCTTGCCCATGTGTGTATGTACTTAGTTTGCGCACGTTTTACGCTCGTAGTGAAATATTAATTTTACTTTGAATTTTCATATAAAATTTTATTTTCGAGTTGATAACTAAAAGCAGCTGTCATAGCTAGCTAAACTATTATACTTATGTGCAGTTTATGTGCCGTAGTTTTTTGAAGAGAAACTTTCCTTCACTGCATTAAAAGCAATATTAAAGGACATTTAACAATTAAAAACTAGCAAGGGTGTAAAATTTGGCCTGGCCAAACATTAAATACCCTACACTGCACTATTTTAAAAATTTTGCTCATATGGGAGCTCTGAACAAAAACTGGGTGTACTCGGACAACAGGGCGTGGCACCTCCCATATAAGCAAAATTTTCAAAATACTGAAGTGTAGGGTATTTATTTTTTGGCCAGGCCAAAATTTACACCCTTACTAGTTAGTATTTGAACGAAGTTTGGTTGGATTACCTCAAAAAGCTCTTTCAGTAAAGCATTTTGAAACTTTTGCTTATATGGGAGATGCCACGCCCCCTTGTCCGATTTCACCCAATTTTTGTTGGGAGCTTTCATTCATAATTCTTAGTGTCTGAGTCAAATTTGATTCGAATATCTCAAAAAACAGTTTCAGTGTAGCTTTTTGAAGCTTTTGCTTATATGGGAGGTGCCACGCCACTCACTTTTTTTAAGAGTTTGCCCTTACAATTCTTAGTATTTATGCGAATTTTGGTTGTATTTTCGTGAAAAATACTCCTAAAATTGCATTTTGAATATATTTTTTGTATGGGTGGTAGGCGTGTCCGTTGACTGATTTCGTTCATTTTCAATCCCCCGAACTAACTTTGACGACGGAGGCGGTGTACCAAGTTTCATTGAATTAACTTGCTCAGTTTTTCCAAAAAGTGTATTTCAACACACACCCAGCCACCCAGCCAGACAGACGGACATGACTATATCGACTCAGGAGGTGACGCTGATCAAGAATATATATACTTTTCTATATCTGCCACGCCTCCTTCTCTGCGTTACAAACGGAAAGACAAAGTGAATATACCCTGGATGTAGGGTATAAAAAAAGCGCTGCTATTGGAGAGTCAAATTTGTGTATTGAAAAAGAATCTTAAATAAGAATCCAGTCGCTAAAAGTCACCGCGGCCTATAAGGCCTGTTAAAACTTAATTAGAAGTCAGTCCATAGGTGCTTGGCATTAATGAATGTCAATATCTATGTCCCTTGAGGGTAAGTCGCCTAACTCAAAAGTAGAGAGGTACGCGATAGAAAAGTTAGGAAGTCTGTGTCTGGCTAGAATATCAAAGTGACATAGAATATGTTCTGCTGTTTCCTCTTGTTAATTAAAGAATCTACAAAAATCATCCTGAACTATAGAAATATTGGGATGATGTGTTATAACTAGGAAATTTCTTGTGTGGTTTTGTAGCAGTTCGTATACCTTGTTCAGCATAAGTTCAGTATAAGTAACTGATTTTTGCTTTGTTTGGAAACTCCTGAAATGTTTGATTTTGCTTGTCTGTTGCCTAATACCAGCCTTCTTGAACTTTTCTGTTCTGGGTAAATTTTATAAAACACATTTTATAGCTCATACCATATTATAAAGTGATATAAACTGTTTAAAAAAGAAAAAACTCCCAATTACCTACATATTCCACTAAATTTAACATTTTGCTCTTATCTTTGATAAACTTTCAAGTTATTGAAAACTTTTCAATAATTCCACTTTAAATCATTCCCATCAACAGCCGCCTGTTTTGGGGGTACAAAGTTTAAGTTCTTTAGCAAAGTTTTTTTTTTTTTGCATCTTAAAACACACTTCGAATGTATTTGCCTTACATAATGTTACATTTATTGGCATACAAACTTTTCAAAAATATGAAAGGAATAACCCATAAAGCAACTAAAAAATTTCCAAAAAATTCCTTGAAAACATTTTATGTAATCTCAAAGTTTACAGTTGAATGAACTTACCGCATACAAAAATATCCGCATACAAATTCACCAATACATACATATGTATATACATTGACAACAATGCATAAGGCGTAGTGCTAAAAGCCACATGAAATTTATGTATTCGCGCGCAATGCACTACAACAAAACAAAACAAAGAAAAACAAAAATTGGTAACTAAACCATAACAATCGTTTATTTTTGGCCATAAACAATCAACAAACAACGGCATTGTAACAAGTGAACTGAATAAATAAAACAAAATGGAAGTTAGTAAAGAGATTTTTCGGAAGTTTTAACCAAAAACCGCTCAGTTATGTGAAAAACCAATTCATAATTTTTAGTTGAATAAATATTTCAGTTTGTAAGAGGATTTTGTCTAGACAAATGTTTTATTTTTGCTCGATGGATTTTTAATTTTCGGTTAAAACAAATTTTAAATAAAACAGTAGATTAGGATTGATCCGATCAAAATATTTCAACTCTTAATTAAAGTTAATAATTTCATAAACTTTGAGAATTTTTGTTCAAAGAAACCTCATATCAAATAACTAGATTCTCTCATATGGAAAACACTGCGATTAAAACCATGGAAGTATACCATCTTCGAGTGCAAGATCTTCCAAAAATTCAATTAAATGACAATATTAGTCAAAAGCTCTGTAAAGGATATGGTCAGTCCTACCCATTATTAAACTAAGCGACCATCTCCAAAAGCGAAGTAACCGAGAGCATAAATGAAGAAAATGGAGAAAATTAGTGTCATAGTTTCAGTCTACTCGAGTAGTAAGAAAATTAAAGTAATTAAAACTAAATTTCAAACATAAATTAATATAGCTTTTGTTACCATTTTTACTTTATAATTCTGGTCAAATATATACTTAATATATATAAATATATAATTTACAAATTTTATACCTCTTCAACATACAGGTAAATGGTGTAGAGGTCTAACAAGCTTGTAATTATAAGTAAATACTATGTAGTAAGAGTGGGTACCTTTGGTCTGGCCAAAAACTTAATACCCTACACTGCATTTCAAGTATATTATTAGGAGAGTATAAGAACAAATTGCTTATATGAGAAGGTCCACGCCCACGCCTCCGAGCTTACTTTGATTTTGCGTAGAGCTTGCATTTACTGTTCGTAAAATTCGGTTAGGTTTTCTTAAAAAAATCGTTCAGTATAGCATTTTGAAACTATCGGTTGTATGGGAGGGGCCACGCCCTCTAATCCTACTTCGCCTACTTTAAACTTAGAGTTTACAATTAATGTTCTTCGTGTTTGAGTGAAATTTGGTTGGATTCTCTCAAAAAACACTTTCATTATATAATTTTGAAACTTTTGCTTATATGGGAGATGCCACGCCCTCTTGTCCAAGTTTACCTAGATCTTGCGTATAGCTTGCATTTATAGATTCGAGTGTTTGAGTGTAATTTGGTTGTGTTATCTCAAAAAACGCTCTCCGTATAACATTTTGAAACTTTTGTTTATATGGGAGGTGCCACGCCCTCTTGTCTGAATTCGCCTAGTTTTTGCTCAGAGCTTATACTTACTTTCTTTAGTATTTATGTGTCTTTTGTTTCTGTTATTGCAAATAATGCTCTTATTATTGCATTTTGAATATATTTTTTGTATGGGCGGTAGGCGTGTCCGCTGATCGATTTTGCTCATTTTCAATCCCCCGGGCTAACTTTTACGACTTTTCTTTGTATACTGATCGTAGAATACATTGAGAGTTGGCGACAGCTATGTGTTTAATACGTGGCAAAAACCATACAGAAGTGATGTAAGTTGTTAAATCACAGAAAAAAGAGAAAACCCAAGAAATGAGTTGCCTGATCTGCAGCTATCTCATCAAGGAAATAAAAACCTTCTGTAAGACAGATATCTTAATTTTCAACAAACAAGAATCTGCAGATACCAGGAACGATATAGATGCAATCAATTCTACACTTCAGAGAAACTGTTTGCGAAATAGCGCTTCATTTTATTAATTTTTAACAAACTGACATATTTTTACTGCGTTACATAAAATAAAAGTGATGTTTAAACAAAATATTTAAGAAATAATTAAAAGCAATCCAGGTCGAGATAATAAAACATATGATGCAAATTAAGGTATATTTTCTATCCATTTGCGTGTGTACATCAGTTCAGCATGCATTGTTTATATGGCTTAAATGCAAATGCTGGCAATATATGTATGTACACTAACAGTTGAATGACTTGCCTGTTGTTCTGAATAAAAAACAAAGAAAAACGAATGAGATCAAAATACAAAGAAAAATAAAAAAAAAACACCCTATACATTAATTTTTTCAAGGTACCTAGTTTATTAAAGCAACAGCAATACATGAACAATACTAAATAATATTCATATACATAGCTACACATACGTACATTCGCTGCATGTGTATGCATATATATAAAATTTTTTTCTGGATTCTGCCATTATGAAAAGATCACAAAAGATTTGCTGAGATTGCAATGAATCGAGCGTGTCTAGGCCTCACGGCATATGTTTAATATTAACGCAAACACACCATTTTGTTGCTATAGGGTGCACCATATTATTTTAAATATATTTACTAACAGCCAGAAGATCTTGCAGATACGAATAACAAAAACTTGATATTAATCTCGATGAAGTAAAGCAGAAAGCGCCGCAAAATATCAGGACCTCAGTCCTCTAGAAAAAAGTTTTACAAAATCGCACAATTAAAGACAAAAGCGGAAATCTCTTAATATCCGCGGAATGCATTAACTAATGAAATGAAAAGGTGATTTTTGTGATATAATAAATGCCATGTTTACTTCATCTCATCAACCTGAAGCATTGACTTTTTCTGAATAGATAGGACATATTCTCTGTAAACTATCTAAAGAAGTGTGATGCACTCTGTTGAGTGAAATTTTTAAGTTAGGGGCAGTAGAGTATAGCAACATACTCTACTCAAAAGTCATCTGAAAAACTCTTTGGAAAAGGCAATCCAAGGATCTAGAAAGCCGTCGAGCCAAATTAAAGTCATCGCAAAAGATTGCAATTGATAGAAGTGATTCATTTTGACCTTAACTTGATTTAGATTCTAGAAAATACGGAAAAATATATGCGCAAATTTTAGCCCAGGAAAATAAAAATTTTTCTGCGAAATAATTCCAAGTGTATATTTTTCACCGGAATTGTTTTTATTTATGAATGATAATTAAAGTGTGAAAACTCTATTGATCCGAATTTTATGAAAATTGGTGAAACAATCTATATACAGTAGGTCCAAGCCAAAGTCGTACACCAAACAAACTTTTTTTCAATGCCCCAAAACTAAGTACGCAAAAATAATTTAAGAAAATTGAAGTACATTTTTAAATAGCCTATTTAATCCTTCAATTTTAATAAAAAACCAAACTTGAAATTTTCCGTTATTTTTGAAAATAAATAAAAAGTTACAGAAATCAAGCATATTCAGTACCAAAGTCGTACACCTTAACAAAATTATAATTTGTACATGAGTTCAGTTATTAGTGTACATTATTTTGTTTTTATTTGTCAAGTTTAGTCCTTTTAGCATCCTTTGAATTAGTTTTTCACAATAGCTCGGATAAATTTTTTCCCATTTTTCATGAATACCCTTTTCAGTTCAGTTTTTGGATGAAATATTGTGCTGGTGAACTTTTGCGTCCAGATAATTCCACAAAATTTTAATAGCATTTATATCTGGACCCCGCGCCAGTGTTACGAATATATTGGGACAGTTCTATTGAATCCATGATCTCATATTATAAGGAATATGTTTGAGATCGTTTTCTTGGTAAAAATACATATGACTACATTGACCAAGTTTATCCTTAAATTGCGTAAATTTAGTCTTAAAATGTTCAAATAAATCTTATGATCCTTTCTTCCATCAACAAAATGGAGAATACTAGGCCTAGCTGCTGAAAAGAGCTCCAAACCATTAGTGAACCACCTTCATGTTTTACATTTGGTCTAACGTTTTTCTTTAATAAAGAAGAAGCATCAAAAGGCTCGGTTGCTGTTTGCTAAAACTCACTGCCATAAAGATTTTTTCTTTTGGAAAAATGTCCTCTTCTTGAATAAAAGTAACATTAATACTTTTGGATCAGAAGGCAGACCATATATATGGAGAAAACCAACTGAAGCACCTTGTTCGAAAAACTTTAAACCATAAGTAAAACATGACGGTGGTTCACTAATGGCTTGGGGCCCTTTTCCAGCAGCTGGGCCTAGAATACTCCATTTTGTTGATAGTAGTAAAGATCATAAGATGTATTTGAACATTTAGAGACTAAATTTATTGCAATATAAGGATAAACTTGGTCAATGTAGTAATAGGTACTTTTAATAAAATTACGATTTCAAACATATTTCTTATAATATGAGATCATGGATTCAATACAACTGTCCCAATGTATTCGTAACACTGGCGCAGGGTCAAGATATTAATGCTATTAAAATCTTGTGGAATTATCTGGACGCAAAAGTTCGCTAGCACAATATTTGTTCAAAAACTGAACTGAAAAGGGTATTCATGGAAAATGGGAAAAAATTTATCCGAGCTATTGTGAAAAACTAATTCAAAGGATGCCAAAAGGACTAAACATAACAAATAAAAACAAAATAATGTACACTAATTACTGAACTCATGTTAAAATTATAATTTTGTTAAGGTGTACGACTTTGGCTTTGGTACTGAATATGCTTGATTTCTGTAACTTTTTATTTATTTTCAAAAATAACGGAAAATTTCAAGTTTGGTTTTTTATTAAAATTGAAGGATTAAATAGGCTATTTAAAAATGTACTTCAATTTTCTTAAATTATTTTTGCGTACTTAGTTTTGGGGCATTGAAAAAAAGTTTCTTTGGCGTACGACTTTGGCTTGGACCTACTGTATATAACTAGTAAAGGTGTTACCTTTGGCCTGGCCAAACATTAAATACCCTACACAGCAGTTTTGCTTACATGGGAGGTGCCACGCCCTCTTGTCCAATTTCACCCAGTTTTTTCTCAGAGTTTGAATTTATAGTCCTTAGCATCTGAGTGAAATTTGGTTGGATAATCTCAAAAAATGTTTTCAGTATAGCGTTTTGAACCTTTTGCTTATATGGGAGGTGCCACGCTTTCTTGTCCGAATTCATCCAGTTTTTTCGCAGAGTTTGAATTTATAGTTCTTAGCATTTGAGTACAATTTAGTTTGACTATCTCAAAAAACGCTTTCAGTATAGCGTTTTAAAGTTTTTGGTTATATGGGAGGTGCCACGCCCTCTTGTCCAAATCTTCCTGGTTTTTGTTCAGAGCTTGCGCTTACAATTCGTAGTAGGGGGATGCACTTGCCATACGAAGAAAATACTAAAATTGCTATATCTCTGCAGTTATACAAGCTATGATTATGAAAGTTAGTGAACTTATGGATAATGTATCTGCCATCAACCATGCACAATTTGAAGGGGATTGAACCAGGAGACGTTGAGCCCCCCACATGAAAAAAACACACAAATACTATATCTCTTTTCCTATATCAGCTGTCATTATGAAACTTGGTACATGGATGTTTATTGCGTTTACTATTCAGCATGCAAAGCTTAAGGAGGATTGAACGAAAGGGATTTGCACCCCCCGTACAGTAAAAATACTCAAAATGCTATATTTCTACGCCTATAGTAGCTATAGTTATAAAAGTTTGTAGGGGAATGTATCCGGATATGATATAGTCGATTTTTTTTATGATGCAAAATTAATATTGACAATCTGACTACTGTCGAACTATCCTCTTACTATGACCAAGTTTTTAAGCCAACACCGAAGTGAAGAGATCTGTTGCATATACACCTCAGGTCGCAACTCGACTGTAAAAAGTTTTTTATGATCTGTTTCAAAGTGTTATATTTTGGATTTAGTCAACTGGAAATGGGAAGTGTCATGCGTTAGCATTTAGTCTTTACATCTACTTTGCGATACGGTATGGGTTTGTGCAAATAAAAATAGTTAAAACATTATTTTTTGGCTTTTCTTAAAAAGTGTCATATATTGGTGTATGAGACACATCATGTATCCGACATGTATGTAATGATACATGTGTTTACGTACAGTAATGGTGTTTTTACTTCGAATTTTTATACCCTACACCCAGGGTATATTCACTTTGTCCTTCCGTTTGTAACGCAGAGAAGGAGGCGTGGCAGATAAAGAAAAGTATATATATTCTTGATCAGCGTCACCTCCTGAGTCGATATAGCCATGTCCGTCTGTCTGGCTGGCTGGCTGGCTGGCTGGCTAGCTGGCTGGCTGGCTGGCTGTGTGTGGAAATACACTTTTTGGGGAAACTAAGCAAGATAATTCAATGAAATTTGGTGCACAGCCTTCGGCGTCAAAGTTAACTCGGGGGATTGAAAATGACTGAAATCGGTCAACGGACACGCCTACCGCTCATACAAAAAATATATTTAAAATGCAACTTTGATTTTTTTCACGATAATGCAACCAAAATACACATAAATAATACGAATTGTAGGCGCAAGCTCTGAACAAAAACCTGGAGATTTCAAAGAAGAGGGCGTGGCACCTCCCATATAAGCAAAAACTTCAAAACGTTATACTGAAAGCGTTTATTGAGATTATCAAACTAAATTTTAATCAAATGCTAAGAACTATAAATTCAAACTCTGAGAAAAAACTGGGTGAATTCGGACAAGAGGGCGTGGCACCTCCCATAAAAGTAAAAGGTTCAAAACGCTATACTGTAAGCGTTTTTTGGGATAATCAAACTAAATTTTAATCAAATGCTAAGAACTATAAATTCAAACTCTGAGAAAAACTGGGTGAATTTGGACAAGAGGGCTTGGCACCTCCCATATAAGTAAAACTTTCAAAATACTGCTGTATAGTGTATTTAATGTTTGGCCAGGCCAAAGGTAACACCCTGACTAGTCTAATTTAAATTGCATATTTAAAGGTGTCTCATACCCGGATACAAAATTTAAATTGCTAAAAAAAAGTACTTAGAAAATTGGCCATAACTTTTGAATGTGATGAAATAACTTTCTACGTCCTGCAGAAAAAAGTTGTGTGCATTTCTTAACTTTTGAACGATATATAAAACGGTTTGACCAGTAAAAATTTATGGCTCAAAAACAAAACCCGTCTCATACCCGGATACATTCCCTTACATAAATATATATTATATTCATCTTGAAAAACCTGAGGGGTTGGAAGAGAAGGACGACAGAGATGGATGGGATAGCCAAAAAATTAAAGTAATCAACACTTAATTTGAAACATAAATTAAATTACGTATAAACTATTTGTTGGGTCCATAAAGTCATATTTACAAATAAATTGAAGTTAAATAATAAAATAATTTTTACTCCAAATTCCCTACATTTGACCTTATGTAGAGTAATTTATATACGTACTTTTATAACTTTAGTAACAATTTCTATTTTTAGCAGAGATTTATTTTAAATACAAATTTTATGCCTCTTCATTATATCCGCGAGTAGCGCAGGAGGATGTGTATCACACGGAAGGGCCATAGTACGCACCCTAGCGCAGTCAGTTAATTTTTTTTTGTTGTTTGAACTTTACACTAAGGTAAATATCACGTAAATTTTTTTTAAAAATTACTAGCAAGAATACATTCTGAATTGATTAAAACAGTAAGGTGAAATTTATTTCGGTGTGGAGTTGTCACTATTCTGATTTGAAATTCTGATAAAATTTATCAGAAAAAAAGTAGCAAGTACTATTTTGTTTCTCCGTGTGGTTGGATGTCTTTTTATACCCTACAGCCAGGGTATATTCACTTTGTCCTTCCGTTTGTAACGCAGAGAAGGAGGCGTGGCAGATATAGAAAAGTATATATTTTCTTGATCAGCGTCACCTCCTGAGTCGATATAGCCATGTCCGTCTGGCTGGCTGGCTGGCTGGCTGGCTGGTTGGCTGGCTGGCTGGTTGGCTGGCTGGCTGGCTGTGTGTGGAAATACACTTTTTGGGGAAACTAAGCAAGATAATTCAATGAAATTTGGTACACTGCCTTCGGCATTAAAGTTAACTCGGGGGATTGAAAATGAGCGAAATCGGTCAACGGATACGCCTACCGCCCATACAAAAAATATATTCAAAATGCAACTTTTTGAGTTTTATTCACGATAATGCAACCAAAATACATTTAAAATCTACGAATTGTAAGCTCAAGCTCTGAACAAAAACCAGGAGATTTCGGACAAGAGGGCGGGGCACCTCCCATATAAGCAAAAACTTCAAAACGTTATACTGAAAGCGTTTTTTGAGATAATCAAACTTAATTTTACTCAAATGCTAAAAACTATAAATTCAAACTCTGAGAAAAAACTGTGTGAATTCGGACAAGAGGGCGTGGCACCTCCCATAAAAGCAAAAGGTTCAAAACGCTATACTGAAATCATTTTTTGAGATAATCCAACCAAATTTCACTCAAATGCTAAGAACTATAAATTCAAACTCTGAGAAAAAACTGTGTGAATTTGGACTAGAGGGCGTGGCACCTCCCATATAAGCAAAACTTTCAAAATACTGCTGTGTAGGGTATTTAATGTTTGGCCAAGCCAAAGGTAACACCCTGACTAGTTATACCCTACACCCAGGGTATATTCACTTTGTCCTTCCGTTTGTAACGCAGAGAAGGAGGCGTGGCAGATATAGAAAAGTATATATATTCTTGATCAGCGTCACCTCCTGAGTCGATATAGCCATGTCCGTCTGTCTGGCTGGGTGGCTGGGTGGCTGGGTGGCTGGCTGGCTGGCTGGCTGGCTGGCTGGCTGGCTGGCTGGCTGGCTGGCTGGCTGGCTGGCTGGCTGGCTGGCTGGCTGGCTGGCTGGCTGGCTGGCTGGGTGGCTGGCTGTGTGTTGAAATACACTTTTTGGGAAAACTGAGCAAGATAATTCAATGAAATTTGGTACACTGCCTTCGTCGTCAAAGTTAGCTCGGGGGATTGAGAATGAGCAAAATCGGTCAACAGACACGCCTACCGCCCATACAAAAATTATATTCAAAATGCAATTTTAGGAGTATTTTTCACGACAATGCAACCACAATACACATTAGTACTACAAATTGTAAGCGCAAGCTCTGATAAAAAACTGAGCGAATTCGGACAAGAGGGCGTGGCACCTCCCATACAAGCAAAAGCTTCAAAACGCTATACTGAAAGCGTTTTTTGAGATATTCAAACCAACTTCGACTCAGACACTAAAAATTATAAATGAAAGCTCTCAGCAAAAATTGGTTGAAATCGTACAAGGGGGCGTGGCACCTCCCATACAAGCAAAAGTTTCAAAATGCTATACTGAAAAAGTTTTTTGAGATAATCCAACTAAATTTCACTCTGACACTAAAAACTATAAATGCAAGCTCTGAACAAAAACTGGGTGTACTCGGACAAGAGGGCGTGGCACCTCTCATATAAGCAAAATTTTCAAAATACTGCAGTGTAGGGTATTAATTTTTTGGTCAGGCCAAAATTTACACCCTTACTAGTTTTATATTATTTTCACTCGTAAACGCCACTTCGTTTGCTATTTAAGTCACAAACATATGTGCCACCCTAAAGTAAAAGTACCTTGAACGCTTTAACAATGTATTACGAATGTATGAGGGCACGTACGAGAGTGAAATGTATTTTATAACTCATACATTTTTAAAGTTGGCAATTGGTGTGTATCTATAAAACAAAGCTTATGATAAATATTTAATAATTGGAAAATTTTTATTGTGCAATATAACAACACTTTACATGAAGAGCTCGGTGTGCCCCATATTAATTGTAGTTATGAAAGCAATATATTTTATGTTATTTTTTATTGTTATTGTAATTATTATTATTGTTATTATTGTTGTTGCTGTTGGCTTATATTTGTTTATATCAAAATATTTTACAATTTCAATTTTCAATTATACCCCGTGAAATATGCAATAAATTTTATTAAATACACGCGGATAAGTACGAAAAGCGCGCGCGTTGGTTGCTGCTACTGCTTTCAATGTTAAATTTTTAATTAAAAATTAAGCGCACAAAATGCAAATTAAAATTTATTATAAAGCCACTTTGTAAGCATGTGTGTATGCGAGTATATTAAATCTAATAAATATATAAACATTTATATAAATATGTTTTTATATATAAGTATGCAAGTATAAATGTATATGCAAATTTGCCTTGAATAAATTTTAAAATTAAAACAAATACACGTAATGAAATTAAACACAAAACTTCTAAGTATGTCATGTCAGAATTTTAGAATCAGATGTGTGTGTGCCTCCTACACATGCATACATGTGTACATGCCTACTAAGAACATAAAATACAGCAATACAAAGTCAAGTCAAGGACGTGCAAACCGGCATGGAATTTTTTTTTTAGAAAGTAAAAAAAAACCTGCTAAATTTAAAAATGAGAAAAAGGCATTATATACATGTAATGAATTCATTTAATTCACTTTAAATAAGTCATTTCAGGTTGTTACATTAAAAATTACTTTCAGAAAAATTTTAACTACAATCCCACTTAATTTCTTATTAATATGATGAGCCCTACACGGAGAAAAAAAAATAGTTCGTACTACTTTATTTCTGAAAAATTTTATAAGAATTTTAAGTCAATATAGTGATATCTTCCCAATAAAATCAATTTTACCTTACTGTTTTAATAAAATCAGAATTTTGGGATAACCTTACGGAATAAATATTTTTTTTTTTACAGATTTAAGCGATATTTACCTTATTTTAAAGTTCAAACAAAAAACAAAATCGAACAAAAAATGAAACTTAAGACCTCCATAAAATTTGTATATTAAGCAAATATTTGTCCGAAATTATACAAAATTATACCAAATTTATACTAAAACAGTAAGTAGGTTATATAGCGTAAGGCAATTTATGTTTGCATTAAAGTGTTAAATAATTTAATTTTTTACTACCCAAGTGGAGTAAAAATTATGACACTGATATTTTTCCGTGTTGTAACGAACCTTTGTGCCAGCGGTTTTGCTCGCCAGTGGCCAGGGGTTCGTCTTCAAAAAATTATAAAAGAAAAGAACGGCCTCTTGGTTAAATTCAAAGTCACGGGTTGAAGTTTTAATAATGTACTTTATTTTTATTTCTTTATTCGGTTTCTCTCAACGTACTTATAAAAATACGACAATTGAAACACGTCTCTCTACTCCCCACTACTTTCTGCTCCTGTGCATCGTTTCCTCCACCGCTAGCCGTGGCCTAGTTGAGTGAAGTAGTAGTTTGCTGCCTCTGCCCAAAGAATGAAGGTATTTTTATGAAAGCGTTCTCTATAATCGTGAGTAGCTGATATATTATCGAGCTATCCACACCAATTGCAATGGCTACCTTTCTCACCCCACGCTATTATCTATCCTTCTACATTTACTTTGTACCTCAGAGAGAGAGAGAGCACGCCTGCGACAAACTGATTTATGATCGGGTTTAATCGTAAGGCTGTTCTCTCTACCTCTACTTTAGCCGTGAGCAGCGGAAAAGACCTACGTGAGAGATAAAGTGCGTACTCTTGAAACTTAAGCCCAAGATACAATTGTGCGAGAAGCGTGAGTGCGCGACGCTCTTGCTGTCAAAAAAATATTTAATACACGTAGACGAACGGGGCAATTTACAATACTGCGTCTGCGAGATGCGAGAGATATCACGCACGCAACAGTTTTCGAAAAAATTAAAATTGATGTGCGAGAGCAAACATTTTAAGCTGTCAATTTTTTGTTGATTGTAAAAACAAAATTATTAGTGCATTGAAAAGTGAAAATATAAAGAAAATAAAACAAAAATAAAAAAAAAATAATTGAAACAATTTTTTTTCGAATTTTTTTTATTTATTTTGACATACATTTTTTCGTTTTCCTTGTATTTTGACAGTCGCAACGCAGACTTGTCTCGCATTATTGTATATTGGGTTGCGCTGCGATATCGCAGACCAGCATCGCACTCGCATCTCGCACAATTGTATCTTGGGCTTCACTCTTTTGGTCGTGAGAAACTAATATACTATCGGGCAGTGTTGCCAGGTAGGTTCTCCTATTTTCCCCCAGATTGCACGAGATTTCCCCTAAATTTTGGTTTTTTGACGAAATATCCCCTAAATGGAAAATGTTATATTTTGCGACCAAAAAAAAAAAAAAAAAGAAAGTTCCAAATTTCAAAACGAAATTAATATTTTTCATAAAGAAAATTCCCCCAAATTCTGGACTTTTGACAAAAATTCCCCTAAATATGGAACATTTATGTTTTGGTAAAAAAAAAGTGAATGTTGTTTCAATATATTTTATATATTTTATAAATATAGATATTTTTAATAACATGTACTATTGGTACTGTAATTTTATATATTTTAAAATAAGGTTTTCTTAATATTTACATCTACAACTCTGACAAAGTATTTATTAAAGTTTCATCTACATCAGCATTTTTAAGCATACTTTTCGAAGGCTCGAATGATATCTCGTTCGACAAATTATCCTTAACCCGGAGAGTGGCAGCCTCTACGGCTTAAACTGGTAAACTCAATAATGCAAGGTTAGAAATATAGGGAAATTTCTGTTATCCACTTGCTGTTGTCAATTGACTCACCGCTGACCAATTCTCATTTGTATTTTCTTCTTTTACTTGGGTTTCATGAAGATGATCCAATTCACCAATAATTTCGTCAATAGTGCCGCCTGACGATTGTTCAAATGTTGATGCTATTCTAGAAATGTCTTTTGGAAAATTCTGATTTAAGTTTTTCACCGAAAATAAGCTCAAAGTATCCACTAGATTTCCCCTAGACCTTTTTAAAATCCCCTGAACAAATCCCCTAAATAATGTATCCCCTAGATTGCCCCCTAGACCTTTAAAAATCCCCTAAATCTAGGGGGAAATACCCTAAACTTGCAACACTGCTATCGGGTTACTCGTTCGGCAACTGCTTTATTATCGGGCTACGAGCGCTTAGTAACTCAGCAAATACCTAGTTTCCTTCTCTTTCTACCGCCTTGTCTGCTACTTCCATTTACTGCTGCTGTTGTTCACGGGTTGCTAGCCACGGAAAGACTGTCACGATTTACTGCGGTGTGTCTATATGTATTTTCTGTTTCTTTGGCAGCTATGATATCAAAGACAGCTGCGTGTCAAACACACCTGATGCGTAGTGTTGCCGTTTCCGTGTTCTTTGTTGGAGTGGTGGGGATCTTGCCATAAACTAAATCTACTTTTTTTTTCCCTTTAATGATTACTTAATTAATACTTATAAAGTTATTTTAATTAAAAATAAGAAAATTAATGATAAATTAATGGAAAAGAATATGATATACTTATGCATAGTAAAAATACAGTGTACTAAGCTCTTAAAATCAATACATACGGGAAGTACTAAAGTGTTTTCTAAAATTTTAGGGCAGAGTAGTGAAAAACTGGATTTTTTGTTATTTTTGAGGTTAGATAACAAAGCAACGTTATTATTTGCTATGAGATCAATTTTAAGCAGTAGTTTTTTTTTTGCTGCAGAACCTACCTTGAGCTATATCGATTTCTTTTTTTTTTTTTTGTTCGAAATATCGTAAGTTGAAAACAGATTATAAATAGTATAATACAACACTGTTTTCATATAATCTTCTCGTTTTAGGGGAATAGTAGACGTGATTAGTGTTGTATGGTAATATTTCATAATGAGATTTGGATATCCTACAGCCATATATTTTATCTGGTTTGATCAAATATAGCGTGAACCAAAAAATGGGGTTGATAAGATGATGTTAAATGGCGTCACATCGTGATCAAAGTTAAAGAAAATATAAGGATGGGCAAGAAATAGTTTGGGTAGAATGTAGGAAAAAACTCCATTATTTTTGCCCCGCTACACTGTCATACTTGTCTCCTTTTACCCACCCTTAAGGGGTTTTCCTTTTCGTTTCAAGGACTACCTATAGGGTATAAGTGTATTCGAGGAAATTAAGGGAGGACAAAAGTCAAGAAGGTTTACATACATTTTATCCTCACCATGGGCACCTTGGAATTTTTGCCGGGAATCCTCTCTATGGAGTAAAGATAGACAAATAGTATGTTCCGACAAAATGTTGAGAGCAAAAAATAAAGCAGGATGATCCTAAAACCTACCCCACCTGAGGCACCCCGGAAGTTAGTGCAGTCATTTTCATAAAAACGTAATTTTTGCATGGGTGAGGGAATAAAGCTTTTCTTAACTCGTTTTGCAAAATAATACGGAACTTTTGTTAAGACAGCAATGACATTTTTGTTACATATGGGCTTCAAAAACCACCGATTCAATTAAAATAGAGGACAAATTTAAAACTACATGCAATATACATAAATACAAACTACTTTAAAGAACCAAAGATAATTTAACGGTGGAAAAAGTGTAAAAAAAAATAATCGAAAAATATCATATCAAAAACATTAATAAAATGGAAATAACATTTTCCAAAGGCTGATTTAAGTCATAAAATTAAATACTGCCATCAAAGCGAATGTCACTGGTTATGCTTCGTTTAAGCTAATTTGCTTTAGTTTGATTTATATTTTTATATTCCACAGCAAAGATATTTTCATATCTAAAAAAGAAAAGTACATAAATAAGAAAATGTCAACAATTTGGCAAAAATTGCAGCTCACAATCTTTGAGGCGGTATATAAAACATTTTGATAAAAAAAAAATCCTCTAAATACAACAACACAATGCTGTTAAAAATTTGACAGCAAAACATAAAGAAAAGAACAAAATGAAACATGAACCCAAAGTGAAGATTCTTCTTCAAGAACTTAAACCAGAACCTGCCACACACGGCTACAGCCACGGCGCATATAAAACACGCGCCCACATACATTTACGTATTTACATCAACGAATATTTCCATGCACAAATTGTCAACTTATGTGACTTTCAGTGGCTTCAATACGCGCAACGTCAGTGACTTACCCGCATATAAGTAATTCATGTTACTGCCGCCGTTGCTACCGCTATTCCATTGCTACTACTTACGGCAATCGGCATCCTTTAAGGATTTTCTCAAGATTTATATTCCTTTTTTATGCTCAAACACATGCAACCTTTTTATCAAAGTTTTGGATAAAAATTTTATGTAGTTCATATTAGCCACACAACATTTTATTATTTTTTGTAGTCACAAAAGAGGCGGTGACATTTTCTGGCTAATAAGAAAAAATATAATTTTCGGCGAAATTCTTAATTTATAATCCACACTCAAAAAAATGATCTGGAAAAATTGATTTTCAAAAACGGTTTGTTTCAGTAATTCAATTATTTTCCAGAATTCTCATGAAAAAGTAATGGCAAGAAGTAAAATATACGGTTAAATCTTCAAAAAGTACAGAGATAAACAGTGAAAACTATTGAATAGAGAAGTAAAAACTTGTCACATGAAAAAATACCAGCGAGCTCTGCAATATTTGCTTAGAATACATTTCAATTATTACCCAACAAACAAAAACGTTTGGAAAATAGCTTATTATACGCTTATTGAAGCAAACATTTCATTTGGAAATTAACTTGCAAAGTGTTTGGAAATTCTTGAATTCTAATTATTTAATAATCGAAACTGGACCCTTCATAGCAAGCTTGTGAAAATCATTTGGAGCAAGCTTTTTATAAATGTTTTTATACAATATTTTCCAGATTTTTTTATTCAATATTTTTAAATTGTTTTTTTAACTTTTCAATTAACATTTTGTTAGTGTTTATTATGTTAATAAAACAATGTTTTCCAAACATTTTTATATTTAATTAAAAAAAAAAAATTTATGTTTGCTGAGAATCGAACCTATGACCTCCAAGTTATGAGTCGACAATCTTAACAACTGACCTAACGTGCCAGTTATGATTCAAATGCCTTGTGTTTTACTTAGCTCGATAAGTCATTGAAAAAATAAAATAAAAAATTTTTCGAATGTTTGGAAGACGGTTATTGAAACGTTTGAAAATAAATAATTTTCCAATTGTTGATTTTAACTTTGCAAATCAATTTTAAAAATAATAAAAAAATAATATTTTCCAAACGTTTGAAAATTGGTTATGAAAACATTTGAAAATTAACTTTTCCCAAGCTTAAAAATTGAAAAGGTTATAAAATTGTTGGTTGGGTAATGGTTGAGATTGTAAAAAATTTTTTTTAAAAATAATTTAAATTAAGCAATAAGCTATTGAACTGAAAGTGCTACAGTAGCTTAGTAGATAGAGCGTCGCCTAGAAACACAAAGGCCTTAAGTTCAACACCATCAACATAAATTTTTTTTTTTTTTTTATTTACTGTATGTAATCAGTAAAAAATACGGTTTATCTTAACGGGCGCAGAGTTACTGAAAAAATCAGAAAAAAATACTGGGATTTTCAATAAATTTTTACTGTTTAGTTTTTTCCGTGCAAAAACAATAACTTACTTTCTTACGGTATGTGTATTTTAAACACATTTAAAGGTAAAAAAAAGTCAAAATAAAACGGATTTTTATTTTGACAATTGGTTTAACTTATACTTCTTATTTAGCTCTAAATTTGGTGTTAAGTTTGATTTTGGGCAATTTTTCGTTCTGACAATAATTGCAAAAAACCAAGGCGTTCGCACGGGACAAAAAACTGAAGTGATTTTGTGCGGCCAACAATTGAAACGCTGATTTAAGGGAAAGCTGAGGCAATATTTGTATGTATGTATGTATTCTCCTTTAACTCCTAGGAGGAGCATAGGGCCAATATGAAATCTCTCCATTTGTCACGATCCCTTGCGATGACTTTGATCTCTTGCCACGATTTTCCCGATTCTTGGATTTCCTTTTCCAACGACCTTTTCCAGTTGGTTTTGGGTCTACCACGTCCTCTACTGCCTTGTGAATTCCACTCAAGGGCCTGGCGACAAACTTCGCTGTGTGGTTTCCGGAGAGTGTGACCAATCCATCCCCATTTGCGCAGCTTGATCTCGTTTGCTATAGCCTTCTGTTTGCATTTTTGATGTAGCTCGGCATTTGATATAGTGCGAGGCCACCAAACCTTTAGTATACGCCTTAAGCATTTGTTGACGAATACTTGCAGCTTGTTTGTTAGTTGTTCAGTAACAAGCCATGTTTCGCACCCATATAACAAAACCGATTTCACATTCGAATCAAAAATGCGCACTCTCGTTTTGGTGGATATAACGGATGAAGACCATATTTTGTTCAGTTGAGCAAACGCGCCTTTTGCTTTTGCTATTCTTGAGTTGATATCCTCTTTTGCTCCACCATCCATGGGGCAATATTTAAGTGTGACAAAATTTTAGAATGTTGTGAATTGATATCTCTTAAAAATTGTTTTGATTTTACCTAAAAATGATTTAAATTTTTTTTTTTAATTTTAATCACGTTCACAAGGGACTTGTCGCACGGGACACTTTGTTCCACCATACAAATTTTAAATTGAAAATCGTTCAAATGACAAGGATTTCCCAGTGAATGTCGGTACATCTTATCTTGTTCAAATGACAAAGCATCACCAATTTTTCCAAAGGATGTTATTTGTCCCTATCACTATCATTAGTGATAAATTTTTTCTAGGGCGTGGCGTCGCCCATTTTCTCAGTGAACGTTATTTGTCCTGGCGCTCTGTACACATATATTAAATCTCATTCATGTGCGTTATATATTTTCAGAGATATGATGAAGTGATTTTTGTGGAGGCATGATACTCCCATTTTTCCAGGTACACATTATTTGTCTTGGTGCTTTGTACATTTGTATCAAATATAGTTCAAGTACGTTAAGCAGTTTCAGAGATATGATGATTTACTTTCCTGTGGAAATACTCATATATATTTCAGATACTGTTTTTCTGTGTTAACACTTTGAAAAATTTTGTTTATGGGAAGATCCATATCAAACCAACCAAAGAGTCAACCCTCACCTTCTCCGAACTTAATGAAAGTTGGTATAATTGTTGAGTAACATCAAACTAATACTCGTCCAAAATTTTGGATTCCAAACCAAAGTGGTTCCCAAAATACGGGGTCGTAAATTGCAAAAAAAGTATCGAAAAACTGTTAAAGTGACTAACATTAAAAGGCTGTAACTTTGCAACCGATTAACATAATTCTAAAAAAGAAAAACAGAATCAAAGGTTATTGCATGGGCTTTAAAATGTTTAAAAAAATTAGTATCTTTCTCAAGGTCAAAGGTCATGTTTTCAGCATCAAAAAGTTTCAAATCGAATATCTCAAAAAACGACATTTTAAAATTTTTTAAAAAAATATATATCAAAGGCCAATTTATCATCTATATTTACTGTAAATTTGTAGGTGAAGCTCTTTCTGGTTTTGTAATTATAAATAAAATAAGACACAAATATTGAAAAAAATAATATTTACTTGTAGATTTTTTCAATAAAAAATTCATTAGATGCTGAGTATGCCATGACTTTAAGCCTGTCTTTTCCAACAACGCTAAAGCTGCGGAATTTTCGAGTTCCAGGTATAGGTCATAAGCTCTAGAAGCGTTTTTCTAGAAACTTTACTTCTTCAATGAAATCTTTTTCAGATAAATATTTGAAATTGCAGTTAACAAGATTTTGACTGCACCAATCAAAAAACTGATGAGGAACTTTTACCACGTTCTTTCATTGCGAAGCAACAAACAAAATTAATAAGTGATAAAAAAGTATGTCTTGGTGAAAATGAATTTTTTGCCGTATGCGATTTTTCAAAAAATGTTTAATTTTTGGTTCAAGACTGCATACAAAATTTTCTTTGGATCAATACTCAGGCCACCCTATACCCCATTGCACTTTACTATAAACAAGATAAAACAGTGGAAACTACAAATTTTATTGCGATATTAAATTGCCTCAACTCCATTGCAGTGCACTTATTTCATAAACATATGATACGATTTTTGACACAGAAAATTGGTTCTGTTCCAGAACAAATTATCTATTTTTCTGACGGTTCCGCAACACAATTCAAAAATAAAAAATATCAAGAAGATTTTGGCAGTCCAGCCGAGTGACATTTCTTTGCTTCTAACCATGGAAAAAGTGCGAGAGACGGCCTTGGAGGCACAGTTAAAAGAAAATCGCGAAGAGCAAGCATTCAACGGCCGCTGGATAATCAATTAACAACAACACCTCATCAGTTGTTTGATTGGTGCAGTCAAAATCTTATTAACTGCATTTCCAAATATTTAACTGAAAAAGATTTCATTGCAGAAGAAAAGTTTCTAGAAAAACGCTTTTATAGCTTACGACCAATACCTGAAACTCAAAAATTCCGCAGCTTTAGCGTCGTTGAAAAAGACACGCTTAAAAACAAGGCATACTCAGCGTCTAATGAATTTTTTTTATTGAAAAAATCGACAAATAAATATTTTTTTCAATATTTGTGTCTTATTTTATTTACAATTACAAAACCAGAAAGAGCTTCACCTTCAAATTTACAGTAAGTATAGATGATAAATTGGTCTTTGACATATTTTTTTTTAAAAAATTTTAAAATGTCGTTTTTTGAGATATTCGATTTGGAACTTTTTGATGCTGAATATATGACCTTTGATCTTGACAATAATACAATTTTTTTTAAACATTTTAAAGCCCATGCAATTACCTTTGATCCTGTTTTTCTTTTTTAGAAATATGTTTATTGGTTGCCAAGTTACAGCCTTTTAATGTTAGTCAGTTTAACAGTTTTTTGATACTTTTTTTGAAATTTACGACCTCGTATTTTGGGAACCACTAGGGTTTGGAATCCAAAATTTTGCACGAGTATTAGTTTGATGATACTCAACAACTATAACAACTTTCATGAAGTTCGGAGATGGTAAGGGTTGAAAATCAAAATTTGTTGGTTGATTTGATATGGATCTTCCCTCATATAAAAATTAAATATACGTACATAGAAGTTGGTCCCTCATTTTGGACTATCTCCGCTCAGTTTTTCTTATTCTAACTGTAAATTTATAAATATTGTGTAAATAGAGAACTGAAAGTGAAGAAAAAGAGGAGATTCAATATATTTTCAGCTCAATAAGTTTTGGGTTTGTGTGTTTTTTTTTTAACTTAAAAATTTTGTAAGGAATGCAAGTGTGCATCATTATCCGCGTAGGTTTTTTTTTATATTATTGTATTGAACATGTTATTATATTTTTATATAATTAAATCAATAAAGAATAATTGGGGCTAGCCACCACTTTCAACTTTTTTTAAAAAAATTGCTATTTTCGCTATGATATTATTGTTTTGCAACATTTCGTCACTCTCCGTTTAATCATTCTCCGTCGTTTTTTCGTAACATTTCATCATTCTTCGTTTAGTAACCCTCCATTTGTTTTTTATTTTTATATTAGTTTTGCTTCCCAGTGTGCCAGACGGTTCATATCTCCGCTTTTTTATCCGTTACGGATCAGTAACAGATCCGTAAGGGATAAAAAAGCGGAGATATGAATCGTCTGGCACACTGGGAAGCAAAACTAATATAAAAAAAAAACCGCTTTTTTATCCGTTACGGATCAGTAACAGATTCGTAAGGGATAAAAAAGCGGAGATATGAACCGTCTGACACACTGGGTTAAACTATTTATTTAAAAAATAAGAATTCAAATTTTGTCTTAAAACACCTAAATAACCTTCTTAAAATTCCAACATAAATTTTTAGGGTTGCCACCTGGTAATTTTCGAAAATCTTATATAATTCTTACTACTTTTGACTAAATTGAAATTTTTGGTTTCAGAACAGCTGAGATAAACTTTTCTAAAATTTTCAGGGCTGCCACCCTTTTTTGTCAGTTTTGCTTCAATTGAATTTCGGTTCGATAAGTTTTTAACGATTTAAGCGTCTATCAACTTTTAATGACTTAAACTATTATTTTTTAGTGTGTTATTAAAATGGCCAATGTAAACAAAACAAAGACTTAAAATAAATTCTCGAAAGCAACAGTCCGACAACCCTAAAAATTTATGTTTGATTTTGCTAAAGTTTATTTAAGCCTTTTTAGACTTAAATTTTATTTTAATTTCTTAAATATATTGTTTAAGCGAAATTTAAAAAAAAACATATGGCAACCCTGAAAGTTTTTGATTATTTTTTAAAAAGTTCCAGAGGCTCAGGTCTTCATATTCTATACCTTCAAGTTATAAAAAATAAAAAAAATAGGTGGGGACAAAAAAGGCACGTTTTGGCACATTTTTCGGAGATTTGCCCATATACTTACTTAAAGTAGAAAGTCTTTCCGTCTGTCCGTGCCTGTATATCATCAGAATCATTTGTCCAATTTGCATGATGTTTTCTTTCTTTCAGAGATATTTTGCCTGGAGTGAAAAATCTTGAAAAATTTCATAACTCGAAAACCAGTTAAATATGTAAAGAGCAATATGAACAGGCGAATGAAGTCGCTCCCTCGACAACTAGTTTTATATAAGTATACTTTAGTTTTTTAAGTTGAATATTTATTGAACCACTTATTCAAATCCAAAATTCTTTTTTACTTATTTTTATAAAGTCACTTCATGTATGTATTCTCTATGCATTGTTTTTCCTTCAATATCCTCTCAGTGATATTGTTACTATTGATTCTTTCTTGATAACTCAATAAGGAAAATCTCCAAATATTTTTCTATCAAATTCGTGGGGATTTTCTTTAGTTTTTTCTTACGAGTATTTTCTGAGCAAAATATTTTCTACAAATTTTCTATACTTTTAAGCCAAAGTAAAGACTTTTAAAGCCGCTAAAAGACAGACAACAAGTTCAAATAAAAACTAAAAGCGAAAAATTGCATTGCCAACTTAAAATGTCAACGACAGCATCATTTCTTGTTGGCAATGCATCCGTTTTTGTTTTGCTCTGTTTATGCTGCAGCTGCCGCTTCAGTTGCTTGGCAGCTTTAAACGCCTTTTATTGTCTTTTCTTGTATGCGAGTGAGAGTTTACTGTGTGCGTGTGTGTATGTGTGTATATGGGCGTTTATGTGGGTGTGCCTCTTTGGTTGTGTTGCTTGATTTTTATTCTGATTTAATTTATTGTTGTTTTGCAGTTGCTGCATTCACTCAATGCTGCTGTTGCTGCAGTTTTGGTTTGTTTTTTCCTTTGAAATCCTTTCGATTTGCGCAGCATTTTTATGCTTCATTGCATCAGTTTGCTGCGCTTGTTGTTCACAGCTATACAATTGAAAATAAAAATTATTTGCTTAGCATTTTAAACGCAAACAATCAGCATTTTTTTTTCTTTAAAAAGAAAAACATTTTTCTATTGATGTCACGTACATACATACATAAGTATTTTATAAAATTGAAGTTACTCATGTGACATGGTAAGCAAACTTAAAAGATTTTGCTGTTACTTAATGGAAAATTTATAATTTATTTGTTGAAATTTTTTTTTAAATCAAATATATGTTGATATTTAAAATTTTTTCTTATTTTTTGACGTTGGAGGCCATTTTAGTAGGAAAAAAGTTTATTATTTAAAACTTTTAAAATTTCAACTCTAAAAGTCCAGAACTTTGCAAAATCCGTTTAAACTCTATAGACCAAATACAAATACTCATGCGTCGTGTACAATAAATTTTTTCATCATTTGTTTCAAAAAATTAAAATAAATTTTCATGCTCCATTTCACTCAGCATTTAAATGTAACAATTTAATTTTTACATTTCACTTGTAATCCATTTTGCTATTTGTTTTCCCATTCAAATGGACGACAACAATTTAATTAGCATTTTGATAGAGCTTAAAATGCCAGACACCACAGAAAAGCTGCAACTGCAACATAAACCAGTCACATGCAATTTTTGCCAGAGTCAAAAGCACCAGCGATGGCAACAAAAACGTACAATAAAATGCCAAATAACCTTGGCGTGCATAAACCAAATCATAGTGGTAGGTTGCTACATAAAATCAGTCATTTATGCCAAATAAATCCGATTTAGTACACCCAACGAAATTCTATTCAGTAAAGTTGACAAATGAGCATTAGCTCTTTGGCTGAAAAGCTTATACTCTACAGATGTATAGCTTTGAGTTCTGTTTACACCTGTGGAATTATTGTAGCAGAGTGTGGGAAAAGAGCAATAACCAGACTTGGAAAAAACTTTTTAAAATGTTTTTCAGAACTAAGTAGAATTCCAAAAACTGTGAACAAAATTTAGAAAAAAACAACTGATTGAAATATCTTTTACTTTTTTTTTGAACTGACTCCTCTTTATGACGTCTTCATTTCTATCCAAAGATGGCAAAAGCAGCTATCGAGCAGTTTTTGTGAAAATGAGTTATGGAGTTCAGGGTATTGTTCTCGGTGGAATCCACAAGCTGATAAAATCAGATTTGCTCTAGGGCTTGTAGTTCCTTAGAAAAACAACTTGAAAAATCGAATTTTGTGATTTTTTCATATCAACTAAAAATTTGAATTTGCTTTTCTGAAAAATTATGAAAACATGCGTTAGCAGCTTTTGCCATCTATGTGCAGATTTAAAATTTGAAAAAACAAAAATAAAAAAAAAAAAAAAAAAAATGTTAAATAAAAAAAAAAGTTTTTTCAAAAGTTTTATATAAAAGTTTTTTTTAAAAATCGTGTTTGCTCAACAAAAATATCGGCTTCTTCGCGTTCGAGACATTTGCTTGTTACAGAGTAAGTATGTTATGACCAAAAGTTGGAAGTGTTTGCCATCTAAAAATGCTTAAGATTAAAAGTTTGGTGATCTCACCTCAGCTTTAACTCCAAATTCTACTTAAAATGCGACCAGATTATAAGGAATGAAATTAACATTGCGGAAATCGAAAAACGAACCTTACCGTGAAGTCTTAAATGGAATCCAAATGTGGGTAGAGGACGTGATAGATAAAATGTCACGTAAAAAAGTAATCTCAAATGTTCAAAACATTGTTTTATTAGCAAGTGGGGCGAATCACATCTGTTGTAAACGAGTTATTTGGGACAGACCTCTTTAAAGAAGTTTCAGGATAAGAAAAAATCATAAGAAGAAACAAAAAACCCAGCTCTTAAATTTCTTAAAGCATTGCATTGTTCGACCTTACATTTTTACTTGACAAAAAATTTTTCATTCAAAAGTCAGACAAGAACATGAATTGGATTCCTTCGCATATAGTTAGAAATCAATATTCAAAAATGTAGTGTACTTTTTTAAGGGTCAGCTACAAAAGTCAAGTTTTGAAGTCTCAACCTTGGATGCGTACGGTAAGGGAGGGAAATATGGACCACCCATCTTTCTTTTTTAAATAAAACCCAAAATACATAAAACAAAACAATTAATTTAATGTCATTCAGTAAAGGAAACAATTTACCTTTATTCTGATTCACTTTTAGATAAATATCTCATCAGGATAAAGAAAAAAAATTAAAAAACTGAAAATACTCAAAATGAAGATAAAAAAAAGTGTAGTGTAATATGGACCATATAGTCCATTTGGTACAGAAGTTGCATATAAAAATGCCACTTCCACATTCGTTACATTTTTCATGACTCCAAGAACGTCAGATTACACATTCAACCCAAAATTCGCCACGGCGACCTTCTGAGTAAAGTGTATTACATTATATGCATTTTTCATCTTTTCTTCCTTTGTAGTTAACGAATTACAAATAATGACCATCAGAATCGTCATGAAATCTGCAGCTTGATTCCCCGTCTGAAAAAGATGATAAATACATTTGTCTTTGAGGCTTTTTTCTTTGGTGGTCCATATTACCCACAGCACGGTGTTGGTGAAATAAGTGGTTTTTTTATCAAAAAGTCTTGTGGTTAACAAACTAATTTGTGCTCATAAATAATATATAGTATTCACTGACTTTATATAATCAACCATTAATTTAAAAACGCGATGTCTTTAAAGTGAAATAATGAAATATACTCACCAGAAAAAAATTATCACTGATCTTTTTTTTAGAAAAAACAACTTTACAGAAACATGCGACTTCACCGAACGCTGAAATCGCCCTATTATAAGCTTTAGGTATTAGCGTTAAGTTTGAACATGAATAACGGTTAATCCTATGTATGCAGTGGGAAATAACCGTGTTGTCCATATTACCCACGTAGTCCATATTTCCCTCCCTTACCCTACTATTCCTTTCGATTATATCTCGAGGATAGTTGATAGTTATTTTTATCATCATACTTACATCAATTCAAAAGAATATAATCAGGTACAATTTTGAGCGATCCCTGGATCAAATAAAACCAACTCTGGTATCCCGGGACTACTTAAGGGATTAGAAAAAAATAGTTTACTAGGAATATAAACTTGAAAAAAATAGAAAAAATTTTAAATAATGATGCAGCTCAAATTTTTTGGCAGAACAGGGAATAACAAAAACAAAATCTACGGGCAAACTCTAATAAACATTGGGACCATCAATATCGAGCTACAGAAAAATTCATTGAAGCTTAGGTGTAGGAATAACGCCCAAAAGTATAAGAACTTAAGTTTGAAAAATATTATATGTGAAAACCCAAATACCGAGAAAATGGATGTTGCCAGAAACTGTGGCGCCCTCTTTTTTTGGGATCGTCTACTTATGAATCAGATTTAATATTTTTTTTTTTTTGATGAATCCCAAAATCCCGGAAATGAAGTTTTTAAGCCCATGATTTCGGAACCAAAACAACATCCGGCATCTCGAGACTATATTCTTTAGTAACATTCTAGTATTTTTTCATTGGGATTTATGCTCAAAGTATTTCAAGTACTTTACGCAACTATATTACGAGATATGAATTATATACCTCCAATATATTTTGGACGAAAAATACAACAGTGTTTATTTACTTTGTCACGTGCCATTTGCGAAGGGGGTCTTGTTGTTATAAAAAATCTATACATTAATACGAAAAACAAAAATTTGTCTTACCTTTTTTACTATGTTAGAAATTGAGCACGACTTTGAATTATACACCATTAGAAAGCTATTTGTGTATAAATGTGCACAAAATTTAAATTATTTTGATATTGTGCTATTAAGCCAGGTAAAATTAAATGCAAATTTTTCAATATTACAAAACAAAAAAATACGAGGTCACACAGAGCAGAAAATAGGATGCAGCACAACGAGAAAGACAAAAAGCTGACTGACATGTTTATTGTTTTCTTTTCGTTTTGCATTTGTCGTTGTACCAGAGATGATAAATGAGCTTTTCTATTTTGTACCAAATAGCAAAAACAAGTACTAAAACTGTGCAAAAAGTACCAAAATTATATAATACATTTTAATACAATTTTGACCACTAGGCGATACGAGTATTAATAATTCTTTATCTATATCACGTCCAACCTACATATATTGTTGTCCGAAGATTTCATGTTTGAAGAAAAACGTACTACAATGGTTATAATAAGTGCTGATTATACAAACAATCGCTCGACATCTGACTTTTTATATGCCTTGAACTGAAAACATTTCAAGTAAATTTTCTCTGATCTTGGTAAAGAGTGTTTGGTTTGAATTACAGAAGTAAAAATTGAAAATATTATTGCACCTTTAATACAGGATCCACTTTTGCACGATATACAATCTCAATGCCGTGTCTCAAAATCAAACAAACAAGAAAAACAACTTAAAACATCATTGATATGATGATGATAATGAATAAAATTGGCCCAAGTATGCTGCCCTGTGGTACTGCGGCAGTTATTAAGAAAAATTGTAATTTAACATCATCAATGGCTACAAAAGAGAAGCTATTCGATACGTAAGATTTTAACCAATATAAGAACCTGGAATGAAAAATTAGTATTGATAGTTTAAAAATTAATAAATATTGTGAAAATCTTTCGAAATATCCGAATACATAGATAACGTCCACTTAGTCACCACTTTCAAATGAATTAATACAAAATCTTGTAAAAGTCCAGAGATTTGTAAGAAAAACCATGTTGAATAAGACTGACTATGTTTTTTTATGACACAAAGAGAATCTTATCTATTATTTTCTATGTTATTTCTGGACTTAATTTTGTTAACACATTTTAAAAGGAAATAAGTACTAAGCCCATTGGAAGGTAGAAATTAAATCGTTATAATTTTTTTGACATAATGTCGTAAATTCCAAATCTCTTAGTAAATTTTCTGTAAAAGAATGGGCCGATTATTCTAGTTTCTAAAGAAACGGTAGCAAATTCAAATTATGGCATTACTTTTGTCCCAACCTGTATAAGATAGTAGAATAAACTTTTATGTTGCGCTGTTTCATCGATTGTCTTTTAAATAGAAGAAAAATCATTTCCAATTGAATTCTTATTATTTTGGGGCAATTTCACCAACATTACATATAATTTCTAACTGAGCATAAAAGAATGCAATTGATTTTCCGAGCAGAGCATTTTTGTGTTTTTTTTTTTTGTACTAAAATTTTATTAAACTTTTTATTTCTTTACACCGGAAATTGCAAACGTCCGGCTAGTGCTAGTGGTGCACACAATAGCAACAACAACAACAATAGCAAGAGCAACAACATCAGTACAGCAACATCAGCAACTGTTGGTAAAAATTGCACTTTATTGTGGCAACAGCAGCTGAAGGCTTGTGGCCGCAGCTGATGCTGACTTATGGGCGTAAGCACGCTGGGATTTTCATACATATGTATGAGTATTGCTATATGTGTATTCGTATGTATATATTAGTGTTTATTTGTATGGGGGATATATATTTGTCTGACTTTCACCCACGTTTCAGTGTATTTTACTCCATTTTTTTTTCCTTTTCCATTTGTCAGCAGAAAATGCTGTACATTGACAACATTGTCGACATTTATTTTATCGTTTCGCTTTCTTCATTTTATTTGCAGATTTTATTACAAATTTCTTTTTTAGAATCGCAAACTATGAGATATTTTTTTATTTCCTTTTGCGGTTTCCGTCACACACACAAAGCCACACATGTGGGTACCATGTGTAAGAATACCTTTTGTCCACTGCAACGGAAGCTATTGTTGCAACGGATAAACGTATACAAGGATGCTTAGATGATTTTCATTTTGTTAACATTTGCTCTTAGCAGACAGAATTTATTGCTATGTAAGTGTGTTTGTGTGTGTGCTAGTGTGTTTGGCAACAAATTGCGTCTGAGTTGATTTGTTTAAGTTATTTTTAGTGGATTTATTATAAAAAGAAGCATAATATGTAAGTAGATAATACATATCTTACTGATTTGGGGTGGCTCAATAGTTTAAACTTTTATTTTTAAGCTTCCTTAATTAATTCGTGTATGATAGCTAATATTAAAAAAAAAAAAAAAAAAAATGCTCACGTATTCTTTTGACAATTTCAAGAATTTTTTGCCCAATATACTTTTTCCTTTAGATGCCTTGCTTTTGAGTAAAAAATCGTTTTTTCGACCGCGTAATTGAAAAACGTAAAAAAATCTATTTTGGGACGCGAATATTATCTATACTCCAAAAAAAAAAAAAAATTTATAATTTTTGTGACGATGTAGTCCATGGGGGTTATCGTGAATCAATATTCCGGGAAATTTTATTTATACTGCAATGGAGAATGCATGGCAGTCTGAGTAAAATTCCCTGGGAATATTGATTCACGATAACCCCCTAAATTTCTAAAGCATCCTTGGGTATCAATTTTGTAATGAGAAATATATATGACCAAAAAACATTTTTTTTTTGCCAAAATGGGCCTTCAGTAGAATTAAAAGCGTTACATTAGTTTTTCTTGGAATGAAAAAGAAAATGATTCAAATATCGTTTTTTAGAGCCCTTCTAATTTCTGAGTCAGTTTCGGGGTGATTTTTTTTTTTTGCTTCATGCAAAATTGAACCAGTCTACTGGTAATTATATTCTTTTGCTATTTCATTTTTTGGCTCATTAGTCTTTCGTTGACCAAACAAGTCAATTCCGGGAAAAAGTCGCAAATATGGAGCAAATCGAATTATAAAATTTCTTACCAAGCAAGAAAAATCAATTCAAACCCTAACGAAAGGGATGTCATCTGCTTACGGAGGCTCTTGTCTGAGTAAAACTAAGGTTTAAAAGTGGCCTAAGCTCTTAAAGCAAGACTTGGACTCAATTGAAAAAGACACACGGCCAGAAAGGCCGATCGAGATGACCACTTTAGAAATCATTCATAAAGTCCAATAATTAATATTGGAAGATGTCCGACTATAGAAGACATATACCAAAAAAAATGATTGGAGTATCAGATACAGCCATTTTTAAAATCACTCACGATAACCTTGGCATGACCGGTAGTTGGATGCCGAGAATGCTCACGAAGTAACAGAGCATGAAGTATTCTCTCAAATTTTTGGACTGTAGTGAAGACAGCGGTAGAGTATTGGCTCAAATTGTTACCGAAGACAAAACTTGGGTTTATCATTATAAAGCTGAGTCCAAACAAAAAAGCACACCACCACGTTAGAAGTTTAAGGTGTCACAGTCGGCTGGGAAAATCGTGGAAAATCACTAAGTTGGCTTCACTGGTTTTTAAATTAAATCATTAAACGTAAAATTATACTTAATATTTTGCTTTGCGTCTTTGGATTCACAACAATTAGTAAACTAATTAGTTAACTAAAATGGTGTTAAGAGCTTAACTAATGCTTCATATTCACAGTATTTTGGTTAACTAAAACAATAAACAAGAGAAAGATATGGCATCACTTCTAAATTTGTAAATTTTGTGAAAACATATGTTTTTCGTGGTTGGAAAAAGGTTGGTAGTTTTAGAAAAAAACCTGGCAATTCTTAAAACTTGTTGCCGATGATCAACCGCAATATATGTTCCAAATTTCGACAATTCTACGTCTGAAAAAGTTTTAAGCTGTTTGTTGACTAATTTTAACTTATGAAATTTGTGCGTTTTACGTGTACAAATGATTAACTAATGACTGAAAATAAAATTTTGTTAGTTAATACCATGTCATTAGTAATATTGGTTTGTGTCTTTGATTAAAAAAAAAAAAAAAAAAAAAAATGCTAAAATAGTGTTGCCATATTGCTATTTTTATAAGTACTGTGAAATTTAAGCATAGAACAAAGTGAGAATACATAGGAAAACAGATCTGCAAGTTCTGTTTTTAGAAAGGCTTGTGAATTTTGATCTTCAGAATTACTTTGTTCAAGTTTGTAAGAAAAAGAGAGAATTTCTCGAGATTAGGCATCAGTGATATATTACACAGCACAACAATAATTTTGTTGCAAGGCAGCTGAAGGTGATTTCTGAAGGAACTTTCGGCGTAGAATCCAAATCCGAGCTCATACTTGGTCCATCAGCTCTAGGTTTTGAGATATTTGAGGTTGAAGCCATGAACTTGAATATGTTTAAGGTTCGATGCAGATCGCAAAAATTGTTTTTTATTATTTTTGCTTCGGGTTAGCCGTTATAAAGGATTTCATGATATCATCTTAATTCGGCCATTATTTTTGAACGAAATATTGTACGACACTTTTTAAGAGCTAATTTTGAAGAAAAAGAGTAGCAGTAGATTATGTAAAAAAATAAAAAAAATAGTTTGTGGAATCAGCATCTAACCTCAAAAATAGCCGTATTCGGCTTTTTAATCTCAAATATCTCAAAACCTAGAGCTGATAGGCCAATATTGAAGTCAGAGTCGGATTCTATGCAGAAAGTCTCTTCGGAATTGACAAAAAACTTTCATGCAACAATCCAAAACCCATTATTTGTTGTGCAGTGTTATTCATACTTTTAAATAAACGCAACACAATATTCCAGCCCTTAGAGCGTGTGCTCTTTCCTCCAACCCTAAACCAAAGCAACTTTTCTATGTAGCTGTTGCTTAAACCCTCTAGAAGCTTCGTGTATATCAATATAAATGAAAGTACACTCTGCAAAGCTCTTGCAAGAACCATCGCGTAGATTTGTGTGCAGTCAAAGTTTACTATATTTATGAAATTTCTCAACTATTCTAGTTATCGTCGGAAGATGGTATAGCAAGGCATGCATGTTGCATTGCAGTTTAGTTTTAGTTTGATGGAAGTGCAGTATGACAAAAGTAAAGACTATTTAATAAAAAGGATTTTGTACAATAAACAACATATTTATAACACCGAAATAAAATTATTTTGATCAAAATATTAAAGTCTCCTACCACAAAGTTTAAATGCGTTGAGTTGAGGTAGAACTGAAAGTTGGTTAATTTTCACATAACGAATGACTTAAGACCATCACAATGCGACTTATCTAAAGCATATTGTATAATGAAAAATACACATAATGTAGTGTAAGTCACATACACTATTCCCCGCCCTCTACCCTCTCTCGACTCCTTATGTACCTAACTTATGCACTTTAGTACAAGAACACAACAGTTACAACATTTTTATCAAAATAAATTAAAGATTAGCAAACGTTAAATGTTCCTAGCATGAAACTTAAAAAGGACATTAAGCGAACATGAACACGATTAAGCCAGAGCGTCAAGTGTAAACTTATTTTGGAGCGCAAGGAGTGAGTGAGTACTCATACTCGAGAAGCGGAAGAATAAAAAGAATGTCAACGTGCGGGACTTCAAAATTTTTTAAAATTTAAGATTTTTTTTATCGCTTGCGCTAACAAATGATTATGTGTGCACCAACGAGTAGTACACGCTGAGCGTGACTAGCAAAAATATGGTTAGTCTCTCTCGCAGCCGCCCCCACCTCCCCCTGCAACAAGAAGTGGTTTAAAAAATTATTAAAAAGCGTAAATTTAAACGCGCACACGTTGGTGGCAACATTGACTTAGCGACGCCACAGTTGGCCTCCGACGATGACTTTGGTGTCCCTCGACGACAAAATGAAGCGCACAACACAGAACGACGCGTGTTGATTTACATGCGTTGATAAGCGCCGCGCCGTCAAAGCAAAGCATTTTTCTTTTACCGCCAGCTGCTGCTCGCAACAGGAGGAACACTTTGTGCCCGAAAGCTTAACGCGTTTAACATATGAAGGTTAATGAAAATAAAAATGGTAGTAGAAATAGCGAAATGTTAGCAGGAAATGGCAAAAGTGAATGTTATTAAAGGACGGAATTAAAAATTAGAAAAATTAGCTTTAAGATAAGATAAGCAAGGACGTGAAAGCAACAACCAACAGGACCATTCATTATATAGTTTATGAATATGCGATATGCGTGGATATGGGTCTAAGGGGGATTGCGTGTGGATGGAGGTTGAATTTTTTATTAGCTTTCAAAACGAAAGTTGGGGATGTGATTACAGTGAGAGTGATGTAGTACTGAAGAAAAAAATACAACTTTGTAAATTGTTATATCTCCTAAACGATGAGCTGCAGAAAAATAATTTTGAGAAACTTTTTTGTGGTAAATTTATTAATCTACAAAACTGTTCAACATTTTTCTGTGAAGTTAACTCTTAGCGAGTTATTTGCAAAAATTGTTTAACTTGACCTTTGACCTGCAGTACCAATTCTTCGTAACGTCATAACAAAAGTGTGTGTAAAGATTCAGCTCTCTAACCTAAATTGGTCCGACCTATATAGAAAAACATAGGTCTTGTTTGACGTTTTCTTGAATGCAACTTTAAAACTCCTTTGACTCAATGACTATCAACTGCAATAACTCAAAGTTCTATGCCTTCTGTCAACTTTCTGCAGTTGAGAGGTCAATGAATTCTTCACTTGCAATTGTTTTTGTACAATATAATAACTGCAATAGGGACAATAACGCAAAAACTATGATATATAAACCAAAAGAAGCAAATAAACAGTCAACCCAACCAAACAACCAAGTTGCTAATCCGCAAAGTCCATTATTTATTTCAGGGGTTTTTGCTTTAACTCTTGGTAGTTGTGTTCCTTTTGCCTCTGTATGTTGTACATTATCGAATGTCATAAGCTTGGCCAAAGCTGCTTAAAAGCTTTCGTTCGCCTACAAGTAAAAAAAAGCAAACAATAGCCAGCCAGCAAAGTGCAAAATATTTTCTTATTGTTTTTGCCATAAGTTTTGCTTTATGCAAACAAATAAAATTATTAACCTCATACGGACATAAAGTTACAGCAACACACACTCACAAAACCAGAAGCAGCAGAGATACATGCAAGTATGAATACTCTTGTGTGTGAACCCAGCAGAGATATAGCGTCCAATGTGTCATGACTAAGTACAATGGATATATATCGGAACCCTCAAGATCGTAAGGGACATGACCATCCAAAAACATCACGAAAACAATCTCTGAAACGCATTATAAATGAACTGAAGAATAGCTGGAGCTAAAATAGTTGAAGAGATTATAAAGTAATCTTGCATAATAGAGTAGTTTTGTGAAGATCATATGCTCCTTGAGGAGATAAAGAAAAAAAAAAGACAAGAAGAAATTTTTGTATCATTGTGAGGATGCAAATTGGAACTCTCATTTTGGTCTACATCAAGGGTGTCAGCGTAGAACAAAAGTGAGCCAACAACATCATTATTTCTGTACAACATTCACAGAAATAATTTTTGTTGTTTTTTTTTTTCATGCTCGTCAAAATTTCGCGTTTTTGTTGCTTTTTTTGCGTACACACAAAATCGAACTCGAACCAACATAAAACAACAACAACGACTTCGTCGCATCAAAATCAAAAACAACAAACAATATGGGTATTAATGCGTTGATGCGCAGTTGCGAAAATGCAAGTCTTTTACGCACTAACGCCTGAACGTTCAATGTGAATATTTCCATTTGAGAAATTGCAGAAGTAGTGGAAATTTTTGGCAATGTGTTTGATGTTTTACAAATGTCAAACTTTCGCAAACCGCACTTCCGCAACGACGCAAGAGCATTGCGCATCAACGCGTGAATACCCCTACTTTTTGTGTGTGTCCCAGTCCTTATAAATTTTGACAATTGTTGAAATATTATTGTTGTTGTAAATGAGGAATGAAAAAACAAAAAAAATTGATTTTGTGATTGTTTAATTCGAATTTGAAGTTGTTGTAAAAGCGAAATCAAATATTTACTATCGATAAAATAAAACTGCTGATCGTGGATGAAAATGAAATGGTGCAATGCAAGTTCCGGCGATGGTATTGTTCTCTAGTAACACAACCGACAACGAGGCAAGTCGTGTTTTGTAAATACTTCAACCATCCTTCGACGAATTTGATACTTTCAAGGAAAAACCAATATACACGTTTCAGTGGACATTGACTAAGACCTTAGGCTTTGTTTTCCGAAAATTTCCTGACCTGACCCGATAGTGTAGCAGTGGCGCAGGCTCTCGAAAACAAACAAGACAAACAAGGACAGGTTGGCAGAGGACAACGGGGAGGCAGCGGTGGCGCAACTCTCTTCAATCCTGACAACTGGACGGAAACACACATATGCTCCCGTAGAAGATGAAGAATAAAATACGACCTGCAGAAATTCTTGTATCATTTAAAGAATGCACATCAAATAACCTGTTGCTAGTCGCTTTGCCATCCTATCAACCTAAAGCGGTTTTGTGTCGATTAATTCACAGACCAGCGCAGTCCCCTACCTAATGCGGTAAAATTGAAGTTAACGCTCCTATTATCAAAAGAAAATCTAAGAAATATTCCAATAAAAACAACTCAGCCTTTTATTTATACTAATCGCACTTTGCTGACTAACTCACTGGCTCACTAACTCACTAACTATGTGACCTACTTACGAAAAAAAAAAAAATACTTATCAACTGACCCACTAAACGACTGACTAGCTTATTGACTATTTGACTAATTGGCCTATTCTCAGACTAACTGGCTTCCTAATTAACAAACTGAATAACCCTTTTATGAATAACCTAACTTTCCAAGTAGCTATTTGACTTAGGTACTAATTCCCTAACTAAATGATATATTTACTTGGTAGCCATTTGAGTGGAAACTGAAAAAATTGCTGAATAACTGACTAACTCTCTGAATAACTGACTAGATGTTTTACTGATTAACTGAAAAACTAATTAACTGACTCTTTGGATAACTCTTGAAAGGCCTGAAATCTACATTTTTTTTTCAATTCTCGAATTTTATACCAATTAAGGATGGTTTGGGATCGAATCTGAACTAGGTTTTTTTATCACGTCAGGATTTTGAGTTATACAGGCTTCAAATTGTGAAATGCGCTCTTTTCAAGCATATGGCGTACTTTTCCAGGAAAAATTTTAGTTTATTTTAGCCAATTGCTTTAGATAGCCATGAACTTTCTCATAAAAAATAAGCCTTTTTACTTTTCCATTTGAATCATCATTTGACGACCTATTAGCCTTTAAAATACCGTTATCTCGACTCCATACAAATATATTTTTGTCCTTTTAATGGAGTTTGAAGACCTTTATTTCAAAAGGCGATAGTAATGATTCAATTGGAAATATTCAAAAGTGATGTTTAATGTGTAGGTTTATGACTATTCAATACCGTTGGCAAATATCAATTACGCCATTTACTGTTAGTTTCATAAGGATTCAGAAATGTCTTGAAACAGCGATTTTTGCAATTTGAAGCAGGACATCTTTGAAGGCTGACGTCCTGACGTGATAGTAATAACTGAGCTCATATTCGTAATTAGATGGTCCCAATTTATCACAAATGACAATAGAATGCTGAAATAGCAGATCATTGTGGAGCTATGTTATTAATTTGCCTCAAATCTATATATTAATACACAAGACAAAAATTTGTCCTACCTTTTTCGCTATTTTAGAAATGGATCACAACTTTGAATTATACGCCACTAGAAAGGTATTTATCTGTAAATGTGCACAGAGTCAAAATTATTTTAATATTTTGCCATTAAGCCCGGTAAAATCAAATGCAAATTTTTTAATATTAACAACGATAAAATACGCGGTCATACAAAGCTGAAAAGAGGATACAAATTTAGAAACAAAGAAAAAGATAAAAAGCTGACTGACACCGACTTCATGTTTTTGGCTGTCTTTCAAATAGCAAAAAAAGTACTTAAACTATCCAAAAAGTACCAAAAATATTTAATACATTCGTGGTAAAATTTTGATCATTGGGCGATTCTAGTATGAAATAAATACCGAATTAAAGAAATAAACTTACCTAATAATTCTGCTTCCAGTTGTTTAAAGGACTGGTAAAGGACTGGTTTGAGCCATTAAAAGGGATTAGTTAAAAGATTATTTTGAATTTGCAATATTTCCAATTGGGTTCAATACTAAGTGGTACCAACATATTTTGGAAAAACACACAAACACAACAAAGCTTTTTGACTTACACTTATGAGTACTCATATTAATACACATAAACATAAATAGGATTAGGAAGAGATGTAGAAAAAAGAAAAACAGAACACAACACAAGCAAACCCTTATTGTGCACTGCACAGAAAACAGAGAGGAAGAAGGAAGACACCATTGCAGCACAAATGCATTAAATTCGCTGTTATGCTTTTTGTGCAGTTTAGCGTCGCGTATTTTTTTCGCATGGTTTCGATTTGTACATTTTTTGTTTTTGCACTTCCCTGTTGTGGTTGTCTTGCTTGGTCGCGTGAACATACCCTGGAATACTCGGAATAGTGAAGATAACAGCACAGAATACCGCATTGGTTGTGGTGGTCATAAAAATAAATATGAACATTAGTGCCCCACCAGTCATTGGAGTCATGGAATGGAAAGGAGACTGCAATGGCAGCTACAACATATGGAAAATTTTAAGTAGGTGGTGGGTGGTAGTGCTGCTTTATGGATTACGCTGAGAAAAGTTTAGATTTTTGCGGTTTCGCAATTTTATGAAATTTTAGAAGTTTTTCGCAATATATTGATGTGAAAGTCTCTTTAGGTTTATCGTTGGGTTTTTGAGAGCAACAGGGAGTGCTCTGAAGGAATATGAGGAGTTATTTTTCAAAAGGGCTTATAACCAAAACGAGGCAAAAGTAATATCATACACATTATTTGCATAATAATTGGTTATTGGATAAATATGATTTTTTTAACTAAATGCCATTAATTTCACGCTATAAGGTAAACTTTTCGTGAAAACAAAATCCAATTTTAATAATTTATAACAAAGTATAAGGCAGTTAATATTATGACATTAATTTTGCCTCGTTTTGGTTATAACCCAGTGTGCCAAACGGACTCGTTTCGGATCCGTAACGGGTTCATATTTTCGTTCTTTTATCCGTTACTGATCCGTTTGCGGGAAGGATTCCTAAAAAAAAACGAATCGTTTTTTCTACTTTTATGGATCCGTTTCGAACCTGTAACGTACATCAAAAACGAATTCAAAACAGATTTGCTTTTAATAATGTTAATGCTGCTTATAAAAAAAAAGAAGAAAAGTGGTGAAGCGCTTATTTTTAATTAAAAAAACAAAATAACAAAAAAAAATTACTAGCCCGGCCGGGAGTCAAACTCAGGCTCCCGGGGTATTACTCTTTCATACACGAGACGTTAGACAACTAGGCTATTGACCGATATGATATTTACTTAACTGATGTAGACTTATTTGATGTTGAGATTTAAAGTTTGTATATTCAACAAATTTCTGTTGTTTTTTTATAAGTATTCTGTGCTCTCTTTCTTCCCTTCTTTTGATAAAAAATGTTATATACTCAAATTTGGAATCAAAAACATTTTTTCAAAGAGAGTTTGAAAAGTTTACAAAAAATCATTCGCAATAAAATAAAAAGAAAAAAAAAATAAACAAATCAAAAATATTTTTTTTATCATCATTAAAATTAATTAAAGCAAATCCGTTTTCAGTTCGTATTTGAAGTATTTACGGAATCGAAACGGATTTGCCCAGGTTCGAATCCTACCAGAGGTGGATTTTTACCCTTTATTTTTCTTCCTTTTTTTTTCTTTTTATTATTTTTTAATTGCTAATAGGCGCATCAAAACGGTTTTTTTCTGTAAATATACAGCATTAACATATTTAAAAGCAAATCCGTTTTGAATTCGTTTTTACATAAGTTTCGGATTCGAAACGGGCCCGCACTGCGGAATTTATTTTTTTTTTAATCGCTTATAAGCGCTTCAAATGCTTTTTTTTTTTATTTAAACAAAGCGTTTTGAATTCGTTTTTGATGTACGTAACGGGTTCGAAATGGATCCGTTACCGCGGAATACGTTTTTTATACCTTTATGTACTCGTAACGGATTCGAAAAGTATCCTCATCCGTTTTTGTGCACATTGGGTAAGCCCTTTTGAAAAATCACTCCTCATATACCTAAAATTACTGAAATAAGTTATTTATTCCAACAATTTTTGACTTGTCGACTCATTGATTCATTTATTCATTAAATTTTTTATTAAACGCATTTTACCATAAACAAAAATTTATTATAAAATTTATTTTTATTAACTTTTTTCACACCTTCGCGCCAACATGAAAGAAACAAATAAACAGCGAAATAAATAGCAACAAAAAATAAACATTTATTTAAATTATTCGACTGCAAACAGCTGTCGGCTGTTAATTATAACATAAACACTACAGGCGGTAAATAAACTTTTTTATTTCACACAAACGCACTTGCGAACAGCAGTAAAGCTAAGGGGTGCACTATGCAACACACACACAATTGCAATGAAGCTAGGTACCCAAGAGGAAAAATTTCTAGCGCTTCTGATCCAAGCACTTCTAAAGTGCTTGTCCCCATAGAAATTTAGAAGCACTATCACAATGATTTTTTATAAGGCTGCAGTAAAAACAACGTGAGTTCGAACCCAGCCCGGGAGATTTTTTTTTAACTTTTTTTTACTTTTTTTTGCTTTATTTTTTTTTTTTTTTAATTAAATATTTTTTATTCAACATCTTTTATTTCACTTTTCTATTTTTCTTTCTCTTATTAATTTTCTTTTGCTTAACCGAATTGAAATTGATTACACAATGATTCCATATAAGGCTGCAGTAAGAACAACGTGAGTTCGAACCCTGCCCGGGTGATTATTTTTTTCCGTTTTTTTATTTGTTTTTGCTTTATTTTTTTTTTTTTATTAAAATATTTTTTATTCAACCTTTTTTATTTCACTTTTGTATTTTAATTTTTCATTTTTATTTACTTTTGCTTACTTGAATTGAAACTGATTGCACAATGATTCTATGTAATGCTGCAGGACAACATTTGCTTAATATACAAATTTAATACCTCTTCATATCATCGGGCGTTGGTGGAGCGGTCTAAAGGGTTGGTAAATGCAAGAAAAAAATATCTAGCATGCGGGAGGGTCGTGGATTTGAATCCTGGCGCGGCCAGTTTTTTTTTTTTCTTTTTTTTTTCTTTTATTGAAAAAAGCTTACCGCAGCATTACAAATAAGCGCTTTAAAAACTCTTTTTTGGTAAGGCTGCGGTAAGCTTTTGCTCGCTTTCATCCTATGACATGCAATGTTAAAAAGAAAGTATTGTTCTTACGGAGCGGAAGCATTTATTGGTGAAAAGGATGCACTTCATAAGGGTTTTTGAAGCACTTCTTTTCCCCTTGGGTATATGCGTTTATTATGGGGTGCATAACACCAACACAAATGTAAAAAAACTATGGCATCAAAATGCAATCATTAAGCTTGAAATGTGCAATGCAACAGACAGCGAAAGAGGCAACAAAAACCACCAGCAAAAAAACAACAAATGAACAAACAAATTAAAAACACTTAAGGATCGTTAATATGTTTGTTATGGTTTTTGTTGTTGTACTAAACCGCAGACAGCACACCACTTAATTTTCATACTCGAAACTATAAAAAGTTTACTAAAACAAAAAACATGTGAATTTAATTAAAACAATTTTTCATCATGCCGGAATTACCACTTAATATGCGCAAACTTAAGCAAAACAAATGTACAAGACATAAATTATAATTAAATGAATTCATTATATTGAAACGACTAACTAAATGAGTGGCTAACTGACTAATTAACTTACTGATAAACTAGCTAACTGACTAATTAAGTAAATTAATAACTAACAAACTGACTATTTGACTAAATGTCTAGCAGATTGAATAACTGATAAACTCCTTAGTAGCTCGCTAACTGAATATTAATAACGACCTGACTTACTAAATAACTAAACAATTGACTGAATAACCCTCAAAATAGCTAGGTTACTGACTAGTTACGTAATTAAATAATAAACCAATTATGTGACTGATTAACTAACTCACTGGCTGATCAACTGAAGAATTAAATAACTGACAAAATAACGGGTTGCCTAACTAACTAACTGACTGACTAACTAACTAACTGACTACGAACTAACTGACTAACTAGCTGGCTTAATGAACTGACTAACTGACTGACTAACTAAACGACTAAATGACTGACTGTCTAACTAACTAACTGCCTACTTGCCTGACTAACTAACTGAATGACTAGCTAACTGACTAATTGACTGGCTAGCTGATTTACTAACTGACGGACTAACTGCCGAACTGATTTATAACGACGAAATCTCACGTTTTCGTCACACAACAATCTTAATTTTTCCTATTTGAATCTGTTAATGTTAAAAAGGCGGAAGTCATGAATTTGACATGTTAGTTTTTTTGCAAATTACTTATGCTAGAAAATAGCTCTATTGTCTTGTGCGAAGTAGGATAATGAAGCCTGAAAAAAATTTTCCCTTGTCTGTATATCCTCTTGAAATATCGGTTTTTTGTTAAAAGGGCGGAAGTCATGACTATTTTACTTCATGAACATTTAACGAATATCAAACTGCATACTGTAAAAAGCTGACTGGCGAAGCTATGGTGCTATATTGAAGAAAATGACCACCAAGTATTTTTTTGAAAATTTTCAAAAATGGCGGAGATATAGATATAAATATATTATAGATATATTAATTTTTAAGGATATTTTCGTTTGAAAACCTATAACTTTAGTTCTATTTATCCAATTTTAAAGTTTAAGATGTCAGACAATTTATCAAAAAAAAAATTGCTTTCCCAAATCTTACCTTATCTCTGTCCCAACAGAAATTATAGGCAAAAGAGTAAGAAAACAAGAATAGAACAATTTTTTTTTTTTGGTTTTAATATTTTTAGCAGAAGCAATATTTTTTTTAAATTTTTTTAAATACGCTATTCGAGGGAAACTTTTATTTCCCAATGTGCACAAAAACGGATGAGGATCCGTTTCGAATCCATTACGAGTTCATAAAGGTATAAAAAACGTAATCCGCGGTAACGGATCCATTTCGAATCCGTAACGTACATCAAAAACGAATTCAAAACGCTTTGTTTAGATAAAAAAAAAAAAACATTTTGAAGCGCTTATTAGCGAATAAAAAAAAATTAAATTCCGCAGTGCGGGCCCGTTTCGAATCCGAAACTTATGTAAAAACGAATTCAAAACGGATTTGCTTTTAAATATGTTAATGCTGTATATTTACAGAAAAAAACCGTTTTGATGCGCCTATTAGCAATTAAAAAATAATAAAAAGAAAAAAAAGGAAGAAAAATAAAGGGTAAAAATCCACCTCTGGTAGGATTCGAACCTGGGCAAATCCGTTTCGATTCCGTAAATACTTCAAACACGATCTCAAAACGGATTTGCTTTATTTAATTTTTATGATAAAAAAAATATCTTTGATTTGTTTTTTTTTTTCTTTTTATTTTATTGCGTATGATTTTTTGTAAACTTTTCTAACTCTGTTTGAAAAAATGTTTTGATTCCAAATTTGAGTATATAACATTTTTTATCAAAAGAAGGGAAGGAAAACAACACAGAATTCTTATAAAAAAACAACAGAAATTTGTTTAATATACAAACTTTAAATCGCAACATCAAATAAGTCTACATCAGTTAAGTAAACATCATATCGGTCAATAGCATAGTTGTCTAACGTCTCGTGTATGAAAGAGTAATACCCCGGGAGGCTGAGTTCGACTCCCGGCCGGGCTAGTAATTTTTTTTTTTTTTGTTATTTTGTTTTTTTTTAATTAAAAATAAGCGCTTCACCCTGTTTTCTTTTTTTTTTATAAGCAGCACTAACATTATTGAAAGCGAATCCGTTTTGAATTCGTTTTTGATGTACGTTACAGGTTCGAAACGGATCCATAAAAGAAGAAAAAACGATTCGTTTTTTTTTTAAGGAATCCTTTCCGCAAACGGATCAGTAACGGATACGTAACGGATTCCGTAACGGATAAAAAGAACGAAAATATGAACCCGTTGCGGATCCGAAACGAGTCCGTTTGGCACACTGGGTTTCTACAAAAAGTTTCTTATGCACGGAGAAGAAAATAGTACTTCCTACTTGATTTTTCATAAATTATGCCAGAATTTTGAGTCAGAATAGTGACAACTTACTGTTTTAGTCGATTTAGAATTTTCGAATCTAGTATTTTTTTTGAAGTGATATTTACCTTTTTGTAAAGATCAAAAAACCAATTGACCGCACTATGGTTCGAACCATGGTCTGTCAGTATGATAGGTAGAAACTTATCCTCTGCGCTACTGGCGCATATGATTAAAAGGTATAAAATTTGTTTATAAACCAAAAACCTGTCTATTTTTAATAGAATCTCAAAGTCAGAATGGCTTAATATTTTTATGATATTTGCCTAAAGTATACATAGTTAAACACAAAAAATTATAAAGTCAAAATTAAAATATATTAAAAATTGGTACACATTTTTTGGAATAAAAGTAGGGGAGAATGCGGAGTTGTGCGACAGGTTTGGTTTCAGGGAAAAAAAACTATAAAATTCATTTAGTTTTAGCATTTCAGTATATAGAATCTCTATTATGCTTCAAAACACAACTTCTGGCTAGAAGGTTCGATTGAAATTTAAAAAAATCTAAAAGCTATGCTTGTTGGCGCTAAAGACTCGTTTTTGGAGAGTTGTGCAACACAGCTTTAAAATAAAGGAAGTTACATATTTTGATGAATATTCATTATTAAATTAACTCTCTGGTTTTCTGGCCGCACGATAGTTATGACGTAGCATGATGACTTTCTACAAAATTAACGAAAAACCACGAATAAAATCAAGAAAAATACTAAATTTGGTGAAGAAAATCCATCAAATTGCATGAAACATACGAAATATTGACAAAAATGCAATCTCGGATTGAAAACTATCAAATGTTGCGTTTTGTTGCGCAACTCCCTAATTTCGACATAATAAAAATGGCCACCGCTTCATCGATACATCGAATGTTTGTGAGTCATTTTTTTCATTCGTTGGATGGGTATTCACAAAGGAATGTTTTGTATATATTGACCCTTATGATCAGTTTCAATAAGTGACTGAAAACACCGCAAACACAAGAGGCCAATGAAACTTTCCGACAAATTTTTTAACGCACAGTTGTCACATGACAACTACTGTCATTTGACATTCATCGACGTGTTGCACAACTCCCTCTGTTGCGAAACTCCCCATTCTTCCCTATTTTTTACTCTACATAAAGTCAAACGTAGGCAATTTGGAGTAAATATTACTTTATTACTGTTTTATATTTTATTTGTAAATATTACTTTACTGAACCATGAAATAGTTCATATGTAAGGTAATTTCTGTTTGAAATTAAGTGTTAACTAAGTACTATTATTTGTTTACTACCCGAATGGAGTGAAAGTTATGAGGCGGATTTTTCTCCGTATGAAGTATATCGCTAGATATATTGAGAAAACTGTAAAGGAAGAATTCCCCCTTTCTAATTTCTACGCTCTAATTAAATAGCATACGGCGGTTTTCCTTCTTAAATGACCCATTTACCAGTTTCTGTAATAAGAACCCGAAAACGCCTTAGTTCCTTGTTATATGATATACAATAATCAAATGATTGGTATCGAATACTGCGTATTTCGACTATAAAATTAGTTCCTGATTTGAGGAGATTTGGTGATGGTCGGGTTTTTTATTTATCCGCTTGTCACTTTAGCAGACTTTCAGCGGATGTATGGAGGTTTCACCGCTTTGTATTTGATTGAAGCATATTAATATCGGGCAAAAAAGAATTCTTTCTAACTGTGCATTTTCCCTGCTAAGCACCATCTGACGTAATCGTACATGCTTCAAAGGTGTTGGATTATCCAATTTTGGCGGTTTATCACTTTGTGTGCTAATTTTCACCATTTTAGAGTCATAAGTAGTTTGCATATTTACAGCACCAATTCTGTATTCTATGAAATTCTTCTCAGTCTTGCTGAATTTTTACACAAAGTTATCCTGATAGTCCTAATATCTTAATAAGACTCCATCATGGTGACACAATTTGACGCTTTTCTATAACAAAATTGTTAACAAACAACAAGAAAATTATGTAAATTTTGAAACAAATTTGGTCTATGGCCATAAAACAAACAACCGCAACTTAAAGAAACAACAACAACAGCAAAAGAAACGAATAAAAAAAATGTTATCACAAAAACAACAGCAGTCGCAGCTGCTGCTGCAATTGCAACAACTATGAAGCAGCGACATCAGCAGCAATAAACTGTAAATATTTGACATTTTTATGATGTGCTTAACGGTAAAAGTAAAGTACTTCCATCATGCACACACATACACATGCAAAAAGCGCCATAACTGTCAACTGATGTTCGTGCACGATATTGCAACATTAAAGCGGCGGCAAGCAACATTGTCGTTTTTTTGTTTCGTTGTCGTGTCGTTGTTGCCACCACTATTGTTGCGACGCTTGTTGCTGGTGTTGCTGCTGTTGTTGTCGTTTCTTTTAAGTTTCAAGTCACTGTTGCTGTCATTATTTTTGTTGTTTTTTTTTTTTGTGGCGCGCGCGTGCACACAATACCCTACACTAAGCCGGTAATTATTGGTTATTATGAGGCGCAGCGCATGCAGCTAATGCCTTTTTTTGTAGTGCGCGAAATGAGGCGTGGCAGGCACATTGTTGCCTGCTATGGTTGCCGCGCTTACTCGCTCTCTCCTCTTAATCGTTCGCCCTTTTATGCTCGCATTGCATGCTGTCATAAAACAGCGGGGCGTATGCGCAACATTAAAGCCATTTCCGTGAAAATTCAAATGCAGTAACCAGCAAATTTCTTCATTTTGATAGTGGCAACAGCAGCAGCAGCATAATAACGCCAAAGTAAAGGCACAAAAACTGCAAAGTAGTATGGTTGGAAGTGTGCTTTTTTTTTGTTTTTTTTTTAGGAGGAAAAACTTTATTAAAGAATTTGCATTGTTCATATTTGACAGTAGTTAGGTGTCGAAATTGAATACGATAAAATCAGAAACCACAACGATCTTAAGCGACGTATTGTGCTCTTTATTTGAGAGTTATTTTTTTGCAATAATTGATAGAATAAGTGGGTGAGTCTCCGAAAAATCTATCAAAACATACATTTTTTGTCCCCACCTATTTTTTTAATTTTATATTGATTTGAAGGCTTAGAATATAATAACTTTAGCTTCTGGAACATTTTTAAAAAATGAATATAAACTTTCAGAGTTGCCGTATGTTTTTTTTTTTTTTTAAAGTTTTACTTAAACGATATAAAAAATTAGAACAAAATTTTAGTCTGGAAACGCTCAAAATAAACTTTTGAAAAATCCAACATATATATTTAGGGTTGCCAAATGGTTTTGTACAGTTTTAGAAAAGTTTACCTGATCATTTCCGAAACCAAAAAATTAAGTTCAATATAATTTTATCATATTTAAAAAATTTCAATTTAGTCAAAAAACATAAGAATTAAATAAGATTTTTCTAAAAATAATCAGTTGGCGACTCTAAAAATTTATGTTTGATTTTTGAAAAGTTTATTTACGTGTTTTAAGACTATTTTTGAATTATTAATTTTTAAATAAATGGCTTAAGCAAAAGTAAAAAAAAACCAGGTGGCAAAACCGAAAGATTTGTAAAATTTAAAAAAGTTTATCTGAGCGTTTTTGAAACCACAAATTTCAATTTATTAAAAAAAAAGTGGCATATGTATCAGATTTTCGAAAATAACCAGGTGGCAACCCTAAAAATATATGTTGGATTTTTAAAAAGTTTATTTAAGTATTTAAAGGCCAAAGTTTTATTTTTTAAACTAGTAGTTTAACAAAAAAACACATGGAGGGTTACTAAACGGAGAATAATGAAATGCTGCAAAAAGCAAAGGAGGATGATTAAACGGAGAATGACGAAATGTTGTAAAGACAATAATATCACAATGAAAATAGAAATTTTTTATAAAAAAGTTGAAACTGTTTGGTAGCCCCGCTAATTGATTATTGCTTTAATTATATAGAGATAAAATAATATGGTTAGAAATATAAAAAAAAAACTAACGCGGAGCAAGATACACATTTGTGCACTTTACTAAATTTTTAAACTTTTTAAAAGAAAAACACACGAACACTCATTATCGAAAAACCAAATTTGACTGAGCTGAAAATACACTCAATCTCCTCTTTCTCTTCATTAGAATAAGAAAAACTGAGTGGAAGTAGCTTTAAATGAGGGACAAACTTCTATGTATGACAATTTTACATAAACAATTTTTTCGAACAGTTAACACAGAAAAAAGTATCATACATTGTCGTTTAATTCTTTTTTTAAAAACTACGCAATATGCGAAACGGGCAAACTAAGTGCACTAAAAAGTGGTTATGGACAGCACGGAGACTGACTTTTTAACACTCTGTGTTAAAATTTCACAATAAAATATTGAGAATAATTTTTTTTAAAGCTTTTCGTATAGAATCTCTTGTAAAGTTTATGTACTAAACAGCAAAAATATAACATTTTAAAGATAAGAATGGGCTTGAGCCCCGGCACATTGAATGGGACACTTTTCGGAGAATCACCCATATATACTTTCCAGAAGGAAAAAGTGAATATACCTAGTATAGCTACACCCAGTAGAGTATGAAAACGTGATAGGAAACGACATACCTACTGTACAGAAACTATTCAACGAATTTTGCTTCCAAACCAAAGTCCATGGCGAGAGATCAAAGTTATGATGGCTCAAAGATGAAGTTTTACACTCATTTTATGTGTTTTCAAAACCTTCTATACCTTAAGAAATCTTATTTACTAAGTTTTCGAACGTCTTCTGACCTTGCAGGCGCCTGGATGTTTTTGGCCTATTCATTTCCAAAGAGCTCTGCTTAATACATTTTTGGATTAGAAAAGCCTGGATTATATTCATGATAAGTTCGCTATCGAATCAAGTTTCACAGGCAGTACAATAGTACTTGCATACTTTTGTGCATTTCCTTTCGCTGCTTGTTAGGTCCACCTCTTCATATTTGATTTGAAATTTTTAGGATGTATTGATTTTACACAAAGACCACGCTGATCCGATGACTAGTTGTAGTCTTTTTAAGCTTAAACTGCAAGAATCCTTAATGATTCGATAGAGAGCCAAAACTTTAGCACAAAATAGATCATTTTTTACTTTGGTAATTCACTCCTGAACCTCGATACTCCTTAATTTCACAAAGAAACTGCAAAATGAAAATGTTTCAGCCCAGCATAATTCTAACTCATATTTTCTTTTTCCTTAAGCATGAGCCAAGTTATCAACACTTTAAAATTTAAGAATTTTATATAGGAATCACACCACTACTTAAAAGTTTGAATTAAAAAGTTTCGAATTTAATAATTCCTTTATATTTTCTCGCATTTCGAGGAACTTTACCAATACAAACTTTATTTTATTTACAAAACTGAATGTTTCTTGCTTCTTCTTGTGTTTCTAATTAATTTCTTTCCTTTTTTTCTTTCAATTACAGCAACAATCCAGACACCACAATTAACTATACGATGGTAAAATGCTTGCAACGCAACATAAATCGTTCAAGATAAATTGCTTGAATTTACTGTACAGGCCAACAAAGAGTTAGTTGGTTGGTTGGGATGGCAATACCAAAAACTAACAGCTGCCAGCAACATAAAAAGCCAGAATTTTGCTTAATTAATAAAACCAAAAACAACAAAAATAGCAACAACAAGAAAATACCAACAACAACAAGGCCAACCCTTAGCCAGACTGCAGCGATTGCAGCACAACCGACCGAAACAACGAACGTCAACACGTTCCGCAAGCAAACTGCAAGACCAATGTGGAGTAAAGAACTGAATTACTACAACAGCCTGATATGCCATGGCCCTAATGAGAACGACAAAACCATCGATGACCACGACGAATACAAATGCAACAGCAACAGCAACCACAACAGTAACAGTAAGCAAAACCGCAACAGCAACAACAACAGCAGCACAAAGTTACAGCGAAAATTGTCTCAAGAAAAGTTTAGCGGAACTACGCAATAACCGACGACAAGCGAACAAGTGGCGCCAAAGAATACACAACGACGTAGGAACAGCATCTTTGCGACATCATCACCAACACCACTACCACCGGCAATCTCATCAATTCCAACCCACACTTACTTGGCTTTGGTTGCTTTGGTGCTTGAATTGCTTGGTGTCCAACTCAATGGCCGACTGCCCCAATTTGTGCGAATGCAAATGGAAGAGCGGCAAGGAGTCTGTTTTGTGCCTTAATGCAAATCTTACACATATCCCAACGCCGCTGGATGCTGGCACACAAGTGCTCGATCTGACGGGTAATGAAATCGATCACATACCGCATGATACTTTCGCCAAAGCGAATCTACTCAACCTACAGAAAGTCTATCTGGCGAAGTGTCGCCTGCGTGCAATTGAACGTTATGCCTTTCGAAAGCTTATCAATTTGGTTGATTTGGATCTGAGTTATAATCAACTGACAAACATACCCTCGCTGGCCTTCGATGCAATACCCGAATTGCGTGAGTTGAAATTGAATGGAAATCCCATTTTTCGCGTACAAAATGATGCCTTCGCCAAGGTTCACCAGTTGGTGCGCTTAGATCTCTCCGACTGCCGCCTAACTGTGGTGGAGGTACGTGGCTTTGCTGGACTTGAATCAAGTCTGGAGTGGTTACGTTTGGATGGCAACAAACTGAGTGAAGTACGTTCAGGCACCATTACATCACTCACGAATCTGCATGGCATCGAATTGGCACGTAATGTCTGGAACTGCTCCTGCAGCCTGCGTCCACTGCGCGCTTGGATGTTGCGCGAAAATATACCTTATGGCATACCGCCGCTGTGTCGTGCTCCGCCGCGTTTAGCTGGGCGTACATGGGATAAGGTGGAGCTGGATGATTTCGCTTGTGTGCCACAAATTATCGCTACCGATACGACAGCACACGGTGTCGAGGGACGCAATGTGACCATGTCGTGTTATGTCGAAGGTGTGCCAGAACCTTCGGTGCGTTGGATGGTCAAGAACCGTGTGATAGCTAATTTGACTGCCTCGGGAGATCCCTTGGCTGCGCTGCCACGCACTGCTGCAGCGACACAAGGACGCAAGACGTATGTGGTGAATATGTTGCGCAACGCTTCAAATCTTACCATACTCACAGCTGATATGCAGGATGCGGGCATCTACACGTGTGCCGCTGAAAATAAAGCAGGCAAAGTTGAGGCATCCGTGACACTCGCCGTATCACGTCGTCCGCCTGAGGCACCACTGGGTGCGAAAATTGTACTGCTTTGTATACTCATCGCTTTGTTGTTTGTTGTTGGCTCATCGTTTGCGGCGATTTGTTTCTGTTCGTTGCGCCGGAAACGAAAGATGCGATTGTGGAATACGGTACCACCAGCACGAACGGAAAGCTATGAAAAAATTGAGATGACAACGCAACCGTCTGCGGGGAGTGGCAGCGGTGGTGCAGGTGGCACTGGTGCAAGTGGTTGTGGAAAATCAAATTTGGGGGGTGGCTCAAATCGTGGTGGTGGTGGTACTGGTAATGGTGGCGCTGGCATCGGTGCTTATTGCAGCGGTGAAGAGAATGGTTATCTAAGGACAGCAACAACACCGCTTTGTGGCTCAGATGATGGTATCGCAATTGTGAATCCAAGTAGCGCGGCGCATGCAAAACGCAATGGGGATTATCGCAACATACCAACTCATTGTGATGATGATGGGACAGGTTATGAGGATAATGATAGTGTTGGTTTTACTTTGTCACACTCATCGGCGGCGGCGGCATCACGTTGGAAAGGTGGCGTCAGTTTGCGTACCAGTCCGCATGATAGCAGACGTAGAGTAAGCAATGATGGAGCGATAACAGGGGCAGCGGTGACAATGACAACTAAAGCATCATCGCTGGAGGAGACAGATTTGCATATTCCACGTCTGATAGACATCGGGTAAGTTTGAGCGTATGTGTTTTTGTATTAGCACGGGCTTTGTTTTAGCGCAGCCTTTGTTCCGGTCTCCATTTTGTTGTTGTTGTTTTTTGCGTCGTGTAGCAGTCACTGCTTTGTTCCTAATGATGCCCTCATATTATGTGACAACATCCACTTGACACCTGCGCCTGTAGGCTTTTGGGTTGATTCGTTCGTTCACTCATTTGTTGGTTGGTTGGTTGCATCCTTGTTTGCAACTGAAGCAGCATGTGGCAGCAAAGCGTGCTAATGATGTGCAAAATATGTGCTTACGCTGTAAGCTAAAATAGTTTGCATGCAAAGTGGATTCATTCGGTCGTTCGGCAGGTACTTTGCAAGTCAATTTGCAGCTAAAAGTTTTGCCATACACTTGGAAGAAGCAAACTTTGATAGTTGCCAAGTTCAATAGTGCGTTGTTTCTATTTTATTTATAGAAATTTGTGACCGAAAAACTTTCCAAGTTGTTTTATTGTACATTTTCGGTTGTTGTTTTCCTTACGAAAGTTTTTTCGAGAAAGTAAGGTACATTTTTGACAAGCATTTTTATTTTGTTTGATGCACAATTTCTTAACATGAAAGCTTACAGATGGACAAAAACTAAAACAAATGTCTCAGTCATTCCAGTTCGATGACCATTTCTTCTGTTTCCTTAGTGGTTCAAGATGATGTACTACAATATATTTATACGTCTTTTTTGTAGATAGCTTTTGGAGATCTTGTTATTATTCTTAAGAATTTAAGACGTATGCTCTAAATTCATGTTGCGACTTTGACAAGAGGCTCCAAGCCACTTTTTAACCTAATTCAAAAACCAAGTTAGGCTTTTAAAACTGAGGTAGCTCAAAGCTCGGGCTAAATTTGTGTATATTCGGTTCGTTATTACTTTGCCGGAAAGTATGCTATACATTTATTCTCAGTTAGGGGCGCAATGGCAATAGTGTTGTGTTAATTCACTGTATCAAAACGTATCATCCTTCCCCCCTTGTGGAAACTTAAAGTTATTAGCTGTTGTTGTAGCGATTCGAACGCCAGGTCTGTACATCAGAAAAACAATTAATCCTTTCGTCTTTTAGTTATTAGGAGATAATAAAATTTGAAGACAGGTAGAGCTTAGTCCAGGAGGCCTAGAAAGTGGGCAACCTCTGCTATGCGGAACCATAGGTCAGACGAAGTGAAGTTGAGTGGACGGGAAGGACGGTTAAAAGGGTGGGAACTGTCATGCGAATTACCACTGCATAATGGGCACCGATCTGCGACGACCTCAATGATCCGAGCTATAGTAAATTATCATGATGAGCAAGTAGCCTGAGCAAAGTTGAGCAAGTGTGCATCTTGCCTCCCTAGATAGTGATTCAATAGCCGTACTGGCAAGGTGCCGATGCAGATCATTGAAGGCCTCGCGGATAGGTCCAGGGTCCCAGAAGTCAGGCGAGAAGTCCAAAATCACTTCACTATGACACCGAAAGTCCACCCTAATATACCTGTGCGTTGTTGGCTTGCTGACAACACTATAAGAGGGATGTTCCTTATAGTGGCAGATCAGAAGGAACTGCTATTAAGATGATGTGTGGCTTGACTTTTAGGAGCCCTGTTTTATCATGCAGGTGGTCTGGATCGAACATGAGGTGACAATTGGCAGCTATACGCAAGGCACTATTTTGTCTAGACTGAAAGTTGCTCCACTGCGTATTGTCTCTTGTACAAATCTTACATTGGTTTTGCGATTGGCTTTAATTTATGTTAAATTTTGAACGTGTTAGTGCTATAGTGGTGCATCCGACAAGTTTTGTCCTAATCAGACACATAACACCTAGGCATAAGGGAATACTTACCTTATTCCACACAATTCTATAAACTTTAGTACCGTTTTTGTAATCAAAATAAACTGACCTTTTCATTTTCTATCTTCCAATTTCAGTTCCAATCCTGATTCAGCCTCCAGTTCAATATCCAGCCAAGTAGATGCCGCTGCACGCCTTGGTGGCTACACGCATGTGCCAACTTGGACAACGCAAATAGCAACAACGAAAATTAACTCACCACACTCAAAGAAGAGCTACAACTCATCACCGAACAATAGTCAAGACGCCAGTGGACCCTACTACGGTGGCGGTGGTGGCGGCAACAATGATGTCAGCACCTCCGTCTTTTGTAGTAATGACACCAGCGAACATGATCTCTTCGACAGCAACTACCCTGATCTGCTGGACATTGCGAAATATGCAGTCGCACAGGCAGCTAACTCTACACAATACCCCGCCGCCGGCAGCAGTCAAATGTCCAACAGTGGACTTTGTACATTACCACGTAAGCTCAAAAATACTGGCAAGTATTTTAAAAGCTCCTCAGATAGTCAATCACCGCTGCTGGCTGACAATTCAAGCAAATATGGCAGCAGTACACTCGGTGATGCAAGTTTCCTGAATGAAGTCGGCGCATTCGGAAGACGCTACTCCGCGGAATCATCCTACTCAAATTATGCCGGCAGCACACTGTACACATCGGGGCAACGTTCCAATAGTTTTCTCAATCTTGTACAGAGTTGCAATAAAAATGGCAGCGGCGGTGGCATGAGCGTTAGTAGCAGTGCAGCGCTGACATTGAGTAGTGCCGCCGCGGCTGCTGCTGCTGCTGTTACACAACGACGCAATCCAAGTTTGCCTTCATCACCGGTGCATGAGTCAATTGCTGCCGCTGCCGGCGTAACGCCGCATCAACAGCAACATCAGCGTTCATTTAGTTCAGCAGCAACGCCGTTACTTGATTTCAGTTCGTTAGCAACGCGCACTGGTGCAAACGCTTCACCAGTGCCAGCGGCAGCGGCAATGGCTGGTTCAAGCAGCAGTACGACTTCCTCTGATTTGCATTCAACAACGACGCCAGTTACATCATCAGCGAGCGCTTATGATTATCATGCAGCGCAATTGGAGCGTTTTCTTGAAGAATATCGTAATCTACAGGATCAATTGTGTAAAATGAAAGAAACTTGTGACACGATACGCAAAAAGGAGGCACCATTGCGGGGTGCTCTTGGGCATTCGGCACAATTGGCTGATCCGGTAATGTTTAATGCCGCAATGGCTGTGAACAGTCCGACGTCGCATCCGAAGACGATGTTGAAAAATAAGGCGATATTGCCGGGGCAACCACCAGATCCACCGCCCTATTGGTTACATCGGAATGCAATGCTGAAGCGGCTCAATGACTCACAGACAGATATATTTAAGAGCTAATGAATGAATGCTGCAGTGCGGTATTTTAAAACTTTTGCGTCTATATATTCTTTCTATGGGGCTTGCAAGTTACATCACGGGGAATTGGTCGAGTACTTAGGTATATCTCAGTTTTGAAAGAGTTTGCGATGAAAACAGTATTTTAGTAGATATCGTTTCATTCCAAGTCTAGAAAAAGATGAGAAGTAAGGAAAAAATTTTTGTAGGCCAAGAGTCTTGATGAAATCGTTGGAGATAGACACCCATGAATCCGAAAAGTCTTGGCGGAAAATTGAAGTCATCGCTTAATATAGCATTGGTTGAATACGATTTATTTTGAGCCTATAATCCTCCAAACAGCTAAAGAGTACAATGAGAAATTTTCTACTCAGGAGTCATACTCACTTCTTACTCTTCTAGGGTAATCTAAAACAGCTTAACTTTGTTTTTTGGTCGGCGAAGTCCAAGATCGGTGCGTTTTTGTCTTCATAGAGCAGGAATATTTAAGGAAAGTGTCCCGATTTGCTCATGGCAGAGTAGAATGAGGAAGATCCTGAATAAATATTAGTCAGGAGTCATTCACACACACTAAGCAAAAAATTGCTCTCCTGGGTTGGTGTGAAACAAATTGACTTTGTCACGTTGAAAACCTGAAACGGGGTGTTTTTACCTTCATAGAGCAGGAATATTTTAGGAAGGTGTCCCTATTTGCTCATTTCAGATTTCTCGCTTCCTTCTCTACGATGGAAATGTAGTTTTTCATGCCCGACGTCGAATGAAATATATCGTTACATCGATTGAGAGAAATTTTTTTTTTGTTTATTTTGACAGAGTTCTTCGGTGGAAGAAGCCTTGGGGTGTTCATTATGGTGTATCTAGTTCAAGGAGGAATATCTTATCTGTTTTTATAAAAGTTCAAAGTTTCAAATGTAGGATTGTAGCCAATTGTTTGCCTTGGCAAAATTTACGGCATTTACGAAAGTAAATAGTTGCTTAAAGGTTCTCTTTTTAGGGTAGCAAAACCCCACTCTCTCAAATTTCAACTAAAAATGGGAGCAAAACTCAACCGGAGTCATTCCTTCGAAACTGTAATAAAACTATTTGACCTTCCAACTTGCGAGAGCTCATAACATTTTGTAAAAAATTTCTCACATTCAACTTAACTCAAACTTTGTAAACTATGTAGTCACTAAGTAAGTATTTCTTCTATCTTTAACTAAGTGAAATAGAATTTATATTTCTATAAAAAAAATTAAAAACTAACATCCCATTAAATTAAAAAGCAGTGTTGTAACAATTAATCCCACAAAAAAAAAATCCACTAATGTATAAAAAAACTTTTTTCTCTACTACATTTATACCTACTACTTACTTAACTATAGCTTAGCAACTAAATATAATTCATATTCTTTTAAATGCATTTACTAAGTAATAAAAAATTTTGAAAGAAAAATATTAATTATTGTAGCATTTTAATTAATAAAACTGATAGAGAAACGTTGAAATTACTTAAATAAGTTACCATTAAGTTTATTTACTAAGTAGGGATGAGCAAATCAAAGTTAAAATCACATTAATTGTAAAATAGAAAACATGAATTATTAATTGTAAACAATTAATTATATATTAATATATATATATAAATAATTATTAAATAAATTTTAGGGAATTAATTGAATGCATTTAAATTAAAAAGAAAAGAAAAAATGCAAATAAATTAGTAAAAAAAAAATTTCTTGTGTTTTTTGTGTATATATTTTGAAATTTGTGTAAGTATTTGAACTTCCCTGCAGGACCACGAACTATTCCAAAACTAGTTTGCAGACTACTCCATGGGAAAAACCTACTAGTCCAAATTCTGGTCTAATCACATATAAAGTTATTTTAACGTTTTGCATTGTTTGTCATTGGACGTAACCAATCGTCTCCTTATGCATTACATTGAGATCAGAAAAAGGTCAATTGTATCATTATGTATTACATTCGGACCAGAAAAGGGCCCATTTTTTTAATTAATTTACAATATTCAAAAAATTTAACATTCAAATTTTACACAAAAACGTCAAAAGCTTTCATAGACAAATGTGCTAAAGACTTTATTATATATTTCTGAGCATTATGTTCCGTGTTCAAATCTCAGTGCGGATGAAATTTTTTTTATTCATTTTGTTATTATTTTATACGTGGGCCATATTGGACACATAGTTTATTTTCCGCTCCGAAGACTCTTCACACAAATGGTGTAAAAATTAATGGATATTAAAAAATTGGAATTGAAAATCACAGAGTCGAGGATTTGAACCCGGGTCTATGAACGCAGCGCAAGTCATTAGACCGATACACTTTCGTTCGCTCTTCTTCACAGTTGACGAACTTCCAAACAGTACATATGTAGTAGGGCAGTTCAAAAAAAAAATTTTTCTTGAATTTCTTAGATATACTTTGGCATCACGTTCTACATCATGACAGAATAACCCATGAATTTTTTCAGATTTTTAAATGCATTTTTAAAGGTGGCTCAAAGCAAAAATATATTTTTATTATTTTTTTTTTTAGCATTAATTATAAAATGTCAAACAATTTGAAAAATTTGTTTTAGAGTAACTTAAAAACATTCATTTTGTTTGTTTTTAATGAACTTTAAAACTTACGTTGTAATTTTGACAAAAAAAAAAATTTACACCTCTTAAAAAACGAAAAACTGCTTTAAAAAGGCGAAATTTAACGGTTTTCAAAGAAAAAAGTCATCGTGCTTTAAACGAAATGAACATTTTTTAATTTAAAAGATCTCATTCGAAAGAGCTCTTAAAAACCTTCAAGACAAAACATGTTAAGACTTTTTAGGAACAAGTATGAATAAATTTTTTTTTTTATTTAGTTTTAGAAAAAAATTTTTTAAAGTCATTTTTAATAAACTTTTCAAAAAAAAAAAAAAAAAAATTCACACTTGTTCCTTGGATGATTCTAAGCATTTTATGCCATGAGAATTTTTTTGTAAGATGCCTCCCTCTTGAGTAAAAAAGCGTTTTGCCTTTCACGGGGCTGCATCACTATGTTTCAAACGTTATATCATCGAGCCTGCTGGCCCAAAAAAGTCTTAACATGTTTTGATTTGAAGGTTTTTAAGAGCTCTTTCGAATGAGATCTTTTAAATTAAAAAATGTTCATTTCGTTTAAAGCACGATGACTTTTTTCTTTGAAAACCGTTAAATTTCGCCTTTTTAAAGCAGTTTTTCGTTTTTTAAGAGGTGTAAATTTTTTTTTTTTGTCAAAATTACAACGTAGGTTTTAAAATTCATTAAAAAACAAACAAAATGAATGTTTTTAAGATACTCTAAAACAAATTTTTCAAATTGTTTGACAACATGTTATAATTAATGCTAAAAAAAAAATAATATAAATATATTTTTGCTTTGAGCCACCTTTAAAAATGCATTTAAAATTCTGAAAAAATTCATGGGATATTCTGTCATGATGTAGAACGTGATGCCAAGTATATCTAAGAAATTGGAAAAAAAAATTTTTTTTTTTTTAACAGCCCTAATATGTAGTCAGTAACGTTATAAATTCACTGACACAATCGATACACAATTGGACCACAATTGGATACAATTTTTGATAAAAATGACCGACCCTGCACTACATTTGGACCATTTTTGGTACAATTGATAATTTAAGTGAATTTATTCTAGTTTTAGGTGTAGTCCGTTTTTGTCTACTTGTAAAATAACTAGACCAAAGATGGGACTATTGAGACAATTGTCCCCGACCGCAAAAAAAATATCCAAATTTGTCAATTATATGACTTAAACGCCGTTTTTGAGACCTCTTGATTGTGATCTATTCCCCCAAGTGATGTATTTTTGGCAGAACTCACATCGCCATACCTAGTCTCGGGCGTCGTCGTACACAGCTTATCTGTAACACTTTGTGCAGCTTCAAGTAAAGGCCTTTCATTAGCGGTTACCCCATTTAATTGAATCATGGGCATTACCTACAAAATTTTAATACGTTATAATAGGAGAAATAATAAGGAAATTTTTCCGAAATTTAGTACTGAGAGTCTATTATTGAAAGGTACTTTTGAGCAGATGAAACATATCAAATGTATGCATATACTTAATATTATCTCCAAAACTATTTCGATGAAATTTAATTCCGAATTATGAATACCTTGTAATCGATGAAAAAATGTCCCATTGAAGAAGGCCATGAGCACTTTTTTGAAAATTAAATAATTTTAAACAAAATTTCTCGAAAATGATTTTATGCTAAAAAAGCATGTTTTTTTTGGACTTGGAAAACATTAAACTGATTTTTATATATTTTATTTAAAGATTTCATTTGATGTAATACCTCTAAGTTAAATCTCAAATAATGTAATTTCTTTTATCAAAAAATAATGATTTAAAAGTTTAATAAATTACAATTACAAAACTGATTTTGCTAAGATTGTGTGTCACTATCAATTAAGAGAAGTTGTCTGTGAAAGAAACGGACCGAACTAAGTCGCTCACATCACAAAATTTGTCATATCTTCGAAACTAATTGAAGCAGATTGATGTAATGAAATATCAATGTAAAGATCACTGAGACAAATAGCATTCGTTGGAAAAATGGTGGAGTCACACCCCCCAAAACATAATTTGGCATATCTATGAAACTGTTGGCCACAAAAGAATGAGATTTCGTACATTTGTAAGACATGGGGATAAATAACATGAAAAAGAAAGTTAAACGATGCGAGGTCTCCAAAAACAAAATTCGCTATTTAACGAAAAAAATTGGCTACGCGATAAGACATAAGACTTGAGATAAAACTATCAAGTCGCTGTAATCAACACAAATATACAGTGGCGATAGTTAATAGTCAAGGAATCAAGTGCAAGAAAAGAAAAGAAGGGCAAATAAATTTAAAAGAGTCCCCCTAAGCTTTAGGGCACTCTTATTTCTAGAGCACTGGGAATTTGCACATACAAAGGTACAAAAGTACCTTTCTATGATTTTAATACAAAGATGGTATGTTTAACGGTTTATGAATCACCCACTTTCATGTTGTGTCCTCTTTTGAAAAGGATCGGAAATGGCTAGGTGCTAAGAGTAGGGTATTTGGGATTTGAGAAACAGTACTATTGCTCCTACTGCTACTCCTATATCCCCTAAAATAGTTTTCGTGAAAGGAGACAAAACTATTTTACTTATGAATCCAAGATGGTGTCTCTCACGGCTTGGGAGTCATGAGGTATCTCCTATAAGTGGTCAGGATTTTAAAATCTTAGAAAAATAATTACTCGTAAAGCATTTCAAGTATACAGAGAAAACAACTTTGTCAAAAGTGGCAGAAACATGGTTATTTTAACAACGTTGCGTCCTAAATTTTGAATATATCTCTTTCGCAGCAGTTTTAACAACATGCGTTGCTAAATGAGTTTCAACTACGTTTGTGAGTGATTTAACAACGCGCGTCGCTAAATAAAACACAAATTCAAATTTTTTCTTTTCAACAACAATGAAACTGATATTATTCTCTTTTTTAATTTTAAATTCTTGCTTTAAATAAATATTTTTTTGTTTGGCATTGGGAAGGTTTGATCCTGGAATCTGTCGTGTGATAAACTCAGCCACTGTAAGGTTGACTGAAAGTCTATCTGTTTTGAAATTAGCTTCTACCACATTCGAGTTTTGACTACGTTTCTTAGCTGATTTGGATTTTACTGCGTTTCGTGGAGTTTTGACCACGTTTCGTTGCTGATTTGGATTTAACAACGCTTGGCACCCAGAGTTCCTAAAAAAGTTTCAACCCCATCAATGAGTGATTTAGCAACGCACCATGCTAATATGATCTTGGAGCGTTGTTAAATTCAAATCAGCAACGAAATGTAGTTAAAACACTTACGAACGTGGTAGAAACTCATTTAGCAACGTAAGTTTTGCTCTTTTTCTTCCCTCTGGCTTGGTTTTGAAATCATATGTAAGGTAGACTTGTCTTCTTTTGCAAAAAAATATTTTAAAAGGTTGAAACAGTAGGTCACGAAGCATTCTTTTAAATCATTGTATTAATAATAATAAAATTTTTTTTTTGAATTTTAAAAACCGTTCTGAAATTTTAGCCTAGTTCCTAACCTTCCAAAAAAAGTATTAAAATAGTCCTTTTTGTCCTATGGAAAAAACCTAAATTTGCTCTTAGAGTCTGATTCTCTACATTTCCAAATTCACAAAAACATTTTTTCTACCAGTTTTATTGATTTGGCCTAAAATGAAACCATTAACCAGAATTCAGCGTAGTCCAATATGTCCAATGAATCTTTTGAATTGTTCGAAGAGTAAGTCCGCGTCATCAAAATAAGAACATTAGACGAATAATCAAAATTCTATTCGAATTAGCTTCAATTATTAAATTTATTTTGCTTAAAGAACAAAATTTTTCATATCGCGCTAATTCCTTTTTCATATCTTTATATTTTTATAAATATAAAAATTTTTGCAAATACCAATTACTTCATTAACATCACACCAAGAAACCAATAAAAGCCAAACAAAATGAATGGAAGTTTTTCCAAAAATATTAAAAACATTTACGAAAGCAATAAAACAAAATTAAATGAACACCCGTCGCTTTCAGACCAGAAAAAAAAAAAATAAAAAAATCACCAAAAAATAACACCAACCAACCATTCAACCAAACAAATGTTTTTCACAACTTTGTCCTTTTCATCCTTCGACGAACGCTACTGCGTTCATTCCGTTCATTCATTCGTTTATCATTTCCGCTGTTGACAAAGTCGTGCAAAATAATCATAATTTTTCGAACAGAGCACGATTTCGGCGAGTTTTGTGGGTTCGAAACTCATTTCGCATTATGGTTTCCAAACCAATGTTATTTAAATATTTTCCACTCAACTTTAGCCGCAGCATATCCTGGCACCCACACCATACCATAGTGTTGGACTGACTGTGTGTGTGCGCCGTTTTCGACATGAACTTAAGTCATAATTTTGAAAAAATATTGCGATTACGCCTCAACTAAAGAGCAAAGCAACCACCACCACTTTAACCCATTCCACTACTATAAACTTGACGCTTTCATGGCTAAAGTGACACGCCACAATCACAGAGGGCGCCACTTCATTAGTCATGCAAATGAAATTCGTTCGTGAAGTAAACGAGAGAAAAAACTTCAGTTTTGTTTGGTTTTATTTGATTATTCGTTTTTTTCTTTTTTTTTTTTCAGTACCAAAAGTTGTTCATTTCATTGCTCTGCCAAAAAACTGAATTGAATCAGAATGACAAAAGTGAGAAAAAACTAGTAAGGGTGTAAATTTTGGCCTGGCCAAACATTAAATACCCTACACTGCACTATTTTGAAAATTTTGCTTATATGGGAGGTGCCACTCCCTCTTGTCCGAGTACACCCACTTTTTGTTCAGAGCTTGCATTTATAGTTTTTAGAGTCAGAGTGAAATTTTGTTGGATTATCTCAAAAAACTCTTTCAGTATAGCATTTTGAATCTTTTGATTATATGGGAGGTGCCACGCCCCCTTGTCTGATTTCACCCAATTTTTGCTGAGAGCTTTCATTTATAATTTTTAGTGTCTGAATCAAATTTGGTTCGAATATCTCAAAAAACGCTTTCAGTAAAGCGTTTTGAAGCTTTTGCTTATATGGGAAATGCCACGCCCTCTTGTGCGAGTACACCCAGTTTTTGTTCAGAGCTTGCATTTATAGTTTTTAGTGTCAGAGTGAAATTTAGTTGGATTATCTCAAAAAACTTTTTCAGTATATCATTTTGAAACTTTTGCTTATATGGGAGGTGCCACGCCCCCTTGTACGATTTCAACCAATTTTTGCTGAGAGCTTTCATTTCTAATTTTTAGTATCTGAGTCAAAGTTGGTTCGAATATCTCAAAAAACGCTTTCAGTATAGCGTTTTGAAGCTTTTGCTTATATGGGAGGTGCCACGCCCTCTTGTCCGAATTCGCTCAGTTTTTTGTCAGAGCTTGCGCTTACAATTCGTAGTACTTATATGTATTGTGGTTGCATTGTCGTGAAAAATACTCCTAAAATTGCATTTTGAATATAATTTTTGTATGGGCGGTAGGCGTGTCCGTTGACCGATTTTGCTCATTTTCAATCCCCCGAGCTAACTTTGACGACGGAGGCAGTGTACCAAATTTTATTGAATTATCTTGCTCAGTTTTCCCAAAAAGTGTATTTCAACACACAGCCAGCCAGCCACCCAGCCAGCCAGCCAGCCAGCCAGCCAGACAGACGGACATGGCTATATCGACTCAGGAGGTGACGCTGATCAAGAATATATATACTTTTCTATACCTGCCACGCCTCCTTCTCTGCGTTACAAACGGAAGGACAAAGTGAATATACCCTGGGTGTAGGGTATAAAAAAGAAACAGACGTTCAAATATTAACTCGACCGCGTCCTATGAGAATTATAAGCATCCTTAGTTAGACTCTTTGCCAACGACTCTCTCTTTCTCCCCTTTCTCTGTACCTTTTGCTGTGTCTGTGTATCTTTACGGCATATTTTAAGAGGACATTTGCATTAGTACAACCAAGGAAAGGACATTTTTGTTGTATCAACAATTGGCTTGATTTTCATTCTATTTCGCATATTTTTTTTTTGTGTTTGTGTTAAAATTTTTACGGTAAAAACACCTAGTAGGGAAAAATCAAATTGAAGCTCCTACGTAAGATGCAAGTGATAACAAACCGCTCTGACCAATAACAATAAACAAATCGTTTTGATAAGCTGTTGATGCATGGAACATGAAGTTGTATTGAACCATTTTTTCTAAGTTCTAATCTCTGCAAGTTTTTCAGTTAAACCTTTCCTAAATCATATTTTTTCCATAGCAAATTAAACTTTTTACAAAACAAATAGTACAGGCAAAATAGGAAACGTCTGGCGATTTTTGGAAAGGTGCTTGAATCGTCTTGGTTATTGTTAAGCGTGTTAAGCTGAAGCCAAAACTCGATTTGCGGGACACAGGGGGGGGTGCGATCGCCGCCATCTTGAAAAGAAAGGTGTAATGTTCTTTCTTCATTTACATGGAAGCCGTTAATTTTTTCGGAAAAACTCATTGACACTTTTGTGTTGACAAAAAATAGATCTTAATTTTTTATCATGAAGTTTTTATTATTTTCCAAGTCATTAACGAAAAACTGAAAAATTTAAGGGGTTGTTTTTGTTCAACCTTGAATTGCCATCAAAGTGTTTATTTTACGCAAAATATGATTTTATGCTTTTTTGTAGAGCAGTTTCAGACGAACAAATTGAAATTTGGTGGAATGTTAGTATTTGACACACATATAACTGTGGTAAAATGATTTTCCAAAATTTCGAAAATTTCCAAGATGGCGGCCACACGAAGTTCGATACAACCTTTGGATACTCACACATTTGAAAATTCATAGCTCCTCGGTTTTTTATTCGATTTTGATGAAATTTTCAGGGTTTCTGTAGAAAAGTATGTGCTTTTGAAAAAAAAAAATAACACTGAAAAAAAAAATTAATTTTTGGTGGATAAAATCCTTTTTTCTTTTTCAAAGCCATTTTTAGGGCTTGGTGCACCCTTTTTATTTTTTTTTAAATATTTTTATTCAAAAGTAAATTTTATAACAATTATTCTCCGGTCCTCAAATTTGTGGTATGTTTTTCGGTTATCAAGTTATGAGTTTTTGAAGTTGTATAATGTTGTGTTTATCATGAGTCGTTGAAGCGCTACTATATAGGGTTGCCACCGTCCGGATGGAATTTTTTAATGGGTTAAAATGTTTCACAAAAAATTCTATAAAAATTTTCATTAGGGTTCACTGAAAAAAAATTCCGTCCGGACGGTGGCAACCCTATATAGTAGCGCTGCAACGACTCATGATAAACACAACATTATACAACTTCAGAAACTCATAACTTGATAACCGTAAAACATACCACAAATTTGAGGACCGGAGAGTAATTGTTATAAAATTTACTTTTGAATAAGAATATTTAAAAAAAAAATAAAAAGGGTGCACCAAGCCCTAAAAATGGCTTTGAAAAAGAAAAAAGGCTTTTATCCACCAAAAATTAATTTTTTTTTTCAGAGTTATTTTTTTTTCAAAAGCACATACTTTTCTACAGAAACCCTGAATATTTAATCAAAATCGAATAAAAAACCGAGGAGCTATGTATTTTCAAATGTGTGAGTATCCAAAGGTTGTATCGAACTTCGTGTGGCCGCCATCTTGGAAATTTTCGGAATTTTGGAAAATCATTTTACCACAGTTATATGTGTGTCAAATACTAACATTCCACCAATTTTCATACAAATCGGAGATGTCAAGTCGAGCCTTGGTCGGTTAAGCAAAAAAAAGATTCCACTCAAAAATGGATATGAACGCTCTACCCTTACCAAAATATATGTCAATTTGTTCGTCTGAAACTGCTCTACAAAAAAGCATAAAAGCGTATTTTGCGTAAAATAAACTTTTTGATGGCAATTCAAGGTTGAACAAAAACAACCCCTTAAATTTTTCAGTTTTTCGTTAATAACTTGGAATATAATAAAGTTAGAGTAAAAACTTCTTGATAAAAAATTAAGATCTATTTTTTGTCAACACAAAAGTGTCAATGAGTTTTTCCGAAAAAATTAACGGCTTCCATGTAAATGAAGAAAGAACATTACACCTTTCTTTTCAAGATGGTGGCAATCGCACACCCCCCTGTGTCCCGCAAATCGAGTTTTAGCTTCAGCTTAACACGCTTAACAATAACCAAGACGATTCAAGCACCTTTCCAAAAATCGCCAGATGCTAATTTTTTTGTGCTTTTTTTCTTGTACTAAAATTAAACTTTATGCGAAAAAGTTTATTTTGATTTCGAAAAGGTTTTTTTGATTTGGAAAAGGTAAGTGTATGTTGATTTGAAAATGGGTTGATTTGAATGATGGTAAGGCTATTTCGATTCAAAATAGTTTATTTTGATTTGGAAAAGGTTTTTTTGATTTGCAAAATGTATGTGTATGTTGATTTGAAAAAGGTTTGATTGGAATTATGATAAGGCTATTTTGATTTAAAAAAGTTTATTTTGATTTGGAAAAGATTTTTTTTGATTTGCAAGAGGTTTTTGTATGTTGATTTGAAAAAGGGTTGATTTGAATGATGGTAAGGCTATTTTGATTCAAAAAAGTTTATTTTGATTTGGAAAAGGTTTGCTTTATTTAGAAAACGTTCATATTGATTTGCAAAAGAATTGATTTGAATGAAGATAATGCTACTTTGGTTCAAGAAAGGTAATTTTGATTTGCAGAAGGGTGAATTTGAATGAAGGAATGTTATTTTGCTGGAAGAAAACGTTAGTTTTTTTGGAAAAGGTTTATCTATGTAGAAAATCATGATAAGGTTGATTTGAATGCAGGTCAAGTTTTTTTGATATAAAAAAAGGTTAATATGATTTATAAATGGTTTGTTTTGATTCGCAAAAGAGTTATTCTGAACGATGGTAAAGTTATTTCTATTTGAAAAAGGTAAAATTGATTTGGGATAGATTACTTTCGATTTGGAAAAGGTTTGATTTGATTTGCAAAAGTGTTAATTTGAATTAAAGTAAAAAAGTTTTAATTTGAATTAATGTGAATTTGATTCAGAAAAAGTTTACTAAGATTTGGAAAAGGTTAATATGTATTTGCAAAAAGATTTAATTTAGTGAAATTAAGGGTATCTTCATCTAGAAACCTTTTCTTGGAGTGTGTAACGTCCCAAATGTCGTCACAATATAATATAATAACATATCATAAATATTCAATATAAATATTACACAAACAAAGAAAAACACCAAAAACAATAACAAAAACCAACAGTACTTCAAATAAATTTTCCCTCAATAACTTACTCACTTGCATGCAGGCAACAACAAATGCATTGTCGTCACACATATACACACACACAGTGAAAAACACAACAAACTGGCCGCGGCTCACGTCTATAAAAGCACGACGTATAACACAGAAGGCAGGCAGTCACAGCCAGACAACCGATGCGAACACATCAATTGCCGAAAGCACTTGATAGAAGTAGCAATCCAAGAACTGTTTAATTGTAGTTGCCTGGAAGTCCTTGTATATCTTCCTCAAAGCCTCCTGGCACCTTAAGTGATCAGAGATTTATCCAAGGTGTTGGATACTCATTATAGTATCATTTCAGTACCCACGGTCATAGGATTGTAGTTCGCCTGGAAGATCGTGTATATCTCCCACAAAGGCTCATGGCACCTTAAGTGACCAGAGATTTATCCACGGTGTTGGATACTCATTATAGTATCATTTCAATACCCGTGGTCATAGAATTGTAGTTCGCCTGGAAGATCGTGTATATTTCCCACAAAGGCTCCTGGCACCTTAAGTGACCAAAGATTTATCCACGGTGCTGGATACTCATTATAGTATCATTTCAGTACCCGTGGTCATAGGATTATAGTTTGCCTGGAAGATCGTGTATATCTCCCACAAAGGCTCATGGCACCTTAAGTGACCAAAGATTTATCCACGGTGTTGGATACTCATTATAGTATCATTTCAGTACCCGTGGTCATAGAATTGTAGTTTGCCTGGAAGATCGTGTATATTTCCCACAAAGGCTCCTGGCACCTTAAGTGACCAAAGATTTATCCACGGTGTTGGATACTCATTATAGAATCATTTCAGTACCCGTGGTCATAGAATTGTAGTTCGCCTGGAAGATCGTGCATATCTCCCACAAAGGCTCATGGCACCTTAAGTGACCAAAGATTTATCCACGGTGCTGGATACTCATTATAGTATCATTTCAGTACCCGTGGTCATAGGATTGTAGTTTGCCTGGAAGATCGTGTATATCTCCCACAAAGGCTCCTGGCACCTTAAGTGACCAGAGATTTATCTACGGCGTTGGATACTCATTATAGTATCATTTCAGTACCCGTGGTCATAGAATTATAGTTCGCCTGGAAGATCGTGTATATTTCCCACAAAGGCTCCTGGCACCTTAAGTGACCAAAGATTTATCCACGGTGCTGGATACTCATTATAGTATCATTTCAGTACCCGTGGTCATAGGATTGTAGTTCGCCTGGAAGATCGTGCATATCTCCTACAAAGGCTCATGGCACCTTAAGAGACCAAAGATTTATCCACGGTGCTGGATACTCATTATAGTATCATTTCAGTACCCGTGGTCATAGGATTGTAGTTTGCCTGGAAGATCGTGTATATCTCCCACAAAGGCTCCTGGCACCTTAAGTGACCAAAGATTTATTCACAGGGCTGGATGCTCTTCATAGTATCCATCTAAAAGTACCCGTAGATAATAAAGAATCCGTAGTTACTTGGAAGACTTTGCCATAGAAAAGTAGAATTCAGCCAGCCACAGTGCTAGTAAACTAAAATTAACCGATTCTAAACTCTTTACTCTTTTTATAAGAACCAATAATTCAATAAATAAATATAAAAATAATTTGTAATTAAAAATAAGAAAAACTAAATATTTTTTAATATTAAAGTTTTGGATTGTCTTTTATTCTGACCCTGGACTTCGCTGACGCCTACTTCAGCCTTCGACCCAAAACAATCGTTGCAAGTGGAAAAATGGTTTGTATTTACAAAAATGCAGTGGACCTGCTGCGTTTAAAGGTTAATTTGATTTGGAGAAAGATTGTTTTGATTTGCAAAATTGTTATTTTGAATAAATGGAAGGGTAATTTTTTTTTTGAAAAAAAAAAGACAATAAAAAAATTAATAAAAACTTTGATTTGAAAAAGGTTTGTTTTTATTTTCAAAAAGATTGATTTGACTGAAGGTAAGATTATTTTTATTTGAAAAAAGGTTAAGTTAATTTGCAGAAGATTTATTTTGATCTAAAAAAGTTAAATTGTATAAAGATAAGGTTATTCTCATCTAGAAAAGGTTTGACTTGGAGTAGACAACAGAATGTATTTACAAATATGCAATTTGCCAGTACCATGTAAAGTTGGTATCCAATCAACAATTAGGACTTTAGCAAGTTGTGTAATTTTTAGTGGGACACTATTCAGTGTTACGATAAGAAATTTTAATTTGTTCCTTTTCATGTAAATCTTAAGTTAAGCACAACGACAGCTCTAATCAACGCCATAACAAACGATCATTAGCAATGACAACAGTAAAGGTCATCAGCAATTAAATTTTCTCATGGGTCAATATACAAAATATTATTTTATATTTGTAAATCTATGGGTTTGTATTTGTTAGTATTTGTCTGAGTGTTTGTAAATTGATTGGAAAATGACAAAGGATAAACCCTTGGGGTAAAATGAGTGGAAAACTTTGTTTTGCGGTTGTTTAGATAAAAATTGAATTTTTATTGAATTTTCCATTTTGCCGATTAAATTTTGTTCTACTGATAGCTGCCAGTGCCACCATATCTATGAAATGTTAAATTGTTTTTCTCCAAAAAAGTCGTTAAAAGGTGTCTGTATTTTTTTGTATTATCTATTAGATTGAAGTTTATTAAAAAAGTTTTTTGTTTATTGAATGAACCCGTGTTTATGTTTAAGCGTATCAATTGCAAATAAATAAAGGACATTAGAGATGTTGAACAGAATTTCACCATGTCATGTTGACGAAATGAGAATTTTCTACTAAAAACGACAAAATGTAAGAAAGAAGGCTTAAGAGTAAAAGGATAATTTGCTGAAAATTGGAATATAAAACAAAAAAATTGGACATAATTTTGTATTATATTTTTTTTTAAAGATTGACATTGTTCATTGTTCAATTGTTATTTCATTTAATTTAAAATAAATTAAATAAAACATTAATTGGTCTGATGATGGTTACGTGGCGGTAACCGAAACATATGTCACCATAGCCATGCTTAGTAGTTTTTTTCTCTAATCCTAATTGTCATGATTTTCTAAGTTGAAAAATGCATAGAATTTTAGATTCTTGCAAATAATGACTAAAGTTCGTAAAATTAGTATACCTGCTCTTAGCATTTAAAATTTTTGTTGATTCAGTTAAAATCGTATCGTGACATAAAGGCAAAATATTTTAAAAAAAAGCATAACGTGAGTATTACACTTATTTAAAAAAATTTTCTACATTTTTAGCGCGTTAGTATTCTTCAGAAGCCTTTTTTATAAGGAAAATATATATTTTGTGAAAAAATTACATTGAGCGGGAGAAAAGGATAAGTAGGTACAGAGCGTCTAGGACCCTTTCCATCTCAAATTTTTCGAAATTGCAGTTGAGATCACAGATTTTTATAAAAATTTACAGTGCTGTTCAAAGTGCTTAGTATAAGGACCTCTCGTTATTAGCCCTGCGTAAAAAATTTTTTTTCCAAGTTATGGGCATGGAATTTCAGAGTGTCAAAAAGTGTTTTTGCGAAAAATCGATGCCATTTTTTTAATACCCTACACCCAGGGTATATTCACTTTGTCCTTCCGTTTGTAACGCACAGAAGGAGGCGTTGCAGATATAGAAAAGTATATATATTCTTGATCAGAGTGACATCCTGAGTCGGTATAGCCATGTCCGTCAGTCTGGCTGGGTGGCTGGCTTTGTGTAGAAATACATTTTTTGGAAAAACTAAGCAAGATAATTCAATGAAATTTGGTGCACAGCCTCTGTTGTCAAAGTTAGCTCGGGGGATTGAAAATGGGCGAAAGCGGTCAACGGACACGCCTACCACCCATACAAAATATATATTCAAAATGCAACTTTTGGAGTATTTTTTACGATAATGCAACCAAAATACACTTAAATACTACGAATTCTGAGCGCAAGCTCTGAACAGAAATTGGGCGAACTCGGACAAGAGAGCGTGGCACCTCTCATATAAGCAAAAGCTTCAAAACGCTATACTGAAAGCGTTTTTTGAGATAATCAAACTAAATTTTACTCAAACTCTAAGAATTATAAATGCAAGTTTTAAGCAAAAACTGGATAAAATCGGACAAGAAGGCGTGGCATCTCCCATATAAGCAAAAGGTTCAAAACGCTATACTGAAAACATTTTTTGTGATAATCCAACAAAATTTCGCTCAAATAAATAAATTTTGAAAATTTTAAAAATGGCGTTAATTTTTTGAAAAATCTTAGAAGTTGATTTTCTTAATATATTTTTTTAAAAGTTTTTTTTTTTTACAGAAAGGTGGATAAAAAATAAAAGTTTTCCAAAAGAATTTGTTTGCGCCTAATGCCTGTGGGAGCCACTGGAATTTTTTTTCTAAAAAGTCGCGTGACAAGTTGTCCAAATAATCATTTGAGTTACAGCCAAGAAAACAAAACGAATGTCTGAAATATGGTCAAATTTGCAAAGTCTAAATATATACCTAAGTATCGTATTATGGGCGAGCTTCAGCTTCCCAAAGGTTAGGAAGGCCGGTTGAGGGCAAATATTTTTACCAAAAAGCAAAATGGGCTTCGATAAAGCTGCAACAGGCTTCAAGCACACACAAAAAGGAGTGTAAGAAGCACTTGTCCATAATTTCCGTACTGCAGAAAGTTTACTATCCATTACGATCCACAAGTTTCGAACAATATTCAGTAGCACGACCATCAAAGTTAATCAAAAATTGGTAGTGCTTTTGCCAACAGCAGACATTTCGACTTAAGAGGATTTAAGAACACCATACAAAAATTCTTTGAATATCCTCATTCAGTCGGTATGCCATCCTCCATCAACCCGAGTGGCCTGGATTTATAGATATGCACATCATCCGAATATAAGTGGATCCTACAATTACGGCATTCATCAACAATGTCATTAGTTACTAGAGAAAAAGCAACAAACTAAAAATCGAACACTGCAGAACAACAGATACAAGAGGGAGGTAGCTAGAAGAGCCCACATTGGAGACAACCTGTTGCGATCTGTCATTCATTTGATTGGTGATGCCAAATTGAGTACACGATTTATTAAACAAAACTGTTAATTTAATAGAAGTGAATGCTTTCTTTAAATCCAAAAGGGCTAATAACGTCACTTCATCATTATCAAAATTCACTCTGATATCGTCAAACACTTTTAACAGCGCCCTGTCACAACTGTGATTAGCAGGAAAACCCGACTGAAAAGACGTTAGTAAGCTATCGAGTTAAACATATTCTGTTATTTGAATTTTTAGCAGATATTAAGCAACTTTGGATAGACATGACAAAATGCTTATGGGATGAATATCTTCATAGTTGGAAGCATTTAGCTTTTTTGGGATTGGGCATACCAAGGCTAGCTCCCAAGATAAAGGAAAGACTGATATTATCATATGGTTTATGATGTGATTAAGGCCATAGATTGCGAAAGGAAGAAGTGATATACCATCAGCAACTACACCCGACGATTTTATTATTTTTATTTCATACATCATCTTTTTAAAATTAAACTAAAACCATTAAAAACTCAAAACTAAGTTGGAAACAGTCAATTGTATCAAAATATACAGAGAAATCTTAATCAAAAATCATGACATTTGCCATAAATTTGTTTGCATATATCATAAGAAATGATTTTCTGCATTAAATTTGCTACCTTTTGCAACAGAACTTTTATTTTCCACAGTTTCAAATTCATCATTGATGGAAATTGAAAAGTGAATTTCAATTCAATTCAATTCAATTTAATTCTTTTATGCATTCGCGCGCTCAAAGTAAAACTCATTTTTCAAATTCACTTTCAGCAGACATTGGGAAAAAATGTGTTTTCCCATTTGGAGGCGAAATACCAACATTTGTGGTGGCATTGTTGCTGCTGGTGCGCCAGCCAGCACAACATGCAACATTCAAAGAGTGCCTGAGTAAATGAGGTTGAATCCATTAAATGAGAGCGATGACCGGCAACATGTGCGGTCAGTCAAAACAAGTGTGGCAGAAAAATTCTCCACCCAGAGGAACCAACGACGATGACGGACGGTGATGGTCAAAGAAAGTAGTACATAGCAACAAAAAAAATGTTGCATTGAATATTCAACTAAAAATCCTCCCATTCATATTGCACCTGCTGAATTGCGTTGACAAAGATTGCGTAATTCCTCTTCTTTTTTTCAGATGCAGCTAAAGAACAACAGCAACAACAACAACAGTAGCAACATCAAAAATTGCACTAAAAAAAAACTTTCCCATAACAAATGTTTAAGGCCAGCAGTGGCCACTTAACGCCGTCATCACCATTGCTGCTGCTGTTGCCACCACCGCCGCCACCAACAACATCAGCGCCCATCAACAATAACCGCACCTTGCAATTTTTCTGTGCTGCTGCCACTTGCTGTTGCTTTTGAGTCGTAAATCAGTATCAGCAACAACCAAAAATAACAACAACAAGAGCATCAGCAACAACTTGAAAACCACAACGCTGCTGCAAAACATAACGCACACTTGTGCTGCGCCCTTACTACCACACTTAAGTACCCAGTTGTTGAAGTGCATGCGAAGGACTGCACAACAACGACAACAACAAAAACAAATTGCTGATACAACAACAAGAACAACAACAACAGCCTGAGCTATTATAAAAACACAAAACTACTGCAACCGAAGGAACAGATTTAAATTGCGGTGGTGCAAGTAAAAAAACTACACTGGGTAACTTTACTTTTGAGTTTGAAGATTTTCCCGCAGTTTGACAGTTCTTAGAATAGAAATGATTGCCAGCGCTTGAATGTCAGTATGTATGATGACATCAATGCAAAAAAATAATCTGCAACAACAGCAAATATACAAGAAGGTTCGTGAATAGCACAAAACACATTCTACTTGTGCAGAACATTCTAATGCTAAGTGTCTAAGCATACAAAGCATCCTGTCTTCCCTATAATGTGAAGTACTTGTATGTAGCTGATGTTAGAAGCATCAAGAAAGTCGCAATTATACAGGCTGATGTTATTTGAGCGTTTCATGTTGTATTGCAGTTCAGTGCGAGTTTGATTGCAGTGCGTGAAAGTAATTTTGTTTTTTTGACTTAGATTAAGAGTTTGAATTGTTATCAAAAGTGTTAAAGTAAAGTAAAGTAAAAGGGGGGTAGATAGGTCCTAACCTTCGGAAGGTGTTTAAAGACGCGGCAGAACGAAAATCACCTGGAAAAGCTTCTTGGAGATGGAAACCCAAGAAGTGAGAAAGTCGTAGAGAGAGACCGAAGCTTTCTTCGGTTTTAATGCCTTCGAATGTGGATATACGTTATTAGCCTATTCAAATATTTTGTGATTTTTCATAATTTCTCTCAAATATTTGCGTAGCGGATAGGGAAAACATTTTAATTTTGTTTAGATTTTCTAATCTATTCTTGTTTTGGTCACAAATGTGGAGAAAGGGTAACCTCAGCTATCATAGGGAAAAAGCGCTTATTTTTTGTGGAATACCCCGTATAAAAGTGATGTTACCCAAAAAATTAATGAATATGAAATCATAAAGTGATCAAAGATGATTTAGAGGTCCCGACTAGAGCCCGAACATTTTTTAAATTGAACACGAAAGTATTATACATCTGCATGATATTAGAACAACAAATTGAGCCATTTTCATTGTATTTTTGACTGCTGATTTTTAATTCTTAAGCAGAATTGTTTAGTCATGTCAGAAATTTAAGATATTCTAACTTAAATATGTGTAAAAACCCAGCTTTCCGTAGTTTTTCAAGACATATAAAAAGCGAAAGTAATTTTCCACTGTAGAACTTGACACTTTAGGTAAAAGTACCAATTTTTTTTTATTAAAAGATTTTGTTACCATATCCATACTAATTTATACTTTTGAAATATTCTCACTCAAACAATGTGCTTTGTTTCAGGGTTTGACAGTGTGCAAACGATAAGCTTCTGGGAGGTGATAGAGAAGGACTTCACTAACAAAACATAGCGTATCAGAGGGTCTTAAATGTATCCCTGAGGAGTGATAAGGAAAAATCTGATTTTCTGACTTGTTTTCCAAAAATAAATCTCATTGCTCACCCTAACGTTTTAAGAGAAAACCTTTTTATGGGAAACTTTCGCAAAGTTCTGGAACTTTAAAGTTGATATAATAAATTTTTTGACTTTTGCGGCTATTTTAGTATAAAAAATGACCAATAAACATACACTTTTAAAACTTTTCTTTGAATCCTCGTTAAATTTCTTATAATTCGGTAATACATACATATATTATACCAATTTTTTGATTTCATATCAGAAAAAAATACTTTTATGAAACATTACACGCTAACTCGCATTCGTTGCTTTGCATATGATGCGCGCTTCACGCGCTGGCCTTTATCTACCAGAGGCATCAAACGGATTGTTCTTGAAAATTATTTTATTCTGACTTTAAATCAAAAAATGTGTGTGACAAATTTGCTACCAAATTACTGCAAATTTAACGAGGATTCCAAAAAAAATAAAAAAGGGAATATTAATAGGTTTTTTCTCATACTGAAATGGCTGCCAAAGTCAAAAGTATGAAAAAAAATTGAAAATATCAACCTAAAAGATCCATAACGTTTCAAAATCCTTCTTAACTCTTTAAACCAAATACTTTTAGAAAGCCCATACACAGCAAATAGTTTGGGTGTAAAATTAAAACCAAATTGGAAACAATTTTAGTTTAAATTTTATAGTATGGTATAAAATCTTTTATACTATTTTTGTATAAAATTTATATAGAAGTTTATATGAGTATTGCCTTTCCTGTCCACTTAACTGCAGAGAAAATATTTCGTCAAAATTTTGGCAAACAATTAACTTGATCTTCATTACAGGAAAGCTTAAAATCATATAAAATTTGTAGAAACAAATAAGATTATGCACTATGAAATTTATATAAATTAAATTTTAATAAAAATAAAATTAAACCTGATTGCGTTTGTAGAAGAACGAAAATTTATCAAAGAGAATCAGTTTGGTGACGATTGACAATGGAAGGCAAAAAAAAAAAAAAAAAACTCTTTCCCTTTCTTTTATAACTTAAAACACTTGGCTTCAACACTGTTTTTAAAAAACTCGACTTTAGTCCTTTTGATTTTAGAATAAATGAAAACAAACATTTTTTTATTTTAAACTAGCTGTTTTACCCGGCGTTGCACGGGTTTAAATAAAAAGCCAGATTGAACTAGAAAGCTAATAACGAAAACTTTTTTTATTTTTTAAAACAATGTGCCACAAACATTTTTTTTTTAACGGTAAGATTCCAAAAGTATCGCAAAATATTAAAATATATATTGAAGAAATCGGTAAAATTTCAAGTTTATGGAAAAACGTCCAAAATATCGGTAAATGTCCAAAAGTATCGAAATACACCGAAGAAATCGGTAAAAGCCCAAATGTATCAAAAAACATCTAAAATATCGGCAAAAATCTAAAAGTATAGAAGAACATCTAAAGTATAGATGAAAGTCCAAATGTAACGAAAAACATCCAAAATATCGGTAAAAGTCCAAAGTTTTGAAAAATATTGAAAAACACCCAAAATATCGGTAAAGGTCCCAGAATGTCGAAAATCATCCTGAAATCGGTAAAAATCCAAAAGTATTGGAAAACCTCGAAGAAATAATGATAATAATACTTGATTGTTATTATTATGAATAAGTGGCATGTTAAAGACTTAGTTCTTCTATGCAAACGATTCAAATCAATAAACACTATGTATAAAAAAAATCAGTAAATCTCCAAATAAAGCGAAAAAGATCCAATGTACCGAAAAAGGTCTAAAAGTTTCGAAAAACATTGAAACACATCGAAGAAATCGGATAAGGTCCAAGTTTATCAAAAACATCCTATATATCGGTAACAGTGCAAATACATATATCGAAAAACATCCAATACATATATCGAAAGAAGTTGAAAAGTTTCGAAAAATAGTAGAATAAAATTTTTTTTTTTTCGAAAAACGTACAAAATATCAGTAAAAGTCCAAAAATGTCGAAAACATCCTACATATTGGTAAAAGCCCAAAATTATTGGAAAACATTGAAGAAATCGGTGAAAGTCCAAAACAATATTCAATATATCGAAAAGGGTCCAAAAGTTTCGGAAAATATTGAAACACAACAAAGAAATCGGTAAAGTCCAAGTTTATAGAAAAACATCCAAAATATCGGTTAAAGTCCAAAAATGTCGAAAAACATCCTATATATTACAAAATAGAAATCGAAAAACATCTTTTGTATCGGTAAAAGCCCAAAAGTTTAAAAAAATATTGAAGAACATTGAAGAAATCGGTAAAAGTCTAAAAACAAAACATTCAATATATCGAAACAAAATCAAAAGTTTCGAAAAATAGTGAAACATATCGAAGAAATCGGTCAAAGTCCAAGTGTTTCGAAAAACATCCAAAATATCGAAAAAAGTCAAAAAGAATTGAAAAATATTGAAAAACACGTAAAACATCGTTAAAAGTCCAAAAATATTGAAAATATTGAGTTGGCATCACTGACGAAATCACTCTCATTTTTGCTCTCATCAACAACACAACATCAAGAATAAAAAAAACAATAAATGAAAGAGACGGAAAAGACAACAACAACACATAACTCGTGGCGCAGCAAGCTATAGCGACTGAAATGCAAACGATCATTTTTATGCAAGCATTGAATTTTTTACTAAAAAAAAAGGTTTATCTTATAAAAACAAAAAAAAAAAAAAAAAAAAAAAATAAGTATACAATCCTGTTCCTTACCACACGTAGAACGTTTTAAAAAAAAAAGTTATTAAAATCGGTTCGGTATATTTTGCACCAAATCGTTACATAGGGTTTTCATATAAGCAATTTTATATAAATAGTATAGATAACTTTTATTTAAACGAATACACAACACAGCAAAGTCAAACACGTCTAATGCCCCAGACAGACAGCAGCTCTAATGCATTTTACAGACGCAATAATGTGAAATTTTTTATTGGATGATTTTAGGCATTTTTTAAGTACATATTTCATAGACATTGACTAAAAGAAACTTTCTTGCTTAGTGCCTAAAATCATGCAAAAAAAAAGTTTCACATTATTGCGTCTGTACTGTGCATTAGAGCTGTCATTTGTCTGGGAATAAATAAGCCTTTCAACCAATTCTTTTCAAGTGAAGTCGTCTCATTATGACGAATTACAAAACTACCCTCATAATACAAAAGAGCGTACGACAAATGAAACCGTTTTACGCATACGCAAGAAGTTCATATTCCAATATTTTTATTTTACTCATATAAGTAAGTTAATTATTTTTCAAACACTGGGTTACTTTTAAGTTTCTTAACAATTTTCACTCCGAACTGACGCAAAAACCGATTTTCCATAAATGCTAAAATTTGTGTGTATTCGATGATGGAACTTTTTGACGTCAAAAGATTTTATACAATTATGGTATAAAATTCATAGAAATTTTGGTTTAGAAGTTAAACGTTTTTTGTTTAGACTAACTTTATAGGAAAAAATTGGAATATATAAGTTTATAAAAACAAATAGTAGGGGAACTGATGCTATTGTGGTATAGCTAATGTTTAGGTGGAATTTGAAAGAGAACCGTTAGATCAATTTCAGCAAATTTTTTTTATGCTAATCATTGAAGTATTGGCTACAGAATATATTTCAATGAAATGTGTGCAATTTCACTAAAAAAAGTTATTGAGCAAAATCTGAAAAAAGTCAAAAAAGCTGTTTTCAAAAAGTTGGGAGGTAATGTGGTATATATGGTGGCACAATGTGGTATGTATACACTGATCAGTACTTGTAAAGTGGGCTGGTAATGTGGTACATATAAGTAGGGTTATGTGGTATCTTCTCTTCTTATACGAGATAAAATTGTATGTTTGTTTTTTAGTTTTTTTTTTTTTGTTTCTTTGTACTTATTTCTGTGCCAATATTTTTTCTCGAAAATGGCTACAGCGATTTTAATGAAACTTGGAGTAGTGTTAGATATTAGCTTACAATGAAGAATGAGCTAGGTTTGAACTTTGTAAATGCTCACCAGAGGGCGTGGCACAGCCTTAAATTTTAAATTTGATTTAGTAATAACTCGCAAATTATACAAGGTATTTGAATGAAATTTGGTGAGCGGGTACGGGTTAATAATACCTCGTAACGGACAAAAAGTGAACGGGATCGAAGAAGTGCCACGCCCCTTTTCAGCCCTTGAAAATTTTGATTCAATAATACTCGAAAACGACTCCAAAAATTTTGATGAAAATTTAGGAGATGTTACCTCTGCAAACAAGGATTAATATGTGATATGCCGTTATATTGGGAAAACTCGTTGAAGGGCGTGGCACCGCCCACAAAAATATAAAACGGTATAAAAAGAAAACTAATAAAGCAATCTTTCTGAATTTAACGTAAGGTAGTCTACTTGCTATTAGGCACCATTACGAACTGTGAGGTGCGTAATTGCAAAAAGGCATCTCTGTTCTGAAAGTGGGCGAAATATTGCCATTGCGCGTGGAACCTCCCATACAAGCCAAATACGTTAAATGCTATTTTTCGCAAATGTTACAAGATATTTTAATGAAATTTGGTATGTAGGTACTGCTTATTAATGCCTTATAATAACCGAAAAGTGGGCGGTATCGAAGAAGTACCACGCCCCCTTTTTAGCCGTTGAAAATTTTGATTTAATATTACTCGAAAACGACTCCAACAATTTTAATGAAAATTTAAGAGATTGTACCCTTGAAAACAAGTGTTAATATGTGATATGCTGTTATATTGGAAAAACTCGATGAAGGGTGTGGCACCGCCCACAGAAATATAATACGCTTTAAAAAGAAAACTACTAAAGCAATCTTTCTGAATTTAACGTAAGGTAGTCTACTTGCTATTAGGCACCATTACGAACTGAAAGTAGAGAAAATATCGCCTATGGGCGTGGAATCTCCCATACAAGTAAAACACGTTAAATGTAATCTCACGCAAATGGTACAACATATTTGGATGGAATTTGGTACACAGCTATTGCTGGCAAATGCCTTTTATATAAACAAAAGTGGGTGATACCGAGAAAGTGCCAGGCCCACTTTTTAACCATTCAAAATTTTGATTCGATATTATTCGAAAACGACTCCATTAATTTTAATGAAAATTTAAAAGATGTTACCCTTAAAAACAAGGAATAATATGCGATATGCCGTTTTATTGGAAAAACTCACTGAAAGGCGTGGCACCGCCTACAAAAATATAATACGCTACAAAAAAAAAAAATACTAAAGCAATCTTCGAAAATTTAACTGTAGGGAGTCTCCTTTTTATTAGGCACCTACGACCTGAAAATGGGCAATATATCGTCGGTGCGCGTGGAACCTCCCATACAAGTAAAACAAATAAAATGCTATTTCTCGCAAATGCTACAACGTATTTTGATGAAATTTGGTATGCGGATCTGGATCATGAGTATCTTAAGCATAACGAAAAGTGGGATTCGTTCAACAATTGCCACGACCACTTTTTACCAAAATAAAAATTTTAGTTATAGTAGTAACTCAGGCACAAAAAAAGAATGGAATGAAATTCTTATTTTTAATATGCAGTCTAATGTACTTTTTGACGCTGAATCCGTCTTCATCAGCAGAACTGTCATTATACCTGCAGGGTTTTGAAATATCTTTGCTTGAAGTTGAAGAAAACGCTGTGTTCAGTCTTAGCTGCGTGTCTACAAGAAAAGGTGAAATCTTTTTTTATTAATGGCGTTGAATAGCCACACTCTTCCTTATCAAAACTTTTCCAATAGGTCTATTACTTTCCGAGGTAAGATCTTTTGAAGATATGATATTTCAGCCCCCATACAATAGACGAAATATTTTGGATGCCTGCCATATCCCATTTATTTAATTTTTTGATATTTTTCTATACCATTCCACACTTTCCAAATATTTTCTTATTATTATTCTCATCGGTTAATTTATCATTTTGAAAGCATGAACATTGGAGGTGAAAAGGTACGAATTCCATCACAAAAAGTAGCTATGAATAATATCATCAACTAAAATAATAAGATTAGATTGTTGACCGAGCAGGGATCGGTCTCCAGGTACTACTCAACTATACAACCAAATATGAAGTTTGAAAGGTATGAAATAAGTTCATAATAACATTTACATTGGTTCTCAAACTCATAGTTTTTATAAAAAAATAAACAGCAATCAAATAATGTTAAGAATAACAAGAAATATTCATATACCACATTAGCGAATCCCGACTATACCGCACTGGCCAATTTTTATAAATTACAAAATTCTAAAATTAAAATGGGAAACTTTGTGAATTTACACAGTTAAACACTTATTTCGCAATACTTAGCACTTACCTTTATTGAATATGAATAAAACTTCACCAAAAAGCAACTTTTCTTAACAAAATTTTTTTGCAAAAAATCCGTAAAAAAAATCAACCACACGCGACTTAAGTTTCGTTCAACTGACACCGGAAAAATTTTGTTTGGTGCATGAAAGCACCACATCCCTGGTTTTTCATGTTTTCCGATAGGATAAAAGCAGTGACGTTCGCTGGTTCTTTCCCAAATCGAAGATATGCGACCATACCACATTGAAAAACTATATCACAATAGCATCAGTTTCCCTATACATAAGTTTATACTTTATCCCTAAGCTTTCTGCTGTGTACAATTAGCTAAAAGCTTTCCATAAAAAAATTTTCCCCAAAACGTTGACCCAAGAAATTTTTTTTTCAAAAACAAGTCTGGTGCAATTTTTTGTTAGTCTAGGTGTCCTCTATGACCTCCCAGAAGCTTCGGAACCTTATACATTAAGTACACACTGTGTACTTAGAATATTGTGGTTATTATGAGTAATTTTTATCCTAAATCAAGCAATACATTTGCCTGCTAATTCGGTCTCAATTTCAGCTGATAAATATATTTTTTAAATTTCCATCGCATTCGAATGGCTGCAATTTTTAAAAATATGTATTGAAATATTGCTGCATAGTGTAACACAACAGCGACAGCATGCAAAAATTGAGATCAAACAAATGCTTGGCAAAAAAAGAAAATAAAAAACTTTAAAACAAAAAATTGAGCAACAATACAAAAACAAAGAAGCAAAAAAATTATTCCCGCCATGCAGCAGCTGCTGTCAAGTGGCCATATTACATTGCATTTTGCATAGTGTAGTTGCAACGACCTTGACGTTGCATTTTCCTGTTGTTGTTGCGTCATCAACGTTGTGTGTCATTTTGTTGCGCCACATTATGTGCGCTGTTGCAACGGTGTGCAATGGCAGCAACAAAAGGACATCAGGGCGGCAGCTGCTGTGCGATGTGATGATTTGACATTGTCACCACAAAATATCGCAAGGAGAAAATTTCTCATTTCATGTAATATTTTTTATGCTTATTTTTATAGTTCTCTTCATTTCCGCTTTTGCATTCTTTTTTTTTTTTTCTGTTCTCATATTACTGTTGTTTAAGTGTTTCTCTTGTAGGGAATATAAATTTTTTGTTTTAGGGGAAAATTACCCGAAATCCTATGTTCCTTGATGTTTTCTTTTTTTTCACCTGCCACACAGAGAAAACAGTATGATAATATACACACATCAAAATTTGGTAATAATTAACAAATAATATATTTGATATAGGTGAATCGAATATTCGACGTTATTTAATGAGCGGCATATTTGAGCAATTTTATTAGTTCAATCGTATGTTTGTTAATAATTACCAAATATATGTTTGAATCTAAAGACCTTTATTATTATTAATCTTTTTCTTAATTAAGAACTAAAATGCCAATATTTATTAGGTTCACTGCGACATTATAAAATCTAATATTTGTTCTAAATTAAAAAAAAAACTCTTCTCTGATTTTTGAATGCACTCGCAAAAAAACTACCAAAAAAAAAAGGTTTTTTCTGTGTCGGGATCGAACTCATTCCTTCAGGGCATTTTGTTCTTTGTTAGGTGCTACCATATATTTACCAGCTTCATTTTTAACCTTGAGTCATTGCAATCGTAAAAGGGAATCCATGTATAGCTGATTGGAATTATTGCCGCGCGTATTGTATTCTTTAATTCTTTAAACCTCTGGACGCAATGACGAATGTAAACTTCTGAATCTTACAACTTAACGGTCAGAAATATATTTGTACTAAAGATGTTCCACATATGCGAATTGAAATACGAAAGAGATATAATGAATCACAAAGTCAATCAAAGTAAATTTTATAAAATAATTAATTAAAAAAAAACTTTGTTGTCTGGGATTCGAACATACTCCCCCAGGTTATCAGTCAGACGTCTTATACATTCAGTTAACTCTATCTACATTTGTATTGATTGTGGTTGGTAATCGGTAGAACAACGGAAAATATCAGATTTTCGGGACTATTCTAAACAACTTTTCTTTGTTCCGTTTTTCGAAATTCACAAAACTGTTGGAGTTATAGCCATTGGGATATAGCTATATGAAAACCGGTTCGAAACCCTTAATGGATTTTAATAAAATTGATGTCATATGAAAGGTATAGTAATTGACGTACAAAAATTTTAAATCTGAGTCATGGTTTTCGAGATATGGCAAAGTTTAAAAAATTTTGATCGTTTTTTTTTTTTTAAATCACCATTTTTCCAAAAAGTGTATTAAGGAGTGATATCGAAAAAATCTTAACATATGAGCCGTTCAAAATGACAATGGTGCAACTCCAAAACGAGGCAAAAGTAATGTCATATAAACTGTGTGCCATAATGATCGGTCATTGGGTCGATATAATTTTTTCAACTTAATCTCAGCAATATCATCAAGTAAATTTTTCGTCAAAACAAAAATCAATTTTTTTCATCCCTTACAAAATGTCAGCCAATTAATATTAATATTATTACTTTTGCCTCGTTTTGGAGTTGCACTATTGTCATTTTGAACGGCTCATATATAAAATTCATATAAAATAAATTTATTTAATTGAAAATATTTTACAATCTACAGAAAAATAGAACTTTTATAGTTCTAGCCACTATTTATGAACTCGTGGACCTTTTTTGGTCAGCCTTCCATTAGAGATTTGATAGTTGTTTCAGATACCTTTTTGGAACAGTTTGCCCATCTCCTTTTAAAATTTTCGATATTCTGAGACACCTTTTTTGTGCTCTTTAAGTTTCTTTTCTAAGTTTCTTTTCACAAGAGCCCTATATCTCTCCACTGAACTTAGCTCTTGACAATTTAGAGAATTGGCCTCTCTTCGTTCAAAAAATATATTATTACTTTGGTACCACTACAGAACTTTCTTGCCGTAGTGACATGATGCCAAATCGAGCCAAAAATATGTGAACACATTGTGCGCTCTTATGAAAGGAAGAAGTATTTTTTTCCATCATTCTTTGATGTATATTTCGGTATTTATAGAGCCCATTGTAACAAATGACTTGCTTCTTTTGCCACAACTGCATATAGCTTGCCATACCAGGAATTTTTTAGGAAATTTTGTCTGCTTTTGGATTCTAAATTGTTTTTCGACATTTCCTCGAGCATCAGCAACATAAAAATGTTGACCCGGAAGCTGCGTAAAATCTGCCAGTACATACGTTTTGTCGTCCATTATACAACATGAATATTTTTGTATAAAATTTGATTTTAATTTTTGAGCCCTACTTTTGGCGTCTAAATTTTTTGCAGCATTCCTGTCTGTAACTTTTTGGACTTTGTATGTTTTGTAACGTCCCAGGTGACGTCACAAATATTATGTCCATCTGCATTGGTATATTCACCTCATTTGACATGCTCACCTGAGGAAAATATTCACTTCAAGCAAAATACCCACCTCAAATGAAATTTTCAATTCAAATAAAATGCTCACCTCAAGTGAAATATTCAACCCATGTGAAATATTCACCTCAAGTGAAATATTCACCTCACCTAAACGACTATAAAAGCACGACGAAGCTGGGAAGGTTTTTCATACCTTCTGAAGGCTCCTGGACACCATCTGGTGAACAGTGTAAGTAGTCTGTGCGTGGAGTACCTTTTCATGGTATTCATCAAGCGTGCATGATAATATAATAATTTTATAACTTTACCGTCACAGGTCAACCCACACGACATAGTCTCCATAACGACACGCAAAGCAGCTATCAACTAAAACGGAAAAGGAATATAACATCGGATAATTGGATGCAAGACCCCGATATATCCCGGCAGAGAATATCATTTATAGAATATTTGAAATATTGAAGAAACTATAAATTAACCCTAACGAAAATTAAGCACACATTTTCCTTGCAAACTATTATTAAGTATTATTAAAAGATACAAATTACTGCTGAAGGAATTCCAGCAAATAAATAAATAAATATATTTGTAAGCTAAAAGTTTTTGGATTGTCTTTTAGTCGACCAAGGTAACCGCTGAAGCTACCACAGCCCCCGGAATAAAACAATCGTTACAGTTTTGAAACCTGCATTTGCTTTAACTTTTTGCACCAAATAGTCAGAGCACTGGGCTAACCGAGCAGCTTTTCTAGCAGATGAGTTTGGAGATCTTTTCAATATGCTTTCAATTTTACTGGCTTTCCCAATATCATGTGGTCCTTGTTTTCTTCCCGAACTAGGTTTCCTATCGATGGTCAAATTCTCTTGAAACTGTTTAATAACATTGGAAACAGTTTGACAGCAGACCAAAATATTCTTGACTGTACAAGTACAATTCCATTTATAAGCAAAAATGGTTAAACATTGAATAAATATTTCTTAAGATAATCACAAACCCAAATGCAATGCTTCGTTAATTCAAAGTGTATCCTTTTAAAATCACACTTGAAAGAGCACTGTGTACGAATACCAGTTGATTATCTCCGTTTAGCTCTTAATTAAATTGAATATATTTATTTTTAAGAAAAAAATTTAATTATGCAAAAAAGTTACCGATGTTGTTGGTTAAACACAACACAATAATTTGAAAACTTTTGAAACCCCAAAACTCACTCTCCCCTCCCTCCTACATTTCTCCATATTTCATCTGACTAAAATGAGAGAGAAACAAAAAAATAAAAAATGCTAAATAGAAAATTCATTAAACAGAACTTTAATTAATGAACCCTTTCACCGAGCATAACTTTTAAATGTAGCGATGACAACAGCAACAACAAACAGTACCAGAACAACAACCAAAAACAACAACAACAACAAAGTCACAAATTTATGTCAACTATTTTATCAGTGAACAAAAATGTTAATGGATGCGCGGAAAAAGTTTTTTTTTTTGTGATTTCAAAAATCAAATACAACAAAGAAATAACAACAATAACAAAATTATTTACAGAAACAAAGTTTCGTACAAAAACAACAACAACAGCAACAACAACAAAGCATACATAGCCACGCAACGAAGCAGCAGAGCAAAGTAAAATTCAATAAACAAAAACAATTGAAATGGAACAGCAACTGTTGTACATAGTAGCAATAACAACAACAACAACAACACAAATAGCAACAACAAGCAAAGCACACTGACTAAATCAACGCAAAGTCAACAACAACTTAAATTAATAAATTTCAATGGCAACATTGGCAAAAGGGAGTGAGATGTTGTGTGGAAAACAAGAAATGTTGTGGAGTAGAGGAACTTAATTTTTAACGCATTTTATCCCATTTTCTTTCAGTTTTTAATTTTAAGGATGATTTTGATTTCTTAGACTACATCTTTTAATCCTCAATCACTTTTATTCAATAACTCTATGATGTTTCCGATAAAATCCTATAGTAAGTTGAAGGTTGCTTGTTTGTCAGGGCAAGTCAACGGTTATCTTTTACTGTATCACACATTAACACAAAACTGCAGTTAAGAAGTGGAATCCTAGAAAGCCCATAGGGATTATTTGGTGACTTACTAATTACTTAGATCCTTCTTGTCGAATTTAAATGTCGAATTTAAGTATTCTTGCCAACCCTTTGGACTAACCATCAGAAGTTCGCAAAGAAAACGAGTAATTGTCTCTTCCTCAACGAAGTCACCAGATATAAGTTTTCCATTTTGGCGGTATTACTTTCTTAGTAGGTTTTCCAATAATAAATTCGACACACTTGAACTTATTATACAAAGGGATGATAAGAAATATTGTGTGGAAATAACAGTCAACATAAGGAATGCATTCAAGACAGCAAGCTGGTCACAAAATGATGGACTTCCTATATCGCCATGTGGACTGCCTTATTATTTTGAAGGCAGGGTGCAATCGTGCAATACCAATAAATCATGAAGTTTAATATGATCTAATGAGGTAAATCGATAGCAAAGCTCGGTTATTGGCACCACTTTATGTTTACATGGACACTTTATTTAAAGGCATTGGTTCTAATGAAAAAACCTTTAAAAAAACCTTTGCCTAAAGATTGCTGAGGATTCCCAGAGTGTGCAAGAATTCGAGGTTAGAAATACTTATATGCCTGCAAGATATTTGTGAGCTGTTTTTATACGAAATTATGATTTTTAGTCTCGCTCATTTGTTTTAATGTTTATATTTTTCAATTGTATTATAAAGAAATCATTATTGTAATTTATAAGGGCATTCAGCTCAGTAAATGAAACTTAAATAAATAAATAAATAAATATCAAGATACGAAAACTTGCTTGAAAGTTAGTGATGGGCAAACCAAGACCATAGAATTCTTGGTCTTGATCTTGGACATTTGGTTTTTTTAAGATGCCCAATTTCACTTTGAGAGATGACTTTATGCTTAAAAAGGGTGTGACGCATCTATTAACTATAAAACCAGGACCAAGACCAAGACTAAGACCACGACCAAGACCAAGACCACGACCAAGACCAAGACCAAGACCAAGACCAAGACCAAGACCAAGACCAAGACCAAGACCAAGACCAAGACCAAGACCAAGACCAAGACCAAGACCAAGACCAAGACCAAGACCAAGACCAAGACCAAGACCAAGACCAAGACCAAGACCAAGACCAAGACCAAGACCAAGACCAAGACCAAGACCAAGACCAACACCAAGACCAAGACCAAGACCAAGACCAAGACCAAGACCAAGACCAAGACCAAGACCAAGACCAAGACCAAGACCAAGACCAAGACCAAGACCAAGACCAAGAAGACCAAGACCAAGACCAAGACCAAGACCAAGACCAAGACCAAGACCAAGACCAAGACCAAGACCAAGACCAAGACCAAGACCAAGACCAAGACCAAGACCAAGACCAAGACCAAGACCAAGACCAAGACCAAGACCAAGACCAAGACCAAGACCAAGACCAAGACCAAGACCAAGACCAAGACCAAGACCAAGACCAAGACCAAGACCAAGACCAAGACCAAGACCAAGACCAAGACCAAGACCAAGACCAAGACCAAGACCAAGACCAAGACCAAGACCAAGACCAAGACCAAGACCGAGACCAAGACCAAGACCAAGACCAAGACCAAGACCAAGACCAAGACCAAGGCCAAGACCAAGACCAAGACCAAGACCAAGACCAAGACCAAGACCAAGACCAAGACCAAGACCAAGACCAAGACCAAGATCAAGACCAAGACCAAGACCAAGACCGAGACCAAGACCAAGACCAAGACCAAGGCCATAGTAGTCTTGATTATCGCGTCCTGGTCTTGGTGGTAGTCCCGAAAAATTACTAAGCTCAAGACTAAAGACCAAGACTAATTTTGCTCATTACTATTGAAAATGCAGAAAACGTTGTTTTTAGCCTTATGTTATTCCAATTTTTTAATGGTATTCGATAGCCATAATCTTCCTTATCAAACTATACTGAATTATATTTCTGTCAGAAAACCAATTTGTTGCCAAAAAACAAATGAGCTGAAATCTGCTACAGAGTATAAAAGAGCTGGGGAAGGTCTTCTATCGCTTTTCCCATTATAAATATATTTTAGTCCTTTGTTGAGATATTTTTACTTTATAGGATGATAACTCAAAAAGTAAGTTCCTAATTGTGAAAGTTTACAGGCACATTTTGATAAGAAAAACTATGGCAATCCGACCCAGAGTAAGAATAATTTACGGCTGAGCTTGAATAGAACAACGGCTTTTTGGATTCTTTCAGAACGTAAGTACGTACGTACATGAGGCCGTACGGTGGCCTTTTTAGAGTGAAAAATCCTATCAGGCATAGCTACAGCCATAAAGGAGCTGTACAAAAACGAATTTGGAATGAAAGTAAAACGGTCGTACTAGGGCTCTAAAACAAATTATTTTTCTCAATGCCGAAGAAAATCTCCTTGGCTTCAAAATTTGGGGCAGAAACAGGGGATATTTCTGTTGAAAAATTCAGTGTCATATTGTACAGCTCATGTACAGCCCAAGTGAAGAAATTGTGAAAGTCCAAAATCACCTTGTACGGCCGAAAAACAAAAATTTTGGCCCTTGTACAGTCGTATTATAAAAATTTTTTATTTCTACTCGTGGTGCCAATAAAAACTAGTAAGAGTGTTTCTTTTTGCCTGGCCAAAAATTAAATACCCTGCCACGCCCACTTCACTTTGTTTTTTCTCAGAGCTTGCATTTACTGTCTTTAGTGTTTGAGTGAAATTTGGTTGGGTTATCTCAAAAAACGCTTTCAGTATATCATTTTGAAACTTTTACTTATATGGGAGGTGCTACGCTCTCTTGCTCCATTTCACCAAATTTTTTGTCAAGGCTGGCATTTACTGTCTGTAGTGTCTGAGTGAAATTTAGTTTAGAAAACGCTTTCAGTATAGCATTTTGAAACATTTACTTATATGGGAGGTGCCACGTTCTCTAGTCTGAGTTCGCGTAGTTTTTGCTCAGAGGTTGTACTTACTATCTCTACTTAGTATGTGTATTTTGCTTGCGTTATCGCAAATAATGCTCTTAATATTGCGATTTGAATATATTTTTTGTATGGGCGGTAGGCGTGTCCGTTGACCGATTTTGCTAATTTTCAATAAAACGAGCTAGCTTTGGCCTAGACTAACAAAAGATTGCATGTGAGCCCCCTTTAAAAAAAAAACTTTTTTGCTTCACCCTAACCCTTTAGAGAAACTTTCCCATGAAAAACTTTTAGCCACTTGTATGAACTTTCTAATGGTGGAATTGGTTTATAGAGTTTTAAAGGATTTTGGAAAGTTCTGGGCTTTTGGCAACTATTTTTAGATACTAGAAGCCAACATAAATCTAATGGCTTTCAAGCGTTTTAAACTCTTGCCAAAATATACTCGATGCTTTTACAGCATTTTAAGAAGAAAAAATATTCAGCTTTCATCTACAATATTTAGCTGTTTTTATTCATAATTAATTGAAATAATGAAACAATTCAAACAAACAACCCCAAAAACCCTCCCCATTTACACAGAAAACGGGTTAAGTAGCAATTTTATAATTTTGCAACCGGATATGGATAAACTCAATAGATTACTTTACTACACAATGACCTTCATTCTAGCGCGATGTCAACCACCGAACCTTCGTTCACTCATTTTAACTCTTAACTATCTATCACCAGAACCCACCACAGAACTCTCTTCCTTTTTTTACAAAATTGATAGTTGAAAGCTGCCTTGACACAATGATGAAAATTCCTGATTTAGTTTGTCGCCAAGTTAAGAGCACAGTTCAAAGACAAAGTGTCGAGCAAAGTACACATACAACACAAAAGAGTAATGGAAGAAGGATGAGAACGTGTGTAACGTGGAAGCAAAATTCAGCAGCATACAAGAAATAAGACGATGAAGGATGCGGATACGGAGATGAGGTTAAAAATAACCAAGCCGATAATTCATTAAAATAAATACCACTGGATTAAAATAACAAAAATAGACAACAACAATTTAACAATGACAACTACTACGAGTACCACTACTACAGAAACAAAAAAGCAACAAAAATGTCAAGGACATTTAACAAAAACAACATGAAGATTATACGGTAAGATAAATAGGAATGAACTGAAATGAAAACCATAGTTAAATGGACACAGACTGAGGTTAAAATGTTCACAATCAAACAAAAGGGTATACAATATTGGATGAGATTGAGTGAGGAAAGAAGTGTGCGAAAAAATCCTGATTCATTTAAAAGATAAATTCAACTGGTTGTTTTCACAAATAGTGCACTCACAGCAAATGCGCGGCCATAAAAATGCAACACTGTTGCTTTTGAATAACCCGACGCGAAGAAGAGACAGCATTTTAAATAGATTTTTGGTTTGAGTACTACTGGAAGACTCCAGTGTTAAGAGTCAACAGCAGCAGCTGGTAGTTTCACGATGTCAAGCTCTTGCCAACAATTTACTTACCTCAACCAATGCTGCACAGTGTGCGAAACTATGAAATGAATGGGATTTTTCTGAATTGAAAATGGGTCAATCTTTGTGTAGTCGATCAAGATTTTGAGTTGACACCTCTGATTTTTTTGAAAACTGGTGAAAACTTAGTACTTGACATATATAGAGCTGTGGTAAAACGATTTTCAAAGATGGGGACCAAAGGAAGTTAATTCTATACAATAAATATATTAATAAAATGTAACTCATACGTCATGTTGCGAACAAATTTTACAACTCATTAACTCAACTTCGATATGACTTAGAACTACAATTTCTTTTAATGTTTATAAATTGTTCATTTAACAACATAAATCATAAATTTTAAGCAATGGCTGCGCAATGCAAAGCTCCAAAATCTTTGCTTTTATCGGCTTATCTCATTTATAGTGGCCACTTTTTTGTTTTATACTTACTTTTTCTCCATTTCTTTCACCGTTCCTCAGCGATTTTATTTTAATTCCTTAACTTTTCACTATTTTTCATTCATTACATTTGACATTAATTAAAAAATATTCGCAATGCTTGCTCAAGTGACTGCTTAAGGCCTTGAATGTCCATCATTTTGCCTCTACGGTAGCTGACTTCCAGAGTTGCTGGTTTTGTTGTTGCTGTCGTTTGCCACGCTGATATGCGTTAAGTTACTTAAATATTTTTTCTTTAACCGCTGATTTGCGGTTCCTTGATACGAATTAAATATACGCGCAAGTAAGCCAACAGAATACAACGCGGTATTACGAATATTAATTGACATAGCGTGGCTTAAATGGGGGGTTTCACTTCAATTTTAATTGCACGGTTAAGCATTGTGTGGTTATTTGGTCTTGCCGACACATGTACATGGATTTAATTTACTTAAATTTAATGAGATATGTAAGGAATTAAATGTTATTCATACGACATGTTACACAAAAACTTAATTTTCATATTTGTATGCTATCTTCACTTATTTCGGAATGCACAAAAGTTATCACATTTTGGAACGAAATGAGTAAAATTTTTTACTCAGTTTAAGCACAAAAATCTGAAATCGATTATTTTAAAACTTGCTTAAAATTCCTTAGTGCAAACAACATTCAGCTTACTTTACGTTGTATATAATCCAAAATGCGGCATTGTAAATTTTAGTGTACTTTTCCGAAATTCATAAAATATTTTCGCTTTTCTCTAGACTGCATTGATCAGTGCTAATAAGCAGAAATATTCTGCAATTTTTATGAACATAATGGACTCATATTGGTGGAAATGTCGTTAGCAGCGTTGGTGCAACAGTAACAAAAAAAAATCATTGTGATCTTAACAAAAACTCAAACTCATAAATGCACTTTAGTTTTCGTTAAAATTTTTATACTTTATAATAAAATTATAACCAGATCTTTGTCCTCAAAATGTAAAAACTTTAGTAAACGTAAAACAAAATTTCAAGATTTTTAGTTCTTGTAATATTGACAACTTTTACAGCATAAATTTACTTAGATTAAACAATTAGTAAAGCTATTTGAATAAAAAAAAGAATCATGTGTGCTGGAATTAATATACCATTTCGATAAACATACTTACTTATTATAAACCATAACTCAACAAATACGAGACTGAAAAATTTCCTATTTGAAAATGCCTTTCAACTCTAAAATTAGTAACATTATTATTGATTTCTGAATGAATGTTGTTATTTGAATACGGATACGGCAAATATCTTATTTCGGATGTAATTAAGAATTATATGTATCAGCCATAACTTTAAATTTTTGCATAATGACAAATAATATATCAATTTAATTAAAGGCTGCTTTGGATCAAAAGTATTTTACAGCTAAAAAGATTTGATCGGCTAACATGGCGTATGAGTGACTTTTTGTCACTTAATATATAGGGTGTAGCGCATAAGGTTACAAATCTTCTGGGAGGTGAAAGAGGATACCTAGACTACAAAAAAATTGCCCTTCAGGGGGGGGGTTTAAAATGTACCCCTGGGGGATATAGGGTTAAAACTGATTTTCCGACTTTTTCAGAAAAAAAATGTTCTTGGGTCATCAAAACGTTTGAATATTCTATTATAAGAAACTTTTAGCTAACTGTATGAGGTTTCTAATACTGCATTTAATTTATAGTGTTCAAAGAGATTTCGCAAAGTTCTGGACCTTTAAAGTTGATATTTTAAATTTTTTTCTAAATTTTTGAATTTGGCGACCATTTTAGTATGAAAAAAGTCTTATTAACACACCTTTTCATAATTTTTTTTAGAATTCCTGGTAAATTTCCTTTAATTCAGTGGAACAATTGTCATTCCAACTTTTGAATGTGAGGTTGGAAAAAATACTTAAAAAGTTTTCTTTAAAACGTCAAGTTGACTTATGACAAATTTTTTTTTCCCATAACTCTACAGGGGTCCATTTCATACCCTGGTATTGAAAATTGTAATTCTCTCCACCCGGATGTAATTTAGAGTCATATTTAGCAGATTTATGATCCCAATAATCTATGGTGCAATCTAAAAGAGAGATTAAGTAGATGGCCGCTTAAAATTATAAGTAGAAAAATTTAATGAGTAAACTTGACGTATGAGAAACATTTTACTACTCGAAATATAAGAAGATATAAAACTTCTTACGACTATTTTTGGTTTAAAAGAAGTGCTATGTTAATTGAGCTTAAAATATGTAGTTAGTGATAGTGACATTGGGAATTATAGTAGTCAACCAGCAGCTCCATGTGAATGTAACCAAGAAACATGCAAACATGAACATTAAACTTAAATTTTCTTAAAATTGCACTACCAATTACACAAGTGACCGCAAGGAATTAAAGGAAGCTCATCTACAGTAAGTCTTAGTCCTTATGAGAATGTATATTATTAACTTTAAATTACATAATATACTTTTAAGTTGCGAGCCAAAAATAAGAAGCAATTTACACAGTTTGGTTTGGTTTGAAAACTGTAAATTTTTCTAGCTGGATATTATTGAGAGCCATATAAAACAGCTATATGATCAGAGTAACATACGGTGCAAAGTAAATTAGAATTTGGTAGGAGGCCGCTAAGAATAATGGGAACTATAGCATTGCAAAACTCAATTAGTAAACTTTTCGTATGAGTAACTCGAAATACAAGAAGATAAGTAGATATTAAAAAATTAAATCAAATTACTAGACAAATACTGAAAAAAAAAACTTTCGGTGTTGCCAAAGTTGCCATTTCAAAAAAACTTTTTTCAGTGTAAGCATAAATTAAAAGTAATTGAGTTGCATGCAGCAAGACCTCATCACAGACACCCCCGTAACAAAACGAATATACGTTTAATCCAACCGTCTGCTGTCTAATGGTCATTTGTCATAGATATCTAGAGAGCATAGAGAGCGTTTCAAGCTTCACTTCGTGTGCAACACGCTTGAGTATTTTTGGAAAATTTATATCTAACCGACGACCGTAAACTGGGCTTAAATGTGGTGTTTAACATGAATGTCGAACATGTGTGGCCCACTGCTTGATGTTGATGATGATGTTGCTGTGTTGAACTGTTCCAGCGTCACCGCCACTGTCATACTGGATAAAATATTGCATAGTTTTAGGTTGCACAAAATGTGGGCTCGAGAAGTAAATGTCAATTTTTGAATTTATTGATGCGATGAAAAAACTTTTAAATGCATTTCTTTTTTTTTTTTTAACCAAATAACATTTAAACCATTTAGCAATTGACAGAATATATTTTGATGAAGTTATTATTTTGTAAATTCATCAAAAATAGTGTATATATTTCATAAAAAAATAATTTCAATTTATTTAACAGCTCACTGCTTTGTGATTTATAATCATGAAGTGTAAAAGCGTTTGTTTGTAAATTCAATTTACTCTTGCGGAACAAAACTTTTTCAAAATTTTTTAAATATTTTTTAAAATTTTTTCCTTTTTCAGATGACCTTCAAAGCAAGAGGCAAAATGAAACTTACTCCCTACAGTCCATCAACCTCCACTTAATTAAATAAATAAGTCTACTTAATTTAATTTTGAAATTCACTTTCATATCTGCTTAACCGCCTAGCACACATACACCTGCTAAACAAAAATATCAGGTATTAAAAATTTATTAACTCCCCGTGCAATTGCGCCGATGAGCAAAAGGAAAAAAAAAAATAAAGGAAAATTTATTAACCATAACCAGGATATCTTACGGCAATAACGCCGCACCACATGCCATCAACTTTAAAATGTTAGCAGCAGCAAGTGCAGAAGAAGGATCAGTTTACGGCAAGTTGCTGCTCCCCATCACCACTACCATCTCCATTGGTGATATCCCATAGTGATTTATATGCAGATAAATAAAGACGATACGAAGCGTTAAAACAAAATCACATGCAGATAAAGTGCTGGTGCTGCCTGTTGTTGGTCGTTCGGATTCTCTTCTGCTGCTTGGCGGCTCAACGCATTTTCGTTTTCACTTTTAAAGTCAATACCAACAGAACTCAAATAGTACCTGGAAGTTCTTGTCTTTGTTTTCGAACAATTCTTCACCATCATCATCACTATTGTTGTGCAAAAAGTATCGATACTTTACTTAAGTCTAATATCACTGAAAAAACGAAAATTTTTAGAAGTTCTGACTTTTGTGGCGTAAGCGAAATTTTGTCAAAACAGTTTTCATAAAAGGAAGCGGAAAGGGTTCAAAAATTCAACAGAAATAACGCATTTGTACTTTGAAACTTTGAAAAGATAATAGGCCAGTGCAGCTTAGTTTACGTATAAGAAGTGAAACAGATCTTTGAAAAGTGGGCGTGAAACTTATTTTACTACTAGCGTTTTTCGCTCAGTGCCACTTTTTATCAAAAAAGCTTGTTTAGTTTGCTAGTTCTAACGAAATGTAACAAAAAGAGTCGGAAATTGTGACTCTAAAAAATGACTTGTCGAAGAAGGTGTGGAAAATTTTTCGCCAAAAAAGTGTCGAAAATTATGTAGTCAAAAAAATTTCAATAAATTTGTCGCCAAGGAACATGCCGAAAAATGTGACGTTAAAAAAGTGTTGAAAAATTTGTCTCCAAAAAAAGTGTCGTAAGTTGTGTCGCCAAAAAAGGTGTCGGAAATTGTGTAGCCGAAAAAATGTCTCCAAATAAGTGCCGAAAAATGTGTCGCAAAAAGTGTCGAAAGTAGTGTACCAAAAAAAGTGTCGAAAGTTGTATCGCCAAAAAAAGTGTCGAAAAATGGGTCGCCAAAAAAAGTGTCGAAAGTTGTGTCGCCGAAAATATGTGTCGGTGTGGAAAATTTATCGCCAAAAAAAGTGTCGAGAAAAATGTTTCACCAAAAAAAGTGCCGAGAGTATGTTGCCAAAAAAGTGTCGAAAAATGAGTCACCAAAAAAAGTGTCTAAAATTGTGTCGCCGAAAAAATGTCTCCAAATAAGTGTCGAAAATGTGTCGCCAAAAGAACTGTCAAAAATTATATCGCCAAAAAAAGTGTCGAAAGATGTGTCGATAAATTTGTCGCCAAGAAACATGCCGATAAATGTGTCGATAAATTTTGCACCAAAAAAATGTGTCGCCAAAAAAGGTGTCGAAAATTGTGTAGCCGAAAAAATGTCTCCAAATAAGTGCCGAAAAATTTCTCGCCAAAAAAGTGTCGAAAGTTGTGTCGCCAAAAAAGTGTCGAAAAATGATTCGCCAAAAAAAGTGTCCAAAATTGTGTCGCCGAAAAAGTATCTAAAAATGATTCACCAAAAAAAGTGTCCAAAATTGTGTCGCCGAAAAAATGTCTCCAAATATATGTCGAAAAATGTGTCGTCAAAAATGTGTCGAAAATTGTGTCGCCAAATAAAGTGTCAAAAGTTGTGTGCCAAAAAAAGTGTCGAAAAACGTGTCGTCAAAATAAGTATCAAAGAATTTTTCCTCAAAAAAAAAAAAAACTGTAGAAAACTATGTCGCCAAAAGGTGTCTAAAAATTTGTCGCTAAAAAAAGGGTCGAAAATTGTGTAGCCAAAAAAGTGTCGAAAAAGAAGATTCACTGCAAAAAGTAAAGAGTGTTCAACTTAGTAGTCATTTAAGAAAAACACGAAACTTGTTTATGAGAAATGGGTATTAGGCCGGGTCGGTCTTCATACAAAAAAAAAAGGCTTCAATAAACGCCCCCTATTTGAAATCTTACCTTAAGTGAATCTAGGTGATATAAATTTTTTTTTTTGACCACTCAAAAAAACAGCCAAAATGGTCTCTTTCCATAACTTGAGTAAAGGTGATGTCTGATGTTCAAAAATTATATATCTTTGTAAAGGGTTTAGCTAGGCCTACATTTTTTTCTTATGGATATAAGACCAAGGGACCTTGGGCTTCCAAGATATGTTTGGATGATCCAACTTTCTGCTGGGTAGTTCAAAAATAAAGCATCTTTATTGAAAGAGAGAAAGCCCAAAGAAAAGAGATCAACAACAAGACGCGATCCTATAGTCCATATCAAAGAATCGGCAGAAACCATAGAACTACGCACGGCTTATGGAACGCTCCGTAAAATGACCGGCATGCTCTTCTTTTCTTTTACAGGTGCTCTGTGAACTTCAGTCATCTGAGTGTGAGTCGGGTTTGGATCCGAGGATGACTAGCATACTGAAGAAGCTCTAAATAATATATTATTCACCAAAAACAAAAAAAAAAAACTATATAATTTTGCGGCAAAATTGATGTCACATTTTGATCAAAAATTATATTTCAAGAATATATTATCACTACATAAATGAGTCCACTTTCGCTTGTTAAAACATACTAAGTAGCACAGCCTGGGGTATAGCATCAAAAACCCCCGAGAGATAATTCCCGTGTTTATTATGATGACTTGCTGCTGCTGCTGCAGAGTAACTTTAACTTACAAAATTGAAATTGAAATATAAAAAAAGTAAAAAGGGAAAATATTTTATTGCTTTTTATTTTATTTCATTTGTTTTTCGGGCCTTATAATTGCCAATCTCCCGCAACGATTCGTTAAGCAACTCGGAGCAGTCAAGGCAACATCTTGAATGGTGCAGGGTCAAAGTCATGAGCACTTGTAGCCTTGACTGAATGTTGTTTTCTTCTTTCACAATTTTATTTACTCAACGCTTGCAATTTATATTCATGAGGTGTGCAACTGTGGCGCTTAAAAGAGCAGCAAAAGCAAGCAACTGTCGTGCTTTTTATAGTAAATTTTGAAGTTGTTAATGCCTTTTTTTGTATAGTTACAAAATGCTGGCGAAAGATAAGAGAATACATACAGACTTATGGTAATAAATTATTGATTTCTGCTATGTCCAGTGTGTCGACATCATTCTAAAGCGTTTTTCAAAACATTGCTCAAATTAATGTTTAATGAGCACAAAAAGATCTAATATAAAAATAGTAGTAGGAAAAGTAGTAGAAAAAATAGTAGTAGAAAAAGTAGTAGGAAATAGTAGTAGGAAAAGTACTAGAAACTGTAGTAGAAATAGTAGTTCGTAGTAGAAAAATTAATAGTAGTACTAGTTGAAAAGCAATCGCAGAAATAATTTTAGTAAAATAAGTAAATTAACCTCGAAGCCAAATATCCATGGCGCCAAGGTTATGCTGTGTATTTGGTGGGATCAGAAGGGGCCGTTATATTATGAGTTGTTGAAATCGGGCCAGACAATCACAGGTGACCTGTAACGAACACAATTAATACGTTTGAAGCGTGTCATCATCGAAAAACGCCCGGAAAATGCGACCAGACACGAAACAATAATTTTTCATCATGACAACGCTCGGCCGCATGTTGCAAGACCCGTGAAAAACTATTTGGAAAATAGTGGATGGGAAGTTTTGGCTCACCCGCCTTATAGTCCGGACCTTGCTCCGTCTGACTTTCATTTATTTCGCTCGATGCAAAACGCCCTCACCGGAATACGCTTCACATCAGAGCAAGGCATCCGAAATTGGATAGATTCATTTTTGGCAGCCAAGCCGGCGCAATTTTTTTGGGATGGAATTCATAAATTTCGTGAAAGATTGGGAAATGTTGTAGCTTCCAATGGACAATACTTTGAATAAAATATATTGTAACATTTTTCCACAATAAAGCATCAAATTTCGCAAAAAAATTCCGGTTTTTAAGTTGTACACCCAATAGTATTAGAAGTATTATAAAAAACAAAATTACGCCTAAAAGATATGTAAAAATGAGCATTGAGAAAATAGGAAAAAATATAGAAGTAGAAAAATAAAAACTTAACGCATATACTTTAGTAAAGAGTATGCACTTAGTTCATTATGTATAGCAAGTTCAAATTCGATGAATGATTTTCATTTGATTTTATCTAATCATTTGCTGTAATATTGTTTTACCTACAAACATATCTCCACAGGCAATACATTACTCCACACTAATCATGTTACTCGTATATATGTATGTAAATGGGATTTATTGCTAAATTTGATTAATAAATTTAAGCCAAATTATTGCATTATCCTTCCGTTGACTATTTATCTACTTAATAATTGTTTATGTTTAGTCAAATTCATATCCTACAGCTAGATTAGATTAGATTAGATTAGAGTGGTGGCTTAGTAAAACGATGCTAAGCCTAAGTAGCACTGTTAGTGCCGTTTTAATACCGCATACCTACAGCTAATTAGACGCAAATGTTGATAATTCATTTGCAATTATGCATGTAAATATGTCTGTTTATTTACGTTAGCTATCGGCTGGATATGTGCAATGCATATCTACTCGTATTTATGATAGAACAAGGGAGAAATATTTTATAAATATTTCAAAGAAAAATTACTAAACTAATTTAAGGAAATGTTGGTGATAAATTTTGTTGCTCTTTTACTCGTATTTCTGTCTATTTTTCAATTGAAATAAAAATTGCTGAAAACTGTCACAGTAAAGGCTTGCCATAGTGAAGAGAAAAAGAAAAATTATTTAAAAACGTACTTAATAAAACAAATTTAAACTCACATAAATCTTTATACTTTTTGGTGGAGTTCTTACAAATTAGCGTGCAAAGGAAGGCCTACCAATCTTGAAGAACTTGCAGTACTAGTCTAAAACCAATAAAAAACTTCGCAATGGCTTCTAAAGCCTTCACGCTCAAGCCTGAAGAGGGCTGAAACCCCATTATTACATCTATTTAATTACATCCACGCGACTCAACGTCCGGGATGATGTGGTATCACTATGGACCTTTTTGGTCTATGTGTGGCTAACTTGCCGCCACTTAAACCTAACCTAAGGCCTACCATATAAAATAGAACTAGAAAAAGTAGTAGTGGAAACAAGGCGTTGAAAAAGTAGTGGTATTATTAGAAAACATAATAGTTGAAAAAGTAGTAGAAAATATAGTAGTAGAAAAAAGTACTAGAAAAAAGTAGTAGAAAAATAGTAGAAAAAATATTGGTGAAAATAATAGTAGAAAAGTAGATAAAGTAATAGCAGAAAAAATTTTTTTCAAAAATTAAAAAAAAGTAGTGGGAAAAGCCTTGGTACAAATAGTAGTAGAAATAGTAATATAAAAATAGTAGTGAAAGCATTTTTAGATAAAGGCACTGAAGAAAAAAAGAAACGTAATAGAAGAAAAAAAAAAGCTCCTTACAAATTCTTACAAACCAGCTTCCAAAGAAAAATCTAGCATGTAAAGTAGTAGTAGAAGTAGGAAAATTAGTAGTAGAAATAGTAGTAGCAGCAAGAGTAGTACCTATTTGAAAAACTTGTAGATGAAGGCGTTGAAAAGTAATGTTGGTAGTAGAAAAATTATTAAAAGAAAATGTGTTTGCATAAAATGTAGTAGCATAACAAGTAAAGAAGTAGTGCCTACTAGAAAAAAAGTAGTAGACAAAATAATAGAAAAAATACTGATAGATATAGTATTAATAGAAAAAGTAGTGAACTTTTTTTTAAATATTAGCGGTGAAATAGTGGAACAAAATAAGAAAAACTATTAGTAGAGAAAATATGTGTGGAAAAGTAATAGAAAAGGAAAAAAAGCAGTAGAAGAAGTACTGGTAGAAATAGTAGTAAGCAAATTTGTAGATAAAAGCGATGAAAGAGAAGCAGAAAAGTAATCTTAGAAAATATATTAGTTTAAAAAGGAGTAGATAAAGTAAAAAAGTTGTTGAATAAGTATTGGCAGATATGGCAGTGAAAAAACTTGTACATACATATATGCGGTGAAAGAGTTCTAGAAAAGGAGAAAAAGTTATTATAGAAAAAGTAAAAAAGTGTGGAAAAAAGCATTGGCAGAAAAAGTAGTGAAACAATTTTCAGATATAAGCGGTGAAAGAGTAGTAGAAAGGAAGGAAAATTAATAGTAGAAAAAGGAAAACAGGAGTGAAAAAAGTATTGGGCGAAATAGTAGTAGAAAAAGAAGTGGTGAATAAATTTTTATATAACGCCGTTGAAAAGTAGTAGGAAATTTAAAACCTACTAGAAAAAGTATTGGTGGAAGAATAAGAGTAGTAGAAAAAGTAATGAAGAAGTAGTAGTGGTAAAAGTATTAGTGATTATAAGTAATTTATGAAATAATTAAATTTTTCCAAAAAATTTAAAAATTTCCAAAAAAAATACTCCTTACAAAGTGTACAAGAAAAAACTCATAAAGTAGGTACATTTCCATGCGCTGCCACATATGCAAACTCATTAGCGGTATGCGGTATGTACGTGTAGATACCTTACATTGGTAAAAGTAAAAGCAAATCTCAATATAAGCTCGTCAGCATTGTACCTTTGAGCAACAAAAAGCCGAAAGCTGCAATAAAAAGCTGCAATGAAAGAAGAAATGCATCAAGTGCAAAGACAGCGGCAGCAGCAGTAAAGCAAAAAATGAAGAACCATAAAAAAATAAAATGATGTGCGAAAATGGAAGTGACCTCAAAGCACAGATTCGCATCACTTGGCGTGCGCTCACATTACACTATGCAACAGCCAAATCTTCCAGAGAATGCCACTATCCATTTCATATGTAAAATGGGGTGCTGATTCCGAAAATCACATTATTTTTTTTTTTTTCGTTTTCGAGATATCGGTCATTTTCGGTTTTCGGACCAAAAAAAAAAGATAGTTCCATTTAAATACAAATATCTCAAGAACTAATGTTTGTATTTGAATGAATTATATGTCATAGTTAAGGTAATTAAATTACCTACAAATGATATTCACAGCACTTTTTGGTTGGTTTGTTAGTTTCATCGAAATAAATTGATTTCTAAAAAAAACATTTTTTTTTTTTCGAAAAAATTAACAAAAAATCAAAATCAACTGCAGATTTATACAAGAAGAAATAACTTTTTAATTAATTTTTTTTTTTGTATCATAGATTATATATTTGTGAAGAAAATAAGATACCACTTAAAAAAAATCGAAGGAAAAATGCAAAAGTTGTATACAATTCATTGAAAAGTTACCAAAATGCGTTTTTCACTATTTTTTTCGTTTTTTGTAATAAACTGTTCGATAATTAAAAATTTTTGTAAAACACATGAGAAAATCCAAAAAATTCTTAAAGTAGGCGTTAAAAAAAATACCCGTGTCTCGTCGTTTTTCTCCAGCACGTCAGATTTTTTTTTAATCGATTTTTGAAGTTTTTTAATCCACTGTACATGAAAAATGCAAAAATAGCGCTTTCTTGTGTTAAATCGATGAATTTAACTATATGATCCTTACATTTGAGGTGTATTATGTGTTCAGTAAACTTATGCACGATATTACGAGGAATATTTTTGTAGAACGTTTTAACCCTCTAAGACCATTACAAGTGGGTCATTTTGACCCCTCACATTATTGGTTCTTCAGATATTTGTATTTAAATGGTACTATCGTTTTTTTTTTGGTCCGAAAACCGAAAATGACCGATATCTCGAAAACGACACGAAATAAAACAAAAATAATGCGATTTTCGGAATCTGCAGCCCATTTTACATATAAAATGAATAATGGCATTCCCTGGGGAAACAATTTTTACTCATTTGTTGCATAGTGTTATTAATCTTGCGTCCTTGTGTGAAAATTACAAAAAACAAAAAAAATAAAGTGAAAACAAAGCCCACGAACGCAAATGAGCGTTCCGGAAACGCCACATTGCACACACATACAAACCTAAAGAATATAAGGCAAAATACAATGTTTATAGTTGCTTACCTATATATGTAGTAAGAAAAATGGGTTACTTTATTGAAGGGAGTAAGAAGAATGGCTTCAAAGTTCCATTTTTTATAAGATCAGACAAAAATATATTTAATTTCTGTTGAGTGCTTACAAGTGAGCTTACCTGGTAATGTACTTTGTAAGCTTTAGAAAACAAAAGATATCAAACATACTTACGTATATCACATTATCCAAAAGATCTTCCATATAATTTCATAACTGTTAAGTTTTAATAGCTTATTCGCCTTTGTCATGTCTTCAAAATCAAGAACTTACAAAGTAATGTCTTCAGAAGTAGTTTTAAAAATAATCGCATTCCATCACCCGAACAGAATTGCACTTGCGGTAACTGTGATGTTTAAAGGAACAAAAAAGAAACCCACGATTTTTCTTTTTGTTTCCGCTGCAGTTGAGGCGCGCAATGGTTTCAAGTGCATTGCCGTGCATTTTAAGGACAAACTGCTGTTGTGTTTGTTGTTCTCGTTGATGAAAATAATGACGACAGTGATGATGTATAACAAGATCACCGACATTGCCAACAGTTGCAAAAAACAACAACAACAAAACAGGCGCAAAAAAAATTAATTGAAAAGGCGCGCGCCTAAAAGCCAAAAGAATTTTCATTAAACCTATGCCTTTTGTCCGTAGGGATGCAGAAGAAAAAAAAATTAAATGGTAAAGCAAAAAGGAACAAAATGAAAATTGAAATTCATTCGGTCTTGCTGACACACGGTACACGCTAAAACTTTTAAGAAAAATCTATGTATACATAATCAAACGAAATCGGTTCAGTTCCTGATTATAAGTATGTCATGAGTACAATATATTTGCTTGTGCATAAAATTTTCATTTTTTTTATAATTGGGCGGCGCCATGCCCCTAAATTGAAAAAACCTTCTCACAGATAAATCACTCAATCGATTTTTATGAAACTTGGTATACAGATAGGAGTAAAGCTAAGGAACGATAATATGATCTCTATGTTTTTGATTGGGCGGTACCACGCTCTCTCAGTTTAACCACTTAATCAATTTTTATGAAATTTTGAATAGAAATTGACCTACCTCTAAGGAAGGATATTAAATACTTTTGTGTTTTATTTCATCCTAAAGTAGGATATTAACCCATATCGGTCCGGTACTTGATCCCGTAGAAATTTTTTTGCGAATTTTAGAACATATGCTTATTTGGGCCTAATCAGGAAAAATCCGTTGGAATTTTTTCGATATCTGAAATGGTTTTCGAGTAAGGGTTGAGGTAGTTTTCTACCCCTTGGCCCATTACATATACTTAATTCGGAACAAAACTGGTTTTTGTACAGTTTTTGCAAGTTTATATGAAAAAATTGTAAAGATTCATTGATATGTCGCTTTAAATGTTATTCTATTATCAATGCAATCCACTCACCTGATAGCCACTTAGATCAATTAGTGCACATTCATATTCCAGAGGCCAGTGACCACGCGATCATAGGTCATAGGTCATAGGTTGGGACGGGTTTCGTTTTTGATGACTGGTCTTTAAACGGATGGAAATAATGTTAAATTGGATATGCCAATCAAAAGATCATTGGCTACAACTTTTTCGTAGGAAGTTATTTGATACCGTGATCAAGTCAAAAATTATAGCCATTTCAATGAAGACAACTTTTTTGGCCAAAAAAAAATTTGCCGTATAAGTTGGGACGCTTTCAAAAATCAGCAAAGTAAGTCCAAAAATTAAGTAAAACTGCATGTTATTATTTTTATTAGAATATCTGTTGAAATGTCACGTTTTAAAGAAACAATTTGAGTAAAATTATATCATTCCGCCTAATCTGATTCGCTGTTTTTACAAGTGAAGAAACTGTTCCGCATATTTTATATTTAAGGTACTTCTTGTGCGAGGCAAGTCTTTACTGTATACCATCAATGGAGTGGCTTGCGAAACAATTTTTTGACAAGATTCAAGACTGCAACGACTACAATGGTTGAAATGTCATAAATTTAATTATTCACATTTTGGATATACCTCGCCAAATTGCTTTCTGGGATTTTACTTATAAACTTTTGCAGTGGATCGAATGCCTTTATTAGCCAATTGTATTTCCTTGATCATTTTGACCAATAGTAATTTCACGATCGGTTTGTCGTACGTTCTGTGACATTGCGGAATTCAAAGCACATAAATGCGTTAACATCTTCAAAAATTTAATAATTGCTTTTTAGTTATAATATATGCAATTGCATTCATCAAATATTGTGAAAATAAAAAAAAAAGTGCTGTCCCAACTTATACGACATGAGTGTCCCAACCTTTACAAAGTTGCCACTTCGTGAAAGCCAATAAATAACATTTGCCACAACAATGCATTTCAATTACTCTTTCACGCAATGAAAATACACTGAATATAAGACACATTGAACACACTTACATGAAATAATTGGCTTAAGTTCGGCAAATTACGAACACGCAGAAACTATCAAAAAGATCAACAAGATTTTTTCGATCTATTGCACATGAAATGTTAGGTTATTAACAGACTTAAGTTTGACAGTCATAATGTACTTAGTTGTCGCCAGTATCAAAAATCCAGGAAAAACGGCTGTCCCGACTTATACGGCGTCCCAACCTATACGACATTCCCCTATAAAAAGTATAAAAATATAATTCTGGTTTTAGGAAGAAGAAACTAGACTAAACCGATATATTGTTTCAAACACTATTTTATGTTCTATGTATGGATCCCATTTGGCTTCATTGGAGTCCATTAATGTTCCAGTGGTCCACTACCAAGTGGCCATATTGGGTTCTTAGCATGAAAAGTCCTTATTTTCAAGGACAAAATTCCCATTTGCTTTCATTGGGATCCATTCACGTTCCAGTGGTCCATGGCCAGGTGACACAGTCGCCATATTGAAAATACCATCCTTCGATAACCTGAAACGAGTGCTGGTGTTATCAATTTAAAAATTAAAATTTTTTTTTTTTTTTCAAAAATGGTCTTCTTGGAGACTTTCGGTTAATGTGAGGGGGTGGTATGGCAAAACCAAGGTCATCGTGATACATACATAATAACCAACATTCCAATGATCAGATAAGCATCAACAAATAATTTTTAAATTTCTAGTTTTATAGAAATCCCTATTTTAGTTTAGGGGTAGAAAACTACCCGTCTGGGCCAATATGGGTTAACTTGTACGGAAAAATGTTCGGGGACATTTTCGTAGCTCAGGAAATTATCTACAAAAAATTATCGATTGTTGTTTTCATACGATTTATAGTTTAGGAGATATCTCAAACCGAATCCATATATATGACGCGTACGAATGTTGAAATATAAAATTGCGATAACTAATGAACGATGTGTTGCACGTTAAAAGTAAAAATACTGATTTATAAGAAATTGCATACCATACAAACTCTTTAATATATTTTTATTGTCTATTTAAAAAATTGACTACTTGAGTCCAATTTGACCCGAAGAATTTTAGCTTCATTAAATTTGTAGATCTTGCGAAAGTTGAATATTGAATTTCACTAATCGAAGTGTTAGCGCAACTTTTCTTTTCACACCAGAGTAGGATACAAATATATTTTGTGAATTATGCGCAGTTTCAGGGAATTTCTTTCCTTCATTTCGCATTTTTTTGCTTCCTTGTGTGGTTTTTGGCACCTTACCACAGCTGACAAAAGCATTTAAAATAGGCGGGCATTAGGAGCAGCAGCAGCACAATGTGCATTCACTGTCTTCGCCAAAAACCTGGTGTAATCAAGCAATGCCGGTAAGGAAAAAAATTGTGCCAACGGTGAGTACCAATCAGGAGAACGCAAAAAATTTGTTGGCAAAAGATTTTTATTTAGGATGGTGGCGTTAAGACCGCTTTGTGTTTTTTGGCTTAAATTGGTATTTTTTGCTTATTGTGCTATTAGAACCAGCTTTAAAACGTGAAGAGATTATATTGCCGATATCGTAGCTAATAAATGAACTAAGCGTTTTTTTTTTTAATAATTTCAACAATTTAGTGTTATAAAAAACGCTTTTTTTTAGTTTACCCACATTATATGGGAAATATAAATTACTGCTCAAAAACTGGTACGTCAAAACTTTTTGCCCAGGAAAAAAATTTAAACGCGTTATTCCGCCCTTGACGTTGGCGCTATAAAATTCACACCGCTGTCAAAAAAAAAAAACTTTGTGAAAAGTTAAACTGCGCCAGCGATTAGCCAAAAGCTTTTTTTGTATAAATTTATTCATTTTTGCTTTTTTTTTTTCAATTTTCAATTTGAGTTACCTTGACATCAGCTAAAGGTCATAAAATTGCAACTGACAGTTGACAGTTTTAGTGTTGAAATGAAAGTTCACTAAAAAACAACAATGAAGGCAACCGGAAAATTAAAAGTTAGTTGGGTTGCTATAGGTATCAAGCATTTAACACGTTTAGCGCTAAGTTAACTTAACACATGAAAGTTTAAATGTAGTGCTGCAAGTTACATATTACTAGTTGAATTCTCATTGACATTTTTACGTTATTTAACGAAAATGCTTGTATTTATTATGAGAACATGAAAACTCAGATATTTCCTGGGTCAATCTTGGATCTTCGTCAATTTTAAACAAAACCAGCGCTACACATTCATAATCAGTCGAAGATTTTGGCGTCCTTCTAGAGGTTCGTCCTCCACAGAAAAATGACCTGTCTGGAATATTTGGAACCACTTTGAAATAGTCACGAGGAATGGCGCATTAACTTCAAATGCTATTTGGCATTCTTTAAATATTTCCAAAGACTTGAGCTTACGTCAAAATCCAAAAAGAATAGCAAACCGAATCTCTTGCTGCGTTGGCATTGGAATATCTGCTGACATTGTTTCACGAATTTTACGTTTTCTTCTCTCCATTTTGACCGATCTTTCTGAAAATTCAAATGATATATCGTAAGACTATAACCAATAATACGCAATTTTTTGATTTAATAAAAATTTATAACATGACACCAACTAAGCGAACTTTTGTTAGGCCCTACGTAATGTTATGTCAAATCTGAACACGAGCACTAGGTCCTTTTAAGAAATAATACATACTCCAAAATGTTGTACTGATTGCGTTGAAACTTTTGTTGTAAAACCAAATTTCAATTTCAGTTTTATTGGTTGTACCGTAAGACACAAGTCTTTTAAAGTACTTTTTTACATATTTGGAAAGTTTTACAATTTATTTACCCAGAATATAAAACTTAAAGTATACAAATAAGTAAGAGATGAATTTAATTGATTTAGGTTCTGTTTCACCGGTCTCAGATAAAGTTCTGGTTCTGGTAGATAAATCTGCCTGATAAATTTTTTCTGTTTCACACTCGAAGTTACGAATAAAATTTCTGTCAGATTTCCTTCTGATATTTTAAACGTAAGAAACGTAAATGTATGTCATAGTTCAATACAAAATATAAACAAACAAAAAATGGAATTTTTTAAAAATTCAAATTTGTTAAATTATCAAATAAATTTAAATAATTTTAATAACATACCGTAAGCAGGGGTGACTTTGACATCCGGGGGCGACTTTAACCGGCAAGAAAAAAAAAAAAAGGGTAAAATCGTAATATTATCACCTCAAAGACTAGTTATCGATTTGTGTTGGGTCAATCAGTATCCTTGAGGTATTGGCTTTTAGCGTCTGTTTTCAATATTTGATTTGAGCGCGAACTTTCGGATATATTGTTGCATTTTCTAAAAGTTGTCTTATGCCGGATTTTTTAACACTCAGAAAATTACTACTTATTGACTAAAAGGAAAATTGCTGGCGTTAGATGAGTGACATAACTAGAACTATTATTTAATTTACTTCCCTAATCCATCGACTTTGGTGGATATATTTGCCTCTAAGTACTTTTAATGCATTTCTATATGAGAGTATGTTAGAAAACAATGTTTTTGGGGTGACTTTGGACCGGTCGAAAGTCACACCCAAAAAACTTTGTATTGTAAGGCTGGCTTAAAACAAACCCAAACTCGGGCCAAATTAACGCCCAAAACATCAGGTATGGTGAACTTTAGTGAAAATAAAGTCTAGTCTTTTGCCAATGTGAAATTATATTTTCCTTTTTATCTTTGCAAAACAATTGGCTGCCCAGGAAGGATATTTGCTATTATTTATTTAACGAAATTTTGTAAATAATTAAGCCACCGAAGCCATTTAACAAATTAGGCATTTTTAAAGTTACCTACTAAGAATTTCTTTCGTTTTTAAAAATTTTTTCAATCAAGTATTTTTTGTTTTCTAATTTTCAATCGATTTTAAGCTTGTTTTTGTGGATTTTTTAAGTTCTGTTTAGCTTTTAATATTAGTATTGTTATTTGATGTAACTTATGTACCAATAAATAAAGCACACTAAAGGCTAAATCCACATTTATCAAAAATTTTAGTTTTTTTTTAATCTCGTCCTTGAAAACATCCCATTGCCTATGCCGATTGCCTATATAAATATGCCAAAATGTAAAGTGAACTTAAGTTTCCAAAACTTGATACCCTGATTTTGGATAGTTAAAGGTATAGCATGTAAAATCAATGAATGAAATTTTTCGGTTAAAGTCGCCCCACCCTTGAGGTGACTTTAACCCACTTACAAAAATATTATTTTAAAATATTTGTAATTACATTGTAAATTCTGTTTTTTTGTATCAAAGTCACCCCTGCTTACGGTATGCGCTGAAAATGCAAGGCACCAAAATCAAGCTGCAGAAATTCAGGTCACATGTATGCAGATGTTTATTTCTCCCTTGGGACCAGCGTTTCGGGTTATCCAACAAGACTTCCTTTTCTTTATTTTGTCGAATTCGCAACCAGCTCAGAAAGAACTAAGAAAGCCGGGAAAACTTCTGCGTTCTCGAGACCATGACTTTAATGCTCATGTAGCTCTTCATAAGAAAAAAAACCAGTGGAGTCTAGTTGCCTCTGACGCATTTGTTCCCTAGTTTTCAACCCGATTTACATAAATGGAACGCTCAATGGTACTCTGCATTGCAAGCAGAACTCAAATTAACAAATTGAGTAAGTTTTCGATGGGATTGAACGTAATTAAAACGACTTTTCACCGATTCTCGCTGCTCGACGACCAATTTTTTAACAATGCACTTTCTTACCTTCATATGCATATTGGCCGCAGGTGGTTGCGAATTTCATCAATTTCAGAGAATAAAAAAAGATAGTCGGATTGCACAGCATAAAATGCTGGACCCAAAGGAGCAAGAACCAGCTGCATCAAATAACCTGTGACCCGAATTGTTGCTACTGAATCGGTTTTTACATGAAAAAATGAGCCACAGTGTTGTACTTTAACATCGTACTTGGATTGTTGGTACAACACTCGCGTAACTTCACGAAGGCTCGTTTAGAATTCATGAAAGCAGGAATTTGCTTTTCTTCGTTTTTAGCTTATAAGGTCTGTCCTCAGAAGGTCTTGCGGGGAAATATTTGTGGGATTCATATTGGAAATTACTCAATATAAATATGCACGTCAAATACGGAAGCAGCCTTGGAAACTTTCATATGATTCGCTATTTACGGAGATCGGGCTTTTTAAGCAATATATTCCGTTTTCAATGTCAATTTAATTAGGCATATTAAGAAATCCTAATTATAACTATTGACCTCCTTTTTTATATTCAGGGAAATAGCTTGTCAATAAACCAAAATACAATTTGTAATTTCAAAAAATTTTTTAAATATCTGGCAGATAAAATTTTATCAACAACATGATGTGGCAGTTAATTTATCAGGGACTTTATCTTACAGATATCTCTATCTGTGACTTGTGAAACTGAATTTTTTGTCTATCTGCCACATATCTGCTAGATAGCGCTATCAGGAACTTTATCTGGGAGCGGTGAAACAGGCCCTTAAACTATTAAAAATACAGATTGAAAATATTAATAGCAATGAACAAAAGAATAAAATAATAACGAAAACATTGAAAAACTACAATGAACAATCAATTTGACCTGTTGTTAAACCTAACGACTGCCTTTTTAAAACACAATTTACGATTTTCTGTTTTTATAGGCCTTGGTAAAGAATTCCACAATTTCACAGCATTAACAAAAACAATCTTGACGAGATTAAAAACTTAAAACTAGGCTTGATTGACCAACTGGCCGGGACAAATAAATCTGTGTGTCATCGGCGTGTAGGTGTATCGAGGAATTATTGCAGCAAATGACTATGTCGTTAATAAATATACTGAAAAGTATTGTGCCCAGTATAGAGCCTTGAGGAACAACAGACAGAGTATATTTAAGCTCAGACGTAGAATATTTTGTTAAAACTCTCTGCTGATGATGTGTTCAATACGATTTTAGAAAACTTAACGCTGAATCACTGAAACCAAAAAAATGCCGAAGTTTTTTAAGTAAAATTTCGTGTTTCACTGTGTCAAAGGCCTTTGAAAAGTCAAGCAAGACCAAGACTGTCACTTCATCTCTATCATATGCTGGACGAATATTCTCTAGGATTTTGAGGACTGTCGTTGTGCAGCTATGGCCAACTTTATAGCCTGATTGGTTCTCAGACAGTAATTTATTAGCAGATATATGGTTAACAATCCGTACAGCAAGAAGCTTCTCAAAGGCCTTTGACAGAGCAGACAAGATACTGATAGGACGGAAGTCTTCAGATATGGTTGGGTTATTCTTTTTAGCTATCGGCGTTACATTTGCCACTTTCCAATTTTTAGGAAAAGTAAATGTCGTTATTGAGTGGTTAAAAATATGTGTTATAGATCGTAGGAGCATCATAAAACATTGTAACTTTTAGTTAACGTCACGATAATTCCAGCAGTCTTGATAAAATTTTGGTCAATCCAAACGCAACATCCTTTTTACTTTTGATTATTTTTTCCCTTTAAGTTGATATTAAAATGAAAGTAAAACTCTTTGAGTCAACTCTTGGGCAATTAGAATCAACTTCAGTGTGACGAAAACGTTCAACAAAACTCTCTCGGAGTTATCCAGGTTAAGCCAAAATGCAAATGTAAAATATTTATCTTAACCTTGTAAACAACAAGGAAATCCTTTAAGCCCGCTATCAATAAATCAATCAACGCAAATCACTGCAAGCACACATGCACACACACACACAGATATTGATGCTTGCAGTGGAACAATACGAAATGTGTGTGAGAGAGAGACAGAGTAGTTGACAATCCCTATAGGAAATTTCCCAGCATTGTACTTATTCAAGTGAAACAAGAAAAAAAAAACTATAACTCCAAATCTGGTAAAGATAAAATCTTTTCATTGGATTCATCTAAAACGAAGCTGTGTCTTCTTTCCAGAAAAAAAATTTTAGAAGTTCTTAAAAGTAGGCCGATGACCATTTTTATTAATCTTAGTACTAAGAAAATAGTAAAAATAGTACTTTTCGACACAAAATGGAAAATTTGCTTTTTGATAATAGCATAAGAAACTGCCTTTGCAAAATAGGTCAGGAAATGAAAATTGGTAAAGAAGTTTCCTAAGTGTAATTGATTTCATGGTTTGAAAATTTCAAAAAATCATACCGCGAAATATACCAATTTTTTCTCTTTTTCATATGATAGGTGAATTTTTGTGCTTCCGAATTTTTGTGAAAATTTCACTAATAACTTTGTACATTGAGTTATTTTTATTTCAATTTGAGTTGCTAAGTTTTTGTATGGAGACCTAACTTAAATATACCTATGTTGTGACTACAAAATTTTTCCCAATCTCTCGAATTTCAAGCTAGAGGTACCAAAAATTGTCACAAGATGGAGTCTAATACGCAGATTCTGCAAAATAATGTCCTTATAAAGATGGTATTTTGAGTTATTTCATAATTTCTCGGTGTTTCTCCTTCTTCTTTCTTAGTGACACCTAGATAAATTTTATGTAGAACACTTTAGCCTATTATAGCCCAGTACCAAAATTTGACAAAAGATGGAGCCTAATACGCAGATTTGGAAAAACACTCCCGTAAAAAGTTGGTAACTTGAGTTAGAAGTAATGTGCACTGAAAAAATGGGCGGTGCCACGCCCCTAAAAAATTCATTATGTATGAGATTTGGTATAGGTACATGTAAAATGTATAGGGACAAATGACATCTTTTGGAAAAATTGGTGATGCCACGTCAACTAAAGAAGATAAGGTGAAGCACCCGTTTTTTGAAGGATTTTTATTTTAAAATTTGTTTGGTGGAAAAAATGCCCTGTGCGACCCTGCATAAAATTAAATTAAAAAAAAAGTTCAAAGTAAATTTATTTTGACTCTTTTTACTTCAAATGTGTTCGACGGTCACTTGCGACACCATGGAAATGCCCATATGTATGTAATAAGGGCTGTTGTGTTCTATTCCCTGACCACTTATTTAATTTAAAACTAGTAAGGGTGTTAGCTTTGGCCTGGAAAAACATTAAATACCCTACACCGCAGTATTTTGAAAATTTTGCTTATATGGAAGGTGCCACGCCCTCTTGTCTAAGTTCACCCAGTTTTTGCTCAGAGCTTGCATCTGTGTGCAAATTAGTAAGATTGTCTCAAAAATCGTTTTGAGTATAACGTTTTGAAACTTTGCTTATATCGGAAGTGCCACGCCCCCTTGTTTGACTTCATCCAGTTTTCCTTCAGAGTTTGCGTTTAAAGTTCTTAATGTCTGAGTGAAATTTAGTTGGACTATCTGAAAAATCACTTTCAGTATGGCATTGTGAAACTTTTGCTTAAATGGGAAGTGCCACGCCCTGTTGTCCGAATTCGCCTAGTTTTTGCCCAGAGCTTGCGCTAACCATTTCTAGTATTTATGTGTATTGCGGTTGCATTTTCGTGAAAAATACTTTTAAAGTTGCATTTTGAATATATTTCTTGTATGGCTGGTAGGCGTGTCCGTTGACCGATTTCGCTCATTTTCAATCCCTCGAGCTTACTTTTACGGCAAATCTACTGTTTTAAATTTCATTGAATTATCTTGCGCAGTTTTCCCGTAAAAAATATTTCCACAGACGGACAGCCAACCAGCCAGACAAACGGACATGGCTATATCAAAACAGGAGGTGACGCTGATTAAGAATATATAAACTTTTCTTTACCTGTGACGCCTCCTTCTTTGCGTTACAAACGGAAGGACAAAGTGAATATACCCTGGGTGTAGGGTATAAAAATGGAAATTTGTATTTTTGCAAATTGAACATGAGAGCATGAACATGAGAGAATGTTTTTTTCTTTAATTGATTTAATAGTAGCCATAAAACTTTTCATTTCCTACAGGGATCATAGAGTGAAATAGAAGCACACCACTGAGCACACACATGATACATACACATACATACAAATTTAGTTACACGCAGTTAAGCAAACAATAAAACAAATTGATTTTCCCTCAACATAGACACACAGAGAGATACAGATACAGATACAAATACATATTGACAGCAGCAACACAGCGGCAGTAACAATGATATCAAGCCGAAAATCCAACAAATAAAACAATCAACTTACCAACACAATCTAAACAAGCACAAATATAATCAAAAACGCAGCTGAGCTTTAAACATTAAAACAACAACAACAGCAACGATAGCAATGAGAATCATTTACACCAGAGCTCAATTCGCAATTTTCAATTGTTGTTGTTGTTGCTGGTGCTGATATCTGCAACCCAAATGGCACTCGAGATTGTATTTGTATCTGCTTTCTCCTTTCGCTGTGTGTGTTAATGCATATATGCGTATGTATGTGTGTACGATAGTAATCATTTATTGGTATTAACAATCGAGGCAACCGCAAAAGCCACAAAAATTTTGGGAAATTTTTGGTATCCAAAAATCAACAGAAAATGATGAGGGTGGCGGCGGCAATGATTTCTGAAGGTTTTTTGTAAAATATCAAAAACTGTGTATCCTCAGCAGAGATAAGTGCCACTTGATTCCCTCAACTTTAAATAAAAGCTGAACAAAGCGTGTTGCCCTCGGCATCATCAACCAAACCACTTCAATGTTGCATCAATTTTCGGTTGACGCCTCTATTTACACAGAGTAGAGGGAGCGAAAATAAACCTCGCAATTCAAAAATTTACAGTAACAAAGGGTTTTCTGATTTCTATGAAATCGTAACCGCAATACTTCAAGCTGCGTGCGTATCTACATATATATGTTTATGCATTTGTCTATATGAATGTTCTACCCAGCACATACATAGAATGAATATAAATTGTCACTAAAGGAAACTTAAGATAAGCACAAAACGATTTACGCATACATCAGCATGCACACCCACACTCATACACACACGAACACACTTAACCATTATGAAATCATATATGATTTGGTTTTTGTCTTCAAAAATCTCTGCCAGCCATCACGTGACCATTTCATTCATTACATTCATTGCAAAAGGACAAATGTTTTGTCTCAGAGGCACAATTACACTAAGGGTCCCCGGCAATTATGCTAAGCTCATTCACACTATGATAGGAAAATTTATTGTATTTGCATACAGGGGGCTTTAAAAATGTTAAATAAAGATTAACGCTCACTTTTGGGAATAATATTGAAAAGTCAAATGATGTCAGAGGAGTTAATATACGGGTGAATCTACGAAAAATGTACTAAAACGTGCCTTATTTTGTCCTCACCAATTTTTTTCTAATTTTTTTTTATTATAGACTGACCTTACTTAATGAAAACTTTTTAGAAAATTAATATAGAATTTCAGGGCTGCCACATGTTATTTTTTGGAAAGTTTCGCTTAAAAATTAAAAAACCAACAGAAATTATAAGGGTTGCCACATGGCTGTTTTGTAAAATTTTTTTCAATCAAATCTTACTTTTTTTGACTAAATTTAAATAGTTGACGGCAACCGAACCAATTATGATATGATTTAAGCAAAAATCACAAAAAAGACCTGGTGGTAACACCAAAAGTTTTGTACAATTTTAAAAAAGTTTGACTTAGCGTTTCTGAACCCCAAAAATTTCAATTTAGTCAAAAAAGTAAGAATTAAATAAGATTTTCGAAGATAACCATGTGGCAACCCTTTAAATTTATGTTGGAGCGTAGAAAGGCTTATGGACAGCCCATAGTCATAAAAAAATTAGTTCAACAAGTCTTATGAACTAACCAATAAACAACAATGTCTCGTAAGAACTATTTCCAGATGTTAATTTGACGGGAGAATTACTATAAGGGAGGATGACAAAATGCTGCAAAAACAGTAATATCGCAAAGAAAATATCAATTATTTTTTAAAAAGTTGAAACTGGTGGATAATTGTTAATTGAATTAATTATATATAAAGATAAAAGAATATGTAATACTAGTATCGCCGGTGGCCAAAATTTGGCCTTTTACTTTGAGATAGATACACTTTTCCGAGTACCGTTTGATAAAAAAGAAAGCCAGAACATTGAGTATTCATTAATCGTAGCAACATTTTTTATATGCAGCAGGCTCAGTATATCTTAAAACCGAATAACATAAAAATTGGTGTAGTGCCTGTGCCAAAAAATATCGGAAAACATCCAAAATATCGAAAAGATCTCAAAAGTATCGATAAACATCGGTATGTATATCGGTAAAGGTCCAAAAGTATCGAAAAACATCCAAAATATCGGTAAAAGTCCAAAAGCATCGAGAAACATCCAAAGTATCGAGAAGTATCGAGAAACATCCAAAATATCGATAAAAATCCAAAAGTATCGAGAAACATCTATAATATTGGTAAAAGTCCAAAAGTATCGAAAAACATTCAAAATATCGGTGAAAGTCCAAAAGTATCGAAAAACATCCAAAATATCAGTAAAAGTCCAAAAGTATCAAGAAACATCCAAAATATCGGTAAAAGTCCAAAAGCATCGAGAAACATTAAAAATATCGAGAAGTATCGAGAAACATCCAAAATATCGATAAAAGTCCAAAAGTTTCGAGAAACCTCCAAAATATCGATAAAAATCCAAAAGTATCGAGAAACATCCAAAATATCGAGAAGTATCGAGAAACATCCAAAATACCGTTAAAAGTCCAAAAGCATCGAGAAAAAAACGCACTGAAACTCACTATCGAAAAACCAAAACTAACTGAGCTAAAAAAGAACTGAGTCTCCTCTTTCTCTTCACTTTCATATAGTTAGAACAAGAGCGAAGATTGTCTTAAACGAGGGACCAATTTCTATGTATGTCAATTCAATACAAAAAAGATTTTTTCGAACCAAAATTTTCACACAACACAATGTGCTTATTGCTTTTCAAAGTGGCTGTCAAAGTCGAGTGTGGGCCCCAAATTTGTTCGGGTGCGGGCATCCCTATTTTTTTATTTAAAGCGTGTGTTTTACTGAAATGTCGCCGTGGATGCCAAAACTACTAATTTAAATGGACGCCTTTTTACGCTTTTTTAGTGGAATGGAAAGAACCAATAGGCCCTTTAAAGATATCGCAGAAAAAAGTTGTTTTCATTAAGTGTGGGTGGTAAGGTGGCATACCTTTTTGCAAAAAATCTCGGTATTGAGTTTCCAGACAAGAGGATCGAGGAACAGATGGCGGGCAGGGATTGGTATAAAAAATTAATGCTCGGCAAAAGAGCAATGTGAACAAGGGCTAGAAATTACATCACCTACTGAGCTGACTTAGTCTGCAAAATAATTGATATGGCATGGACGCCGAAGACAATCAAGCATGGTTTCAGGGCCACAGGCATGATGCCATTCGATCCAGACATTTTCAGTTACGCTGATCTTGTTGAAGCCGTTGACCAGAATTTGTGTGAGTCAATGTTTCCAAAATAAAGCTATTTTGCTTTCTTCTTCATTTGATTGCGTTTAACTTGATAAGTTCCCATTTTTAGCCGATTTTCTAAGGGTGCGCACAACCAAAAAATTATCACTTCACTATTTTTTTGGTATAATTTTTCCAACCAATGAAATCAATTTACTTTCTTAACCAAAAGTCAGCTAAGATCTCTAGCTTTCCATTGATCTATATATTAATACGTGAACAGTTTTTTTTGCCTCCCTTTTGCGAGCTAACCATTTATCCGATTTTCGATATTTTTTTTTTATATGAAAGGTATTGTGGTGTAGAATCCACGAATTCAAAAATTATCCTCATAAGTTGCCACTAAGGTATTTAAAAACAGGATCAAATTTTCCAATATAATTACAACAACAACAGCAAGCACAATGTTACGCTGTGTTGTTAAGAAAGTGAATGACACAGTGGAGTGAGAGAAATTTTGTTGTTGTTGTTTTTCCCTTGCTTGCACGAAACCTGTTTCGTTGCGCTCTGTCGACGTTCTGCACCGATATTTTGGATGTTTTTTGATACATTTGGACTTTTATCGATATTTTGGATGCTTTTCGATACTTTTGGACTTTTACCGACATTTTGGATGTTTCTCGATACTTCTAGACTTTTATCGATATTTTGGATGTTTCTCGATACTTCTGGACTTTTATCGATATGTTGGATATTTTTCGATACTTTTGGACTTTTATCGATATTTTGGATGTTTCTCGATACTTCTGGACTTTTATCGATATGTTGGATGTTTTTCGATACTTTTGGACTTTTATCGATATTTTAGATGTTTCTCGATACTTCTGGACTTTTATCGATATGTTGGATGTTTTTCGATACTTTTGGACTTTTATCGATATTTTGGATGTTTCTCGATACTTTTGGACTTTTACCGACATTTTGGATGTTTCTCGATACTTCTAGACTTTTATCGATGTTTTGGATGTTTCTCGATACTTCTGGACTTTTATCGATACGTTGGATGTTTTTCTATACTTCTGGACTTTTACCGATATGTTGGATGTTTTTCGATACTTTTGGACTTTTACCGATATTTTGGATGTTTTTCAATACTTTTGGACTTTTACCGATATTTTGGATGTTTCTCGATGCTTTTGGACTTTTACCGATATTTTGGATGTTTTTCGATACTTTTGGACTTTACCGATATGTTGGATGTTTCTCGATACTTTTTAACTTTTATCGATATTTTGGATGTTTCTCGATACTTTTGGACTTCTATCGATATTTTGGATGTTTCTCGATACTTTTGGACTTTTACCGATATGATGGATGTTTCTCGATGCTTTTGGACTTTTACCGGTATTTTGGATGTTTCTCGATACTTCTCGATATTTTGGATGTTTCTCGATACTTCTCGATATTTTGGATGTTTCTCGATACTTTAGATTTTTATCGATATTTTGGAGGTTTCTCGATACTTTTGGACTTTTATCGTTATTTTGGATGTTTCTCGATACTTCTCGATATTTTGGATGTTTCTCGATGCTTTTGGACTTTTACCGATATTTTGGATGTTTTTCGATACTTTTGGACCTTTACCGATATACATACCGATGTTTATCGATACTTTTGAGATCTTTTCGATATTTTGGATGTTTTCCGATATTTTTTGGCACAGGCACTACACCAATTTTTTTGTTATTCGGTTTTAAGATATACTGAGCCTGCTGCATATAAAAAATGTTGCTACGATTAATGAATACTCAATGTTCTGGCTTTCTTTTTTATCAAACGGTACTCGGAAAAGTGTATCTATCTCAAAGTAAAAGGCCAAATTTTGGCCACCGGCGATACTAGTACATATAAATATGTCTGCATAATAAACATTTGGCCAAAAGATATGAGTCGAAAACAAAATGGTGCCCACATCCGACACTAATCCCTTACAAATCAATGAAAATTTAAAAATTGGAGTTGAAAATCACCGAGTGGAGGATTTGAACCTGGGTCTCCCACGCAGCGCAAATCATTAGACCGATACACTACCGTTTGCTATTTTTCACAGTCAACAAACTGCCAAACAGTACGTAGTCAGTAGAGTTGACACAATCGATACGCAGTTGCACCACTTTTGGTACTAATGACGGATTATGCACAACATTCGTACCATTTTTGATACAAATGACCGACTTTCCATTACATTTGGACAATTTTTGTTACGATTGATAGTTTAAGTCAATTTATTCTACTTTTAGGTGTAGTTTATTTTGGTCTACTTACAAAATAACTAGACCAAAAATAGGACTATTGAGACAATTGTCTCCGCCGGTCCTACAGGGAAAACACCCAGTATGCTTTTAGCATTTTGTATATAGTTACAAAGCAGTGTTAGGGAAATTGTTTACCAATCTGCTTTTAAATCGGATTTTCAAATTATGCAGAAAATTTACGTTCAACTGAGACATAGAGACAATCTGTGCTTGATCCTTTATAGCTGCTTATAGCCAACACACAAACAGACACAAAGAGATAGACAACTACAATTTGACCAATAAATACAGATATATGTAGAGAAAATTTTAGTGTTGTCACTAAAGGACTAAACGAATTGTTAACACAGTTACACGCAATCGAATTTGTACACAAGCATACACACACACACACACATCTAAAACAAGGCACAAGATATACCTTATCACTTACTTAAAGGTTTATGTATCTGTGCACTGTGCTGTTTACATAAACAGATAAAACACTTTTGTATCCTAAAACATTTGTTTAAAAAATCTTTTTTTTTTTCTTTCTTCGCTTTGTTTCTTTCATTTTCTCAATATAAATATGTATTTTTGCTCTTTTTTTTATCATACTCTACGCTCTTACTTTTCATTTTAAAAAGAGTTTTTTTATTTATTTTGATTTTCTACTGGTTTTCCCATGAATTTTCTTTATTTTTGTTGCTATCCTGTTGTCCTTTGGTTAGTATCTTCTGTAGCATCGTTACCATTATCATTTTTGTAAAAAGCACCGAATCGAATGAATCCGAAAATCCTGCAAATTGTAAATAGAAATCCTTTTTTTAGCCAAATGCTTTTTTGCACATTGATTGGCTTGAGTTTTGTCCCTTTTGAGTTGAGGAAAAATATCAAAAGTGCTTAATACTTGTTAAGGATATGCACACATTGTTGTTGTTGTTGCTGTTGTTGTTCTTTTTATATTTTTAACAGATATTGATATGGTATTCTTGTTGTTGTTGTAGTTATTTTCGGATTTCATTTATGACAGCTTTTGCGAGTTAAAACTCTTTACTTTTCCGGTCTTTTATGGGATTTGATATGAGAACACACTTAAATCAATCAGGCTAATGCACCATCACAAAGCAACAAAATGTATAAATTTATTTATGTGAAAACAGAAATAGAATTATGAATCAAGTGTTGAGATTTTGAAAAGGATATCATAATAGAATTTGAATTTATTATGAATTGAAAAATATAATGGAGTCCTTTTTCCTTTAGCTTCATGAAATATTCGTAATAAGATCTTACGAGAGTAAACTTTGAAAATGATAAATATTACTAAAAACAATATGGCTGCTTTCCAAAATGTCGATTACAATGTTTTGGTTGAACAATTTCATGAAAAAGATGTAACATAATTTTAGGATTTCTTTTTTTTTAATATTTTCTGATTTTACATTTATTAAGAGCAAAATTTATAGCAGTATCAACTCTTTTAATGATGCACTAATCCTTTTTTTTAGCATTGTCTTAGTTTTGTTGTTCGGCATTGTGGAATACGAAATTAATAATTAATAAAGTAGCTCCTAAAATTATGCTACATTTTTTGATGAAATGCTGTCGCAATAAATTGAATCAGCATATCTGCCTTTACATGTAATATTACATTGTATTCTGTTCAACGAAAATGTCTTTAAAAATACTAGATCCATTAATTGAGTATTTGGAACTTTTGTATAGAACATTTAATACTACATATACAGATTTGAAATTTAGATTCACCCCGAAACCGACTCAAAAGTTGGAAGGACTTTTAAACACGGTAACAGGAAACATTTTTCTGGTTCGAGAAAATCCAATGCAACGTTTTTGATTCTACTAAAGGCTCACTTTGGCAAAAAAAATCGTGTTTTTTTCTCATAACCTTTTTTCATTCTAAAATGGATACCCAAAGTTGCTTCAAAAATAGAGATGTTAAAAAAATGCTGGCGTCAAAAAATTATAAATTTTTGTTTGCAGTATACTTGGGCTGCTATATATATTTCTGGCCTAGGCAACACTAAGTGTTGCCAGGTGCAATCTGACATTTCCACTGGAAAGTTTGACACTATTTAGCATAAACGTACTCAGAACGTTTTGACGTACGACTATCATTTTTGTTGTTTACAGTGACTTGAAAAAATCAATTAGGGGAAAAAATGGAATTGACTCGTGAACATTTTCGTGCGATCATTTTTCACAACTTTCGACGTGGATTATCACGACAAGAGTGCATCGATGAACTTAAATCTTTAATTGGCGATAAAGCATCTTCATATAACACTGTGAAAAACTGGTTTAATGAATTAAATCGTAGCCGAATTTACTATTTTTCTAGTATTCAAATTACAAAGAAAGCTCTAGGGCCTACTTTTTTGATTTTTCAAAATATATTTTGTAGAGAGAAATAAAAATTACGTTTTATATGAACAGGAAATCAAGATGGTATTTGCGGTTGATGATGTTTGATTTTTTTAACATTTCAAAACATGAAATCCGACAGTTACGGCTTCCCGGCTTTCTTTCCACGGAAAAAATTTTGGAAGTTTAGAAAAGTAGACGTTTTTTGTAAATTTGGTTGTGATGAGCAAACCAAGACCAAGGCCATAGCACTCTTAGTCTTGGTCTTGATATTGATTCTGGGTCTTGTTTTATTTATTAAGTCTTAGTCTTGAAAAAAATTTCGAAAATTTTTGAGCATTCAAAATTTCCGAAACTTTTTTTTCCGAAGCAGTTGGGCTTGTAAGATGCCAACTTTCGAATTGGGAGATGATTTTATGCTTGAAAGAGGCATAACACAACTATTAAGAATAAACTACTCGTACAAAGACTGAAAATCAGTATTGGTCTTGATGATCATCGTGGTCAAGTCTTATTCTCGAAAAACTGCCAAGATCAAGACTCATTTTTCTCATCACTAAAATTTTGTAATTAAAAATAATTAAGCTTAGTAAATTTTTGAGAATCGCATTTTTAAGTTTACGATTTCGCAAAATATTCTGTAAAATTTGGATACGGTCATCTTGAAGCGTCGATAGGTGTGATGAAAGTGCGCATCATATATGGAAAACGTTTTTGCGAAATTTGGCCAAGACGATCAGCTAGATTTCGCAGTTTGCATTTTTTTAGACCACTAAACTAGTACAAATAAAGCGACGAAAACCACACTTTTACCAAACCGATTGTCTCTGCAAGAGAATCGTATTGGACACGAAGAAATAGGGAAAAATGGATAAAATATTTAGAAAACATAAAATTGCATCCCATTCAAAAAAAAAAAAAGTTTCTCGTAAAATCTGAAATATGTTTCTTGGGCTTTCACCAAATGTTTTAACTTTGGTGTAAATTTTATGTGGTCTAGAATTTGTTTGGGGTAATAACATTTTTTTTTGTATGGAAAATCTTTTTGTTTGGCAACATGCCCCGAGAAAAAAATTCACAAAAATAGTATGTCCAAAATGTTTAAATGCTGCATTAGAAGATTTTGGAAAACTACTAGCTTAATCAACTCCTCATTTATAGTAGATTCGTTAGTTTTTAAATTCTGTAGAATCTGCCATTACCCTGATTTGATATATGTATCATCTTAACTTAAGTCTGCAGAATTTTAGAAGCCCATTATCTGGCTTATTCAACAGCATATTAGTCATTTTGAATAATGTTTTCTTTTGGTCTAAATTCAAAATTGTATGGATCTACCATGCAATTAAAATATATTATAACAATATTCGATTTTCTTTCTATATTTTCTTCATTCACTTCACTAAGCTGAAGATGTCGCTCTCAAAGAGTTACAATATTTTGTGATAGGTCTCACAACATATTGAAGAACATGTTTCAATTGCTACCAAAAAACTATTTTCTTTTGTATGGTTGTTGGTCCATATTAATGACGGTGTATTGTATATAATAGTATTAAACGCTATACCTACCCAAGAGGAAAAATTTCTAGCGCTTCTGATCCAAGCACTTCAAAAGTGCTTGTCCCCATAGAAATTCAGAAGCACTTTCACAGTGATTTTTTATAAAGCTGCAGTAAGAACATCGTGGGTTCAAACCCACTTTTTTCACTTTTTTTACTTTTTTTGGTTTATTTTTTTTTTTATTAAATTATTTTTTACTCAACATCTTTTATTTCACTTTTTTATTTTCCTTTCTCTTATCAATTTACTTTTGTTGCTGCAGTAAGAACAACGTGTTTGTCTTTTTTTTTATTGTTTTTTCGCTTTATTTTTCTTTTTATTGAAATATTATTTATTCAACCCTTTTTTTATTTCACTTTTCTATTTTCCTTTCTCTTATTTATTTACTTTCGCTTAATTGAATTGGAACTGATTGCACAATGATTCTATTTAAGGCTGTAGGAGCATACGCATATCAAATTCTGTTTGGACAACATTTGCTTAATATACAAATTTAATACCTCTTCATATCATCGGGCATTGGTGTAGCGGTCTAAAGAGTTGGTAAATGTAAGTAAAAATATCTATTTAATTTGTGACCAATATTTTTAGTTTTTTGGACCAAAAAAGCCTAATTACTCTACGCGTAAGTAAAAATATTCTGTTTCTATCTATTCAAATCTTGGTGCGGCCAGTTTTTTTTTTTTTAAATTTTATTGAAAAAACTCTTACCGCAGCATTACAAATAAGCGCTTCAAAAACACTTTTTCGGTAAGGCTGCGGTAAGCTTTTTCTCGCTTACATCCTATGACATGCAATGTTAAGAAGAAAGTATAGTTCTTACGGAGCGGAAGCGCTTATTGGTAATAAAGAAACACTTCAGAAGCGTTTTTGAAGCAATTTTTTTCCCCTTGGGTACATATGTGTGTTCTTTTTGTAGTTGAAAGTTCTCAGTATGTAGTTGTCTATCTTCTTTTCTTTCTTATTCAATAAGAATTATGAAAACATGAAACTTTTTAACATTTCATTGACAAGTGTGAGGAAATTGAATTTCTAACATAAATAGGAACCGAAAATTTGAGGATGTGAAATCAGATACAAAATAAATAGAAGATGATTGCAACACTTTTAAAGAAATTGTTGAATTTAAGGATCTCTATTTTAATAAATTGAGGAGTGGCCGTACCAAAGGGCCTAAGTACCATTTCGAGGCAAAAGTAATGTCATACTTTTTATGTGCCAAATAGTCTGTTATTTGACTGTTATAATTTTTTCAACATAATGACATTAATTTTACACTATCAAAAAAATTTTCTGTGAAAACAGAAAACAATTTCATTAATTTCTAACAAAATGCCACCCGTTTCATATTATGACACTTCTTTTGCCTCGAAATGGTACTTAGGCCCTTTGGTACGGCCACTCCTTAATTAAATTTAGTTATCGAAAAACGCTGTTAGTGTCAAGAATACTTATTAGAAACTACTAAGAGTGTAACCTTCGGCCAAACACTCAATACCCTACACTGCAGTATTTTTAAAATTTTGCTTATATGGGAGGTGCCACGCCCTCTTGTCCGAATTCGCCCAGTTTTTGCTAAGAGCTTGCGCCTACAATTCGTTATCATTAAGATTGCGGACTAATTATTTTTAAAAAAGTGTTGCCTTACGTCATCCCAAAGATATATTATTTCAATGATTTGAAAATATTAAAATGAAATTTTTATTTAAGGCCAATTTAATTATAGGGGGGAATGGGGAGTTGTGCGACAGGTTTGGTTTCAGGAAAAAAAAAAACAATGAAATCCATTTTTTTTAGCATCTCAGTGTATAGAATCTCTAGTATGCCTCAAAAAAATTTAAAAAAATCTGAAAGCTATGCTTATTAGCGCAAAAGACGCGTTTTTGGGGAGTTGTGCAACACAGCTTTAAATTAAAAAAAATTATATATTTTTATGAATATTCTTTATGTAATTTATTTGTGAATAATGGTAAAAAAAACAAAGTCCAATTAATCCAATTCCCAGTGAATAAAGTTGTAGTAGCTGGCTGTTAAATTGGCACCTTTCACATGTATTGCAATTCTTCAGCTTCGGATGGAATTGGAATTATTTTCGCTAACAGCAGAACGCGCACTGCGACGGCGCTTCTCTGGTGTTGATTTGACGTCTTTTTCTTATTTTGTTGCGCAACTCCCCACTTTCTACATATTTAAAATGGCTACCACAAAATGGATACATCAAATGTTTATGCATCATTACTTTCATGTAGTGATGAGCAAACCAAGACCAAGACCAAGACAATAGCAGTCTTGGTCTTGGTCTTGATCTTGCTTATTAAGTCTTGGTCTCGGTCTTGGTCTTGGTCTTGGAAAAATTTCTAGAGAATGTTTTGTATATACTGAACTTTATGATCAGCTTCAACAATTGACTGAAAACACCGCAAACACAAGAGGCAAATGAAACTTTACGACAAATTTTTCAACGCACAACGAAGAGCGACACGAAGAATATGTATTGACGTGACGATTGCCGGTGAAAAAGTTAGATCGTAGCGAGACAAACAATTGACAATAGTTGGACACATGACAACTACTGTCATTTGACATTCATCGACGTGTTGCACAACTCCCTCTGTTGAAAAACTCCACAATCAATTGCGTAAGATGCTTTCCTCTTGAATAAAAAAAGTTTTTTGCCTTCCGCGGGCGTTCAAAAGCCAAAAACTCCCATTTAGCGTCCGAATCCCATTTTGAAATTGAAATTTTACACCCTCACTAGTTCAAGGTCACTCGGAAAATTGATAAAGTCACATTTAGGAAACTAAGCATTCGTACCATTCTTCAGTATGACAAAACGAATATCCCACTTTAAGAGTTTTTATATTTCGATTAAAATTGCGATTTGTGGGTGGTTTTGAACATGGAGTCCCCAGTGTGCAGCACTGTCAAAGCAGTCACCGAATCAAGTTTTCGCCTGCGATGATTTTAACTCACATGCATGATTTCTTAAAGAGCTCCGCAGAATTCCTACAATTATGTTCAATGGAATGCTTCAACATTCAGCACTTTAAAGCGCGCCCTTCAAAATGCGCTGCTGTCAATAATTTGCTTGCTCGCTTGCAACAACCACTTGACATGGTGCTTCCTTGGGCTTCGCCTCTTCCACTTAAGCGTTAATTTGTGCGCTTGCAACTTTTGCTTACGTTAAATGTTTCCGTATCCGTTTCCGTTGCCATTGTTGTTGTTGTTGTTGTTGCTGCTACTTTATTATTTCGTTGGATTTGTTTTGTTCTATTCGGTTCGGTTGCGCTCGCTTGCTATTTTGGCAGTACATGACGTTTATGCTGTGTTGTTGACAGCTAAATTCATGTAACAACAACAACAACAGCACAAACTTCTTGTACTACGGCAACCCTTTTGAATGCCAAAAAATGGAAAACTTTTCCCTTTTTCCCAACACTTTGATGAAATTTTCTGGCAACGCATTGTAACGCAACGCATGCTGATGGTGTAGGCCGCGCGCATTACAACACAATGCGTTCTCGTTGTGTTGTAACTTTGTAAGTTGCTGTGACTTGCAATTTTTCATTCTCATCGTTTCTTTTTTTCTTTTCTTTGTTGCAATTTTTCTTGCTGTTTCCATTATTTTTTTTTTAATTTTTTCTTTTTGTTGGAGGTTTTTCCATTTTGCTGCTAAAAGGCATGTCAAAGTTTGGCTGGATTTGCTCGCTTAATTTTCATGTGTGCACTCGCTCATTGAAAAAGTTTCCGTCGACGCCTTGTTGATGTTATATACTAAGTATAGATATGCATTGAAGTGTAGGCTGTGTAGGAAAAACCATAGATATTGTCTATGTTGATTCACTGAAGCCAGACAATATGAGACTGAGAGTATTAAGTTTCAATGTTTCGAAAATTATCGCCCACTTATTTATTTCTAAATTAACTGGCGCCCTCTGGTTCTGAGTCCCTCAACAAAAACTTTTTACCTCCACTCGATATCTCGTTGTGCCGAAAATTAAAGAGTTCGATTAATCGAACATTGGCACTTACCCCATACAACAAAATCCTGTATGTGACGATATTTTTTTTAATCCACACCAGCGGTGTTGACCCACCACGTTTGGTCGTATTTGTATGGGATTTTATGGCATGGGATAAGCGCCAACGTTCGATTAATCGATAGCTTGGTCACTTGCCTTTAAGACCTTTGCATTCATCAAGAAAGGTCTTTTGTGAAAATATTTATCAACCACCCCTTCGAGCTACTGGCGGGGGCTGGGAAGTGGTAAATAATATTATCGAATAGTCAAAAAATACAGTCCTCAAAAGCACTGTCTTTGTGATATCATTTACTTTCATATCATAAAAAGTTATTGAAAATAAACAATTGCCAATGTTCGATTAATCGAACAGTTGTTGGAAATGTGTAAACCCTCCGTTAAGCGTTCAACAAAAAGGCGGTAAGTCATATATTGTGGTTTAACAAACCACAAATCCATTTTTCAGGTAAAATACCTATTAATTTTTATGTTGTAGTCTGACAGGCCATAACACGAAACAACGTTTATTTCACGAAATATGGCGTAGTCGAGTAATGGAACCATTTGCCGAAATATCTACAGAAATATATATCATGACACAAACAATTTCAAAATGGCCACAGACCACATAGCTGAACAGGCGATTAGGGAAAGTCGTAATGATATGAAATCTGTTAACCGTCTGAAATTTATAGTGAAAGTTACTGGATCTGTTTTCTGAAGATTTTTATACTTTAATATAATTTTTTTTGATATACAAAGGATATTCGGATCATCACAAGAAATCTCTACACAGTAAAAATTTTAGTTTAATTTTAAAACCAAAAAAAGTATTTATATAGAACAATGCCAAAAAAAGTTTTAATTTTGGAATTAATAAAGAGAGGGAGAAAAATTAAAAAAAAAAAAATAATTTAAATTTAATTGAAAAAAAAAAAAACAAGCCATCCATACTGCGATTCGAACCAAGGGTACAACATCTTGTGTACATAAATTACGAAGTCTTTAGCTCACTCGGCTATCAAACGTATTGACGTAGTTGTGTGAAATTTGTATTTAAACAATTGAAAAAGAAATTTATTTTTTTGTTATTTTGTTCTCGTTCTTTTTTTATGCTCTTTTGATAAATAAAGTTTTTCAAATTTTGAAACTAAAAAGTCTCTCCAAGCTAAATTAAAACTTTGATGGCATTAGTTTCAGACCAAAAGTATTAAAATTGGCGCAGAGAATATTTTAATACTTTTCTTGGACTTATTTTAAAACTAAAAATGATTAGTTTTTTGAATTTAAAGTTATTTTAGGATTGTTTTTAATCCACTTTGGTATTAAAAAATTTAAAAAACTAAATGGCTTAAAAGTAAATATTTTTTGTGATAAAATTAAAACCTAACGGAATAAATTTCAACCTTTTTTGGAATAAATTTTGTATTAAATACCAAAGCAGTTTAAAATCAATACCGAATGGAATCAAAAGTAAACTATCACTTTTTACTGTGTATATTTATTTCGCAAATTTACAATTTTTGCACTCTGTGGATTACAACTTAAAAGTTTTATGGAGTTGGAACGGCTGAATCACTAAAGTGTTTAATGTTAGGTTTTCCCAAGTTTCTGTGCAATTATTGGCCACCCTGCTTACACCGCATTTTGGACTACGATGAGTTTTTCTTCAGCAAATTTTTTGTATTCTTGCAACGCTCCAAAAATAATAGCCAAACTGTTTGAGACAGAACAATGAAATTATATGTTAAAAACGGGTATCATTGGGTCAAGGACACGCCCACCTCCCATATACATAGCCCAAAATTTGAAATCGCTATAACATCGTCAATGGTTGAAACAAAACTAGTAAGGATGCAACTTTTGGCCTGGCCAAACATTAAATACCCTACACTGCAGTGCTTATATGCTTATATGGGTGGTGCCAAGCCCTCTTGTCCAAGTTCACCCAGTTTTTGCTCAGAGCTTGCGCTTACAATTCGTAGTATTAACGTGTCGTGAAAAATACTCCTAAAGTTGAACTTTGAATATATTTTTTTTGTATGGGCTGTAGGCGTGTTTGTTGACCGATTTCACTCATTTTCAATTCCAGAAGATGACTTTGACGACGAAGGTAGTAATTGCTGATTTCTGAAAAAACGCGAACCAACTTCGCTATTCTGACACCATATTCGGATTCAGCGACCCCGAAAACATAAAGTTCAGGTGGTCTGATCTTTCGCGCATGGTACTTTTTTTTTTTTTGTGGGCCTGTGTAATTGATATCTAACATATAATTAGTAACTCCTAGCTACTCGTTGAAAATGGTCGTGATCACGTAAAAGACACGCTCATAAATAAAATTAGAAGCATATAGCTATTAACTGAAAATAGGCGTGATCGGATCGTGGACATGCCCACCTTTCATAGAGCTAGAAATTTGAAATCAACATAGCTTTGGGAATATTTCATGTGAAAAAAGTAATATTTGATATCTGAGATATAATCAGTAGCATCTACTTCTTAGTGGATATTTAAAGTGCTCGTTTCAGAACACTTCCACCATCCATAGAGTCCTAAATTGTAGGCCGTCTTGTTTTCGAAATTTTTATCAAAAACACTCCTAGCTAAAATTTTGTCGTGATATAATCATTCTTTAAGATAATTGTTCGCCATTTTGAATCTACCACTTTATTTTCAAAAAAGTTTATCCCGAATTGACCGCCATGCTGTTTTTCAAAAGAGTTGATGTCGAATTTTGGAATCACTGGTGTCAAAACCCTTCCAGCTACAATTTTGTTATGTGATTATCATTTTTTAAGAAAAATATCCATTTGGATGCAACATTTGCGATGCGTTTGGGAATGCTGAATCTGAATACGGTCTCAAAATTGCTTTATCGGTTCTGGTTTTTGAAATAAACTAACCAAAAAAATAGTGCTTTAGTACTTTAAGGTTCTGATATATTAAAAACCATATACATATGACCAATTGTGAGACCAGCATTGCGTTATACATCGATGATTGCTATTTGTGTTTTGGCTTGTTGTGTTATTTTTTTATCATATTTCGACCTGTTTTGAGTGCGGGAAGTATGATAATTTTATATTGAACTAATTAAACAGTCATTTTTGCAATTTTTCAACAACCTATTTTCGATTTAAAATTTTTTTGAATTTGTTGTTAATACTATAAGGTATTGATTGTGTAAATGAACGCAAACCAATAGTTCCACATATTTATACCCTACACCCAGTGTATATTCACTTTGTCTTTCCGTTTGTAACGCAGAGAATGAGGCGTGGCAGATATAGAAAAGTATATATATTCTTGATAAGCGTCACCTCCAGAGTCGATATAGCTGGCTGGCTGTGTGTGGAAATACATTTTTTGGGAAAACTAAGCAAAATAATTCAATGAAATTTGATACACAGCCTCTGTCGTCAAAGTTAGCTCGGGGGATTGAAAATGAGAGAAATCGGTTTACGGACACGCCTACCGCATATACAAAAAATATCTTCAAAATGCCACTTTTGGAGTAATTTTCACGATAATGCAACCAAAATACACATAAACACTAAGAATTATAAGCGCAAGCTCTAAAAAAAAATTGGGTGAATTCAGACAAGAGGGCGTGGTACCTCTCATATAAGCAAAAGCTTCAAAACGCTGTATTGAAAGCGTTTCTTGAGATATTCGAATCAAATTTGACTCAGACACTAAGAATCATAAATGAAAGCTTTCAACAAAAATTGGGTGAAATCGGACAAAGGGGATGTTGCACCTCCCATATAAGCAAATGTTTCAAAATGCTATACTGAAAGAGTTTTTTGAGATAATCCAACCACATTTCACTCAGATACTAAGAACTTTAAATGCAAACTCTGAGAAAAAACTGGGTGAATTCGGAGGGCGGGGCACCTCCCATATAAGCAAAATTTTCAAAATACTGCTGCGTAGGGTATTTAATGTTTGGCCAGGCCAAAGGTAATACCCTTACTACAATAGTTTAATTAAACTTTGTTGCGGAGAACATGCAGTGTGCTTACTTGCTTGACTGCCACTTTTTCTATTTCCTATTGGGTTATCTAAACGCGCAGACATACATGTAAACATTATAAATATTATGATAAGGTTATTGTTGTAATGGTTTTGTTTGTTGTCTGACGTTAAAGTTGGTGTTGTTGTTGTTGTTGTTGTTCGCTCGCTACTCTAACAAAGTTACAATGTAGATAAGTACACTTTGTTCATTCAGGCTCTCGTTTAGACTGTTGCAAGCGAACAATAGCAACTAATCAAGGCATCATGTGGATGGAAGTGCCGGAAGTAACAAATTAAGTATTTAAAGGGAAAATTGTTTGATTTTGAAAATTCAGAAAAAATTTTTACTCCGCGCTGTTGTTAATACACATAATGAATGACTTTAGCCATAGACTGGAAACTATTATGTAAAATTAATTAAAAATTGAAATAAAACATGAATTTTGTGCTCGAATTATGGACATGATAAAGAGTAATGCATATTTTGTATTTAAAGGGAAAAAACGCTGCTACAGCTAAGCAGCTGAAACGATTTTTATGAAATTCGGAATGCAAGGATAATAAAATCTTTTGGTTATGAATCAATCGGTGCCACGCCCCTAACGCTGAAATGCACTGCCGCCGCTAAACCGCTGCACGAATTTTTAAGAAACTCGGAATGGGGGATGAACCTTAAGAAAGCATAAAAAACTTAAGTTTTTTAGTGGTCGAGACAACGCCCCTAATGGCAAAATGCGTAACTTTAAAATTTTTCTCTTGGTTGACCTTTTTTCGGATATCCCGATACATCAAAACTTTTTTATAGAGCGTTTTAAATATAGGGTTGCAAGTCGTTAATAAAAAATTGCCATACTGACAATTTATTTGATTAACTATCTAGTTCTTTATACACACCGTTAGGCATATATAAGTTAAATCGCCTTAACCAAGCCAGTGAGAATAGGCCTAAGCTCGGTTTTTGCTTAACAAGTATAAACCAACAACTTTTCGTTTACCAAGAAAGTGAAAATGGGATCTTACATGGCAAATTAACTAGGTTTGTGACAAACTAGGCAAAAATCAACTAAATCTCCTTTACTAAGCAAGTGAAAATGGGCTAATATAGCATCAATAAACTAAATCAAGCCAGCGGAAATGGATTTTAACCCGGTTTGTGTGTAACTAAGCATAAACTAATTAAATTTCCTTTACCAAGCAAGTAAAAACTGGAACTTATATACTTATTTAATTGACTTGATTTGTGCCTAACTAGGCAAAAACCATTTAAATCTCTCTTGCCAAGCAAGTGAGAATTGAGTTTTACAGCATCAATAAATTTAACCAAGCCAATGGATATGGGCTTTAATCAAGTTTGTGTATAACTGAGCATAAACCAATTAAAGGTCCTTAACCAAGCAGCGAGAATTGGCTATTATATACGTATGGCAAATTGACTCGGTTTGTGCGGAAATATTCATAAATTAACTAATTTCCATAAACCAAGCAAGTGAGAATTATCTTTATATTGCAAAGTTAACTCGCTTTCTGCATAGCTAAGGATAAACTAACTAAATTCCATTTATCAAGCTTTACCAATTCCATCAAATCATTGTTCTACTAACTTTGATTTTTTCGTGTTTTGATTTTACAAAAAATGCTTAGTAAGTTAGGCTTAAAGTCTTTGCTTTAAAACGCCCTTGAAACTTGCCTTTATTTGTGTAAATAAATAGTTATTTTTTGTATTTATCCATCCCTTTTATAATAATCGTTCTCTTTCCTGTCTAGACTATAAAATTAACATGAGTTGCACAGTTCATTATAAGCATCGAGCTAATTAAGTACCACAAAAAACTCAGAGCTTTAATTACCATTCACTCTCTCTCTCTCTCACTCTCTCTAAAATATTAATTACTCACACTAAGGCAAAATCACACAGAACTTCCAAGCAACTTATACATTACATTTTGCGCCCAAACTCCCCAGAGTTTAGTTCAGAATAAAGGAATGCGGTTAATTAAAAGCAATTTTCACTCTTAATATATGGGAAGGAAATTTATTGAAGTCTCGTCATCATCATCAACTTCGAAAAGATTTGCTGTTGCTAATTAAGTTCAACTCCCAAATTTATTAGGAATACGCCTGCAGGATATATTGAATTTTTACAATTTCCTCTTTAAAACACTCGCACTCTGTATTTCATACACAAACACAAACAGACATCCGTATGACACGTAGGCTACAAAATAATGTGAGACATGAAAAGCCAAAAACAAAAAACGAAGCTTTACGTGTGTGTCTGTGTGTGTGAACACTGCAATTGGCCAAATTACAAGGCAGCAACGGCAACAGCGGCAGCAGCACTTGTTGGTCTTTCGGTTGGGGTTCACTGCAATGTGGCGGTCGCCTTCATCGGTCATATGTTGGTTGAGTTTTTGTGTTGTGTTTAACGGTAAGGTGAGATAAAGCGATAGACTATAATTGCACAGATTGAATGTACAAACACATATACACTGAACATGTATGTGTGTGTGCAACACAGACATTTATAGACGAGGAAAATAACAGACAACAATATGGATTTGAGATTTACATTTCATTTTGAACAGACAATTTCAGGTGAATTTTGCATGGTCGCAACTCGTAATGGTGTTGCTAACACCTTTACAACAACGTTGACTGTATGTGCAACAATTAGGCATGGACATATGTGTATGTATGTAGTGTGTAGTCTTCTAAAGGTCAGTCATAAAAACAGTGGGCGTTTTTAATGGCATTAGAATAGGGGGGTTGTCTTTGGATGTTATAGGTCTACGTACAAATTGAAAACTTAGTCTGACCCAAGTGATATAAAATCCCTTAGACGTTGTTTTGCATGTTGACAACGACAAGGATACACGTATGCTGCTGATAAAATGGGAAAACAAACGGAAATGGATGTTGTATTGGCTTAAATTTGATTTGTTTTGTATAACTGTCCCCAGCCGTACACTCATGCAATTTTGTTCATAGTATTTTGTTACTCAATAATTTTCATGTGGAAGTAAACGAAGAAGTCTAAACAGGAAAGAAAAAAGCGGATATCAGTTTTGTAATGAAAACAAAGTTATGAACAAAAAAAAGATGTCTTTTAGCCAAAATGGGCCTTCAGTAGAATCAAAAGTGCTACATTGGTTTTTCTCGGAACGAAAAAAAACTAGTAAGGGTGCTACCTTTGGCCTGGCCAAACATTAAATACCCTACACAGAAGCATTTTGAAAGTTTTGCTTATATGGGAGGCGCCCCGCCCTCTTGTCCAAATTCACCCAGTTTTTTCTCAGAGTTTGAATTTATAGTTCTTAGCATTTGAGTAAAATTTAGTTTGATTATCTCAAAAAACGCTTTCAGTATAACGTTTTGAAGTTTTTGCTTATATGGGAGGTGCCACGCCCTCTTGTCCGAATTCTCCTAGTTTTTGTTCAGAGCTTGCGCTTACAATTCGTAGTATTTATATGTATTTTGGAAGCATTATCGTGAAAAAAACTCAAAAAGTTGCATTTTGAATATATTTTTTGTATAGGCGGTAGGCGTGTCCGTTGACCGATTTCGCTCATTTTCAATCTCCCGAGCTGACTTTTACGGCAAAGGCTGTGCACTAAATTTCATTGAATTATCTTGCTTAGTTTTCCCAAAAAGTGTATTTCCACGCACAGCCAGCCAGCCAGCCAGACAGACGGACATGGCTATATCGACTCAGGAGGTGACGCTGATCAAGAATATATATACTTTTCTATATATAAAGTGAATATACCCTGGGTGTAGGGTATAAAAATGATGCAGATATCTTTTAAAAGAGCCCTTCTAACTACTGAGTCGGTTTCGGGCTGAATCTACCATTTCTATTCCACAAGAATGAAGTAAAAGCCTGCGACAAGAAAGACAGATGGCAAATATTCATCAAATTCACGGTCTAAGCCCAAAAAAATGGCAGAAGCCAGAATTCGATATTACTACTACTAGTGACCAGATTATTAGTAGAAAAGAAAATTTATTTATAATCCAAAGTGCTCTCAAAAATCTTTCTCACCACAGACAGCAAATAACACAGTCATTGTCCTTCCGTTCGTAATGCGTAGAAGGAGGCGTCGCAGGTTTGGGATCAGTGTCACCTCCTGAGTTGATATAGTCATGTCCGTCTGTTTATCTGTGCGTTGAAATCATTTTAATATTTTCCTGAAGCTAGATAAATCGTTGCACTTTGGTAAACAGCCCTCGATGACAAAGATAACTCGACTTACCGAAAATTAGCGAAATCGGGCTACAGACACACCTTCCCCCCATAGGAGTATTTTTCACGACAATGCAATTAAAATACAAATGAAAACTACGGGCAAGCGCAAGCTCTGAGCAAAAAGTAGGGGTATTCAGACAAGAAGGCGTGCCACCTCCCATAAAAGCGAAAGCTTCAAAATGCTACACTGAAGACGTTTTTTGAGATACTTCAACTGAATTTCACTCAGGCACTAAGGACAGTCAAAACAAGCTCTGTTTAGGGACTAAGTGAACTGGGACAAGAGGGAGTGGCACCTCTCATGTAAACAAAAGATTCAAAATGCTATACAGAGAGCGTTTTTCGAGATAATCCAACCAATTTCACTCAGACACTAAGAACAGTTAATACAAACTCGGAGAAAAAAACTAGGATTTCGTAGACGAATGTGCTAAAGAGTTTTTTTATATACATATTTCTGTTCCGAGTTTGAACCTCGTTGTGGATGAATTTTTTTTTTTAATTAATTTTATTATTATTTTATAACTCGGCTATGTTGGACACATGTTTCATTTTCCGCTCCAAGGACTCTTCAGACAATTTGTGTACAAATTAATAGAAATTTTAAAATTGGAATTGAAAATCACCGAGTGGAGGATTCGAACCTGGGCCTCTCCACGCAGCGCAAGTCATTAGACCGATACCCTATCATTTGCTGTTCTTACCAGTCGAAGTACTGCCAAACAGTACGCAGTCAGTAAAGTTATAATTTTACTGTCATAATCGATACAAAATTGGACCAGTTTTAGTACTATTGACAAATAATACATAACATTCGGACCATTTTTGATACAAATGGCCGACTTTGCATTAGATTTGGAACATTTTAGATGTAGTCTGTTTTGGTCTACATACAAAATATCTGGGCCAAAGATGGGACTATTGAGACAATTACCTCAGCCGGTCCTACAGAGTATACTATATGTAGCACTTAGAGATAAATCATTTTAAGAGAGTTTTTTGAAAAGTTTACTTTGATTTGGTGAAAATTTATTGTTTTAAAAATGTTTAATTTGAATTGAAAAAATATCAGTTTGGTGTGGAAAAAGGCTTAAATTGGAGTGCAAATCCTGTATATATGTAACCATGGGATATAGTGCATCAGACACTAAGGACTATTAATGCAATCTCTGATATAGAACTAGGGGAACTCGGCCAAAAGGGCATGACTCATCCCGTACAAGTAAAATCTCCAAAAGCAACAGTGCACTATGGGAAATTTGACCCATTTTGTGGCAGTTTTCTTGCGTATGTAGTTTTATGGTCAGGCCGAAAGTAACACCCATATGTATATAATTTCACACGGGCCAGTTCTTTTTATCAGCGTTAAAACTTCTGAATTTTTTTGTTTTGATAAACAAGTCTGCTCGATGTAAATCATTATGAAAACCAATAATTGTTTCAGAACGAAATTGGGTAATAAATTTAGGGAATACAAGGGAATTAATTTAGGCACTAGCAAGTCGCCGTTAAGAATTTGAAATTTTTTTGTACTCTTCGAGCTCTTTTTGATTTCAGATTTAGATTTTCTATTAATTTTGAGTATTTCAAAAATTTCGAAAATTTTCCACAATTTCTTGGGTAACTTGTGCGAACATTTTTCTTCATTTTTTTTGGAATACTTGTAATGAATACTATTGCACCTTGTATGTGCTGCTTACATGCCATATAGTGTGAGTAATTATTTTGTATGATATCTGTTTGCACAATTGCTTTAGTAAAGTGGCTATGGCTTCGTGTGCCTCTTTGTTCAATTCCTTCGAGTCCTTTGCTCAATTGTCTGTATTGTCGCAGTTGAAACAAATTTAAATATCAATTGTATCTGTTTTTTGCTGCTGCCAACACGCAATCAGTATTCTGTAAACTAAGAAAATTTAAATTTATATCATGAGTATTTGTATGTGTAGTTTAAAGTTTATGTGTGTGTGTGCTGATGATTGTTGCTATGTGTTTTTGCACGCTATGCAGATTAAGTTGAAAATGCAACACAACATGATTTCCTTGACAATTCTCCCACACGTAAATGCACCCATACACACAATCAACAAATTTTGTATACATATGTATATTATACACAGATAGACGGAAGTGCAAGCACGCACGTACGCACATACATACACAGGTGATGCAATTGCATATGTTGTGTGTGCTGCTAAATATGCACTTTGCACAAATGTTGCCGTCATCGTTGTTGTTGTTGTTTCTCTTATATGTTGACAATTGCAATTGCATGTTGCTTTTATTTAGCAACATATGTATATGTATGTGTGCATATTAGGGTGACCCAAATAAATTGCGAAAATCGTATTTTGAAAATCTGCAATCTGATGTTGCTTGGACATACATTTGTATGTATATTTTTGTACTTTAGGGTGGCCCCAAATTTTTGATCAAAAAAGTGTATTTTTTAAACCGGTCGTGTAGACTTTATGCTTAAGACATACATATGGGAAGTCCTTATATCTTCCATATGCAATTGTGCATGTTATTTTGAATACACACAGAGTATGCACGAATATGTGTGCTTCTTTTGTAAATTACAAAAAATTCTATATGTTCGCTATTTTCGAAATTGTGACCAAAAAACCATTGTTAAAATAAATGACGAAACCTCCCACTTTTGGGGAGGCTTCGTCAGTCATATAAACTCTTGATTCCCTTCATTTTTTGAAACCTTCAACCTTTTGAATGTAGATGGTAAAAGACGAATTGCTTCCGGTGATACAATGGGAGAACGAAAATTAGGGATGTCGTCTTCAATCGGGGCCATATCCAGCAAATCATTCGGATCAGGAAGGTCAGAGCTTTGAACTAGTTCGAGACATGATTAAGGCTGATTCTATATCCATTTGTACCTCGGCATTAGTACCGAACTCCATATCTTGTGAAAAATCAGATTCATGGAAAGTAATTGAATCATATGTATAAATTTCAGTTGTCGAATCCTCCCATTTACACTTGACGAATCCTCCCTTATCCACTTGTTTCCAAATTTGCAAAATTTCGCAGTTATTTATTTTGCAAACCTTAAATGTAATATTAACAGTAATAATATATTTAAGTATCTGCAAAAAAAAAACGGAATTTTATATTATATTAACCGAGTATCACACAAAAAGCAACAAGCAAATATTACATCAACTTGCTATAAAAATACAAAATCACGACTAACTACGCACCCTTGCCGAATTGCGCAGAGAAATTTTTATGATAGCTGCGTACCATTAGGAGTAAGACTTTTTGGTTTACACGCGGAAGTAAGTGCGAATAGAAATCGCAATATTTGGTACTGATGAAGCCTCCCACGTGTCGAAACCTCCCCCTTCTACCCTATATCAATTTTTTTTACATAAGGGTGGCCCAATGTTTTTTTTAGTGAGTTCACGTATTTCGAAAATCTGTAATATTAAGTTAATGTTTTTTAGACATATATTTTTGCGCATTTGGGTGTCCCAAAAATATTTCTTAGACACATACACATTCTTCCGTATTAGGGTGACTCAAAAATATTTCAATAAAAAAGTCAATGTATTTTTAAAATCTGAAACGTAAGCTCCATGTTCCTTAGACATATATTTTGGCACATTAGGGTGACCCAAAAATATTTCTTAGACTAATCGGCATTTCAAGGTAAACCGTGAGTCCGAAAACTTAAATCAGAATATCTCTGAAACTATTTAGCGTACATGGATGAGGTTTGGTTCATATATAAAAGGCACCAAGATAAATAATGTGTAAAATGGGAAAAATGGGGTATCACGCCCCCACAAAATCACTTCATCATATCTCTGAAAATATTTAACGCACATGTATGAGATTGTACAAAGCGCCCGGAAAATGGGCGATGCCACGCCCACTATCATAATTTATGAGATTTGGTCAAATGGATAGGGACAAATGACATCCTTTGGAAACAAGATAAGATGAACTATATTCACTGAGAAATCCTGGTTTTTTTAAATATTTTAAATTTAAAATTTGTATGGTGGAAATAAATTTAAAATTTGTATGGTGGGAAAAACGTCCCGTGCGACACGTCCCGTACGACCCTGATTAAAATTAAATTAAAAAAGAAGTATAAAGTATTTTTGACCAAAATCAAAACAGTTGTTAAGAGACATCAATGCACAACATTTTAAAATTAGCAGTACTGAAATATTGCCTCAGGTTTCCCAAAAATCGTTGTTTGAATTGTTGTCCACGAAAACCACTTCTTTTTTGTCCCGTTCGAATGCCTTGGTTTTTGCAACTATCTTAAAAACGAAAAATTGCCCAAAATCAAACTTAGCACCAATTATAGGGCTAATTGAGAGCTATAAGCTAAGCCATTGTCAAAATAAAAATCCGTTATTTTTTGAATTTTCTTTACTTCAAATGTGTGCGACGGTCACGTTCGTCACCAGGGAAATGCCTTAATGTATATTTGTGCACATAAGAGTTGCCCAAAACTATTTAAAAAAATGTGTCTATTTTTAAAGTCCGCAAAGTAAGCGTCATGTTTCTTAGACGTATATTTTTCTACCTAAGGGTGACCTAAAATTTGTGAGTGCATTTTAAAAATCTGGTACTTGATGTTGCTTAGACATATATTTTTCCACATATGAGTGGCACAGAAAAATTCTAGGACATGTCTTTTTTCACATTAGGGTGGCCCAAGAAATTTCAAAAAACTGAGTCCATCTTAAAAATCTGCAATAAAATTTTGATACTCATTTAATTTCAACGTTTTTTTTTTTCAAACCACCCTAAGGTATAGCTTGCATGCGTGTACAAGCGTTCCAAATGTAAATTGTGTATCAAAATTTTACCTTTCATATATTATTTGTTATTATACTTGTTGTTTTTGTTTTTAAATTTATACAGCATATTTTTGTTGTTGTTGTTGTTGCTGTTGTTGATATTGTGCATTTGTGTTAACGGCTTAAAATTGTCATCATTTCATAAGCTCTCACTGCCATAGGTGGGTAGATATTACTTACACGTACAAAAATACTCGGCTCATTTTGTGGTGTTAGTTTCATCAACATTGTTGTCGTTGTTGTTGTTGTTTAGTTATTTTTGCACCTGTTTGTTATTGTAAATTGCTGTTGCTGTTGTTATTGCTGTACTTTTTGCATACCATTACCAGTGTAGCAGCAGCAGCATCAGTTAAATTATGCATGTATGCATGTGTGGCTGCATTGGTGTGTGTTTATGCATTTTAAATGCAATTTTGGTGCATCTTCTCGTTTTACTTTCAAGGGTTCTAATGATCATATCGCATCACATATTTTGCGTTGCATTTCATATTTTAATCTTTGTGGAGATTTTGGAAGTTTTTTTTTTTTGCTTTTTTTGTGAAATAAAATTTTCAATTTAACTTTCAGTCTGTGTTTTATGTTAAATTACTTTTTAATCTCCCTTTTTTTAGGAAAAAAAATTTCAGGCTTAGCTAAAAGATTTCACTGGCTTAGACGAATTTTATATTCCAGAGCTAGAAGATTGAAATTTATATAGCTTACATACAATCTAACGAAAAATTTGGTATACACAGAAATGTGACACGACTACTAAAGGGTGTTTTTTTTAGAGGTTTGTTTTTCGAATAGAGATAAAACTGGCATTTTGTGGTCAAATCTGGCAACTCTAATGTCATTTATGTTTAATTTGGTTTGCCATTTCAATGTAAACAGGTTGACAAAAGAACAACGCTTGCAAATCGTGCAAATTTATTTCGAAAATAATGGTTCAGTTCGCGAAGTTTACCGCAAGCTCCGTCCATTTTATGGTCGACATAATCGTCCATCAGAGCAATTAATTCGGTTAACCATGGGTCGTTTTCGCACTACTTTTACTCTATGTGATAATACGCATCCGCAGAGACGTCGAACAGTGCGCACCGAAGAAATAATTGCCGCTGTAGAGCAAAATGTTGAAGAGGACTCGAATGAATCGATTCGCCACCGTGCACAGCAATTGGAGCTTTGTCCATCAACTTTATGGAAGATTTTGCGCAAAGATCTTGACTGGCGACCTTACAAGATCCAGCTTGTGCAAGAATTAAAGCCGCGAGACCATGCAATGCGTCGTGATTTTGGTGTATGGACCGAAAATGAGATTGATCTCGATGCTGATTTTCATCGCAAAATTTTGTTCAGTGATGAGGCTCATTTTTGGTTGAATGGCTACGTCAACAAGCAAAATTGCCGCATTTGGAGTGAAGAGAATCCACATGAGACCCTTGAGACGCCATTACATCCACAAAAACTGACTGTTTGGTGTGCTCTATGGGCTGGTGGAGTCATTGGGCCATACTTCTTCCGAAATAATGCTGGAGAGTCAGTTTCCGTTAATGGAGACCGGTATAGAGCCATGATAACCGACTATTTTGTTGCCGAATTGGATGACATGAATGTGGATGAGTTGTGGCTCCAACAAGACGGCGCTACATGCCACACAGCGCACGTCACAATCGATTTATTGAAGGAAACATTTGATGAGCGCATAATTTCGTGGAATGGACCTGTCAATTGGCCACCAAGATCATGTGATTTGACACCATTGGATTATTTTCTTTGGAGATATGTGAAGTCGCTCGTCTACGCCAACAAACCAGAAACGTTAGGGGACTTGGAAGCCAACATTCGTGGCGTTATTGCCGACATACGGCCCCATATGCTCGAAAAAGTGGTTGAAAATTGGACCTGTAGAATTGGCTTTATTCGAGCCAGCTGCGGCGGCCACATGCCCGAAATCATATTTAAACATTAATGGCATAAAATTATCCTTCCAATAAAGTCAAATTGATGGACATTAAAACGATTTTCTTGTGTTTTATTTCAATTCGAAGTTCTATACCTCTAAAAAAAACACCCTTTTTGAGCAGAGAAACAATTTTACAAACTTTGAACTCAAATACAATAACTTGGAAGCTAGAAGAGTTAGAGGGGTCACACTTGACAAGTCTTAAAATATTTTATATTTTTTTTTATAACAGGTCGAAAACTTGCAAAAATTTCGTGATCAACGCAGAAAGTCCTTATCAGCACAAAAATTATGAATTAAAAAGTCTTTTGTTTGTTTAAGCTGAAATAAAATACTCAACATAGTGAATTTATCGATGTTTCACATTTTAACTGCAATTTCAATAGAATGCATATTGTTAAGGACATCGAAGATCATCCGGCAACACCGACAGCCGATTAAAATATCGTCAACACTTTTCGGATAAAAGAACAGCGGCAACACTAAACAAGTAAAAAGTTTATAGCTGTCAAAAGCTTCTAGAAATTAATGGAAGAACGAAAAGAAGTCGAAAGAAAAGAAGCACGTTTTTTTCAGCAAATCATTTTGAAATTATAAAAAGTAGATTTTTGAAACTCTAAAAATAAGATATCAATTTTAATGTAAAATTTATGTAATACTATAATTTGATACAATATTATTTATAGGAATTTTGTAGCCTTTTTGGTGAATAAAACTAAAGAACTTTGAAGACTTAAAAATATTTCAATAAATTGCAGAAATATAAGTGAAGTTTGTTTAATTTGCTGGCTACAAAATTTGAAAGTTTCCTGTTGCTACGAACTGCAACACATATCAAAATACGCGCACATCAACATACACTGTCGACAAATTATGGGTTTAAAATTTTTTGTTTTTTTTTTTCTAGAATTGGATTTTTGTTGCGGCTGTCGAAATTTCACATTTAAATTCCAACTACCAAGAAGGAAAATATATAATCAAAAATTTTAGTATGAAAAAAAAATACCAAAAAAAATTCTGAAAGGAAAAAATTCTGCCCCTGACACGGGGTCCTACAAAGGCTATAGAGTTATCTGTCTCTGCCAAGATATAGGAGAATGGTGCTTCTGCAACGGTTATAGAAAAATTTGTCTCTGCCAATATGTACTAGGAAGGGGCAATTCTGCATGAGGTACCTTCAACCAAGAAGTACTATGAAGAAGTAATTCTGCATGAGGCCTCTGCCGGCCTTGTCGTTGAATGCACGAATCCATCCTACTGTCCCTTCTAGAAAACAATGAACTTGGTAAATAACGGACAACCTAGTGTTCATGTTCGAAAGATATGAAAGCTGCAAGTATTGAAGTTGAAAGGGATGCCATATCATATTTTACGGTGCTACTTTTCCGTGGCCTAGCCTAAGCAGCAAAACAGATTGCCGCATTAACTCTTATTTGCCCAAAGGTGTTGTTTTCGACGCCTAAACTAAAATATGAATTTCTATGGAACTAGAATCCCTAAAAATTATTTGCTGACACATATCTAACCTTTGGAATGTTGGCTATCATTTATTTACCACAATGATCTTGGGTTCACCACGCCAACACCGCCCCTTCACTTTGGCTAAAAGTCTCCAAGAAGACAATTTATAAAAAAAAAATTAAAAATATTTTGATATTTAAAATGAAAACATCAGCGCTCGTTTAATGTTGCCAAAGGATGGTAGTTTCTGTATGTAAAAAAAATTTTAAAATCGGAATTGCCATATCTGGAGATATCTGATGTCAAAATTGCTGGGGAAGTTTTAAGCCCCTTGAGCGAATGTGTATAAACTTTTAGGATAATTTTGGCTATTTTTGAAGCGACGCCATATTTTGTGAGCAATATATGTATGTTCTGATATCGAATTCTGAAGGTTTTTGACATGTTGAAAACAATGCCGTAACCAGTTTTGTTATATCTCTTCAGAATTTTGAGATATTCTTGTGTTAAAGTGAACACTAGCTGTGTTTTGGGCATTTAGCTTTGAAGTGTGCAATATGGTCATTTGGTCAAGTGGTCATTGAATTACAGAAACATGCATGGGTTTCGATAAAAAACTAAACTAAAGAATATAAAACATAAAACAATTCACTTGGTCACCTGGCCATGGACCACTGCAAAATAAATTGATTTCAATGAAACTGAATGGGATCTAAAGAACATGAAACTGTGTTTCAAAAGGTGTATCAATTTAATGTACTTAGTTTCTTTTTCATAATGGCAGAATTTTATTCTTGAAAGGACTTTTCATACTAAGAACCCAATGTGGCAACTTGGTTACCTGACCATTGACCACTGGAACATGAATGGATCCCGATAAAACTAAATAGGATCTATAGAAAAATAGTGTTTGAAAAAGTATGTCAGTTTGGTGTAGTTTCTTTTTCCTAATGCCAGAATTTTATCCACGGAAATAACGACTCTTTATACTAAGAACCTAATATGGCTATTTGGTTACCTGGTAATGGACCACTGGAACATGAATGAATTCCAATGAAGCCAAATGGGATTCATAGAACATAAAACAGAGTTTCTAACAATGTATCGGTTTAGTGTAGTTTCTTCTTCCGGAAACCAGAACTTTATCTTTGAAAATAAAAACTTTTTATAAATACAAATGACCCGAAGTGGTCACTTGGTCACGTGGTCACTGAATGGTTGTAAGGTGAGTGGGTTCCATTGATCATAGAACAACATTTAAAATGAGATATCAGCGAAACTTCCAAGTTGAGTACATGTATTGGCCCAAGGGGTAGAAAACTACCCCAACCGTAACTCGAAAATCATTTGAGACATGAAAAAAATTCCAATGGATTTTTCTTGATTAGGCCAAAACTAGCCTTTGTTGTAAAAATCACAAATATATTTCGACAGGATCGGTTACCGAGCCTATAAGACTATTCATAGCACTATTTTTACCGGGCCAAATATAACATCCTTACTAGTGATTTGTTGTTTTAAAACAGAGGACACTTTGCATTTACTCGTTGCTTAGAAACCCATAACAAAAGAAAAAAAAAAAAAAATATATACAAAACTACGAGTACATATACAATACATGTACACATGAAAATTGCATTTGTAATTGTTGCCATTTTCGGGTTACTGCTCAGGGCAATGACGTTCATAACTTTAAATTTGCAATTTTCAAAAACATACGTTCTGTTGGCAACAGAGCAACAACAAAACAACAATGTAGAAATTGCAAGAAAAGATAAAAGCAGCAACAATTACAGCAATGCCACATTGAGTGTTCAATATTAAATAAAACTTTAAATTGTTTCAGTCACCTCTCCAAGTTAAAGTTGAATATTGAACAGGATATGGTAGAGTTCCTTTGACACTTATTGTTGTAACATTTAACAGTTTTCTATTATATCTTGTTGATATCATTTTTGTTGTTGCTGTAGTTGTTGTTGTTGTTATTATTACTGTTGTTGTTGTTACTGTTGTTGTTATCGTTGCTTTTCATGTGGTCATGCAAGCTTGAGATTGAGATAAACTGCAACATTTTTTTTTTCTGCACGTATGCGTCACTGGCTTTTATGTGTGTGTATGCAGTGTTTGTATGTAAGTATTTTTTCACTTTCAATGAGAAATGTTGCAGCTGGGTGTCATGTTCCGTTCTGTTATCCTGTAAATGAACACTTGAACACTACGATTTATCGGCTGCTTGTTAAGGTTAAATTGTAAAATGTCTTTAGTTGAATTGAATTGAACACAAATCGGTTTATATTTATTATTGTGGTATAACAACTAAGTTTAATACAACAACAGCAATAACAAAAACAGCAATAAATGCAACAACAACGATAAGGTATTCTACATATAATTGTTAAATGCAACAGGTGTGAAGGAGCAATCATTTAATTTTCACAAATTTCACACTAATCCAGTATAGTTATATTCATTGTATATAGCTGCTTAAAGTCTAAGCATTAATTTATAAAAATTCCTTAAAACATTTTCCCAAATACCCCTTAAACCCACCATGAAAAGCATAAAAATTTTGTAATTTACATGGTAATAAATTAATATCACTCATACGTATCGTATGACATTCAAAAACTTTAATGGAAAGCCACCATAGTAAATAACATCACTCATATACGTCCCTATGCACTCAGGTGTAATTAACGTACAAGCTATCACAAAGCCCTACAAAACTATTTAAACTGTATGCACACAAAGACACATGTGAATGAAAGAGTGGCTTGAAAATTATTTTTATTATTTGAAGGTCCAAAGCATATGAATATCTACATTACTTAGTTAGTACCTATTGACCTAGGAATTATAACTAACCAATCATACAAACCACCTTGAAGCACAGATTGGGACCAATACTTCCGTCTTCTTATAGCCGACTCCAAAAATTGTATAACTACTGACCTAGAAATCACTATCTGACTACAGCCATTATTGTCTTCTTCCATGAATTTAGCCCAGCGGAAACCAAAACTGGGAACAAAATCACGCCTTGGTGAAACAAAAGTCTAGCCAAACTAAAAACCCAAACACGGAGGTTATTTAACAAGGCTGAATTGAGTGGTGAATGGGACAATTATAAAAAAGCCCTCACTGAATACATATATCAAAGAAATTAGAAGAGCCAAGAAAGAAACTTCTGCTCAAATCTTAATGACCTAAGCAAAAGTGCGAAAATCTGCAGCACTCTCTCTAAAGAGTGCTTTAACTCGTTTGGTTTTCTAAGGAAACCAGACGGCATCTACATGGTTTACTGTAAAGAGACCCTACAGCTTCTTACAGTCACTCACTTTCCGGGTTCTTCACTCTTAAATCTACCAACCGCCATGTCTTGGAATATGGAAGCAAGAAGACCCAATACCAATGACTGGCAAGTAGCTCACAAAGTGGTTACAGAGGAAAAAATGCAGTGAGCTATTAACTCATTTTAACCCTTCAAATCTAAAGGAGCTGATGGATTTTTTCCAACTCTGCTGCAAGAAGGGGTAACCACAATATTGCCATTTCTTGTTAAGATTTTCAGAATTTCACTCGCTAGGGGCATTGTTCCTGACAAATGAAAGGAAGTAATAGTTAAATTCATTCCAAAAGCTGCTGCTGTTGTAGCAACTCCAACTCCAGGGCTGTAAATTGAAAAACAAAATTAGTCCTTTTGCGTCTACTAGTTATTTGGGGATGTGGAATAAGAAAACAGGTCGAGCCTAGTCCGGGAGGCCCAAAAATTGGGCTAACTCTGCTGAACGAGACCATAGGTCAATCGTAGAGAGGTTGGTGGAACGGGACGGACAGTTGAAAAGGTGGGAACTGTCGTGCAGACTTCCACTGCATGATGGGCACCGATCCGGTGCCCTCAATGATCCGGGCTCTGTAGCTCATCAGGATGAGCGAGTAGCCCGAGCAAAGCTGAGCGAGTATGCACCTTGCCTCTTTTGATAGAGATTTTTCACTGGGATTAATATGTGGAGGGCGGCTATTGAGCACTTTATAAAGTGCCAGTGATTCAATAGCCGTACAGGTCCGGGATCCCAAGAGTCAGTTAGGAAGTTTGATATGGCTTCCTTGTAGCACCTTAAATCTACCCTGATACACCTGTATGGTGATGGCATACTGACCATCCTATCAACAAGAACTGCTGTGTTAGCAGGGTACTATCAGCTCTGACTTTCAGGAGCCCGGTTTCATCATTCAGATGGTCCGGGTCGGACATGAGGTGAAACCCGGTAGCTATACGCATGTCAAAGAGTTTGCAGTCATGGATTTTAAACACACTTAAATCAAGAATCATTAATATAGTTCTGGGTGATGTTGAACTGTAAGCTTGGACTTCAAGAAGCTGTCCTCAGGGCGGAGTATCATCTCCGCTCATTTGTTCCATTGTGGTTGATGAGCTTCTGTACTTGCTAAGTTCAAACGGTTTTGAAGTGCAAGGATATGCCGACAAAGTCACAGTCCTTATTCGAGGTAAATATGAAGACACCATCTCATCCAGATTACAAGAGGCACTTGACTTAGTAGCCGGATGGTGTGTGTATTCTGGTCTGATGGTTAATCCCCAAAAGACTAATATTACCATATTTACCAAAAAAAGGAAGGAAGATCTTTTTCGAGAGCCCGTTCTCAATGAAACAGTTATACTTTTTTGGTGTAGTTCTAGATGAAAAGCTCACTTGGAACCCTCTTCTGGAAAACACAATCCGGACATTTTATGCATAAAGTCTATGAAAAATTTTGTGTTTAAAACTTGCTAGTGGATTAATGTTATGATCTGCATTTGCTCCTTTAAAACTTGTGAAATGATTGGAGAATAGAAAAGTTAATCAAATTTTATAGTCATCAATGTATGACTTAATATAAAAGAAATAATTTTCTAAAGTCAAACATTTTCGTTGTGATGCCAATCACCCTAAATTCAAAAAAATTTGCTTTTGTGGCCATTCTGGTGAATGAGTAAACAGAAGTGCTATTTTAAATAAAAATTAATCAACTCACCTAAAACGCATATTGTAAAGTAAAAACAGCTGGCATTTTCACAACTTGAAAAAGGCGACCATTAGTATTGAAATGTAAGGCAGTCCAAGAAAATACAAAATAGGAATGAGATATGAGTTCTATTCGAAGGTAAAAGGAACATACACTCTTAGAACATTTATACAAATGTAACTATGGTAGCAAAATAGTTAAGCCAACAACAACAGCAAGAGCTATTGTACAAGATCATTTAAAATAGATTTCCGACTTAAGCTCTACCTTTTGATATGCTCCCAGAGGGACCAACCAGTTGATAAATAAATTTTAAAAGCAAACAAATAGAGAGTAGAGCTAAAGCAGAAAGTACAATAGTAGAAATAAAAACCCTCCCAAATGGTAATGGAGTGAAAAAACTTGGCAACACTATCTCTCATGCATACAAACAAACAAACAGACAAACACACAGACTACTGAATGCATACAACTTACTTGCTCAGGCGAGTGAAGATGACGACACTGACTACTACTACTTCTACTACTACTATGACGACGGGTGATAAATGAATAAAATTCTGACAACTTAACTGTGTGTGTGATGAACGGGTCAGTTATGGGTGTTATATGGAGTAACAGCATTGGCTCAATGTATTCCAGTATATTCAACATCATCAAACTGAATACTAGCGTGCTGTCGAAATGGCTGTCCAGTGCTACTGGTTAAATGGTCACTAGTGCATGGAGGTGCTGACATAGAAGAGAAAATAAAAAAAAAAATAAAAATTTTAAATAAAATGAAGTAAAGTTTGGACATAACCCATTAAGAAGTTATATGAAATAGTTGGCCATAAGCATCTGTTCATAAATAAGGATCCGTTTAGAAAGTACAATATGTTCCAAAACTGTGATCTGTTCATAAATTGTAATCCGTTCAGAAAGTTTGGTAAATTCAGACAGTAGGATAAGTTCAGAAACTGAGATGTGTTCAGAAAGTAGCATTCTTTTATAAAAAAGGTTTCGTTTCGAGAGTAGAATAAGTTCAAAAAGTATAATGTTTTTGAAAATGTATTATCCAAAAAAAAAAAACTTTGACCTCAAGAATTAACGGATCATGAGAGAAAGCAGAAAGTGAGACTCTTTTGTGAAATAGGAAAACATAAACTAAAAGACTTTCAAGGAATACCAACTGTAAGAAGTTAGTCAATTTATTTTTCTAGAATACAGCACGATCTCCTTTTTTGTTTTCGAGAAAGCAATAGCAGAATACGTGGTGGTGAGAAAGAACATTGAAAAGGATTGCAATTCATGAATAGGTTTAGTTTTAGCCTTTTTCTCCTATGTGAACACCAGACGATAAGTTTTTCATTTTTTTATTGCACAACTGAATTGTGTGAACACAACCACAACTTAATCGTGGGGCCAAGTAGTCTACTACAGGGTGACATGATGCGCCATATATATCCTATCAGTTGGCAGGACCGTTAGTGCGTGGCGAAGAGCTGCAACCTGTAAATGGATCTGAACACTACGGATCTAGGCTGGGAGGTCGAGAAAATTACCCCTCTACCGGGGGGTAGCCGGCTAGTTGAGCCCGAATGGCTCCTTTTACTTTGCATTATTATGGTTGGAGCCAGGATTGACTCAACCGTTAATGAATGGATGAAACTTGCTCTCAACTTAGCTCTAGGCTGATGCTGAGAGAAAGGTTTCGAATTTTACAACAACTTAAAGATGGTAATCTAACAGCACATGTCCAAGTCCTGGATGTGTTTTGGGATACACCATGTCTTCAAGTCTCCAATAGGTTATGTAAAAAGTTTGTTTTCTCTAGAAAATTCAAAACCATCAATGGTCTCGCCGAATGGAGGACGAAGGATATACGAGTAAATATAAAACAGAGCTCACAGTTAGGGTTCAAAACAGAAGATGGCAGTGCAGAAGCTGGAGTCATGGGACCAAGATTCTAATAAGCAGTTGCAATAAGAAAAACAGTTTCCATTTAATCGGACTGTCAAGTGACTCTAAAATCACAAATGGCTTTTTCAATGCACTCAAATCTTGTCTGGGAGCGTTCTGAACATCTTTAAGTCCTATCCGGGAGGAACGATGTTTTTCTTTTCTGGATACTAGAGCACGAGGAGCATGAGGGCAATGAAAGACAGATTGCTTGGCCAAGAGAGGGGCACTCAGAAAAAATCTTCATACAATATTCTGGCGTTATTTCCATTTTGTTTTGGAAATAAAGCCAAACACTTTTCTGGCGTTATTTCCAAAAAATTTTTTCGCGTTATTTCCTATGGCGATATTCCCGGGAGCAGCATTTGCTTAATATACAAATTTTATAACTCTCCATCATATATGTAGGCCAGTGGTGTAGAGGTCTAACAAGTTTGTAAGTAAAACAAATATTTTTCTATCCATCACACGAAAGGACCCCGGTTCGAATCCTTGTGCGGTCAGTTGAATTTTGTCCTTTGACTCACCTCCTGAGTCGATATAGCCATGTCCGTCTGTCTGTCTGGCTGGCTGGCTGGGTGTGCGTGGAAATACATTTTTTGGGAAAACTGAGCAAGATAATTCAATTAAATTTGGTACATTGCCCCGTCGTTAAAGTTAGCTCTTGGGATTGAAAATGAGCGAAATCGGTCAACGGACACGCCTACAGCCCATACAAAAAACATATTCAAAATGCAATGTTAGGAGTATTTTTCTCGGCAATGAAACTGAAATACACATCAATACTACGAATTGTAAGCGCAAATTCTCAACAAAAACTGGGTGAAATCGAACAAGAGGACGTGGCACCTCCCATATAAGCAAAAGCTTCAAAATGCTATACTGAAAACGTTTTTTGAGATAATCCAACCAAATTTCACTCAGACACTAAGAACTATACATCCAGGCTCTGAGCAAAGTAGTGATGAGCAAACCAAGACCAAGACCAAGACCATAGCAGTCTTGGTCTTGGTCTTGTTCTTGCACATCGAGTCTTGGTCTTGGTCTTGGTTTTGATATTGAGTCTTGGTCTTGGTCTTGATCTTGCTCATTAAGTCTTGGTCTCGGTCTTGGTGTTGGTCTTGAAAAAAATTTCAGAGATATTGAGTATTCAAAACCATATTTTTCCAAAGCAGTTGGGTTTTTAAGATGCCAAAATTCAAATCGAGAGATGATTTTATCTTCAAAACGGGCGTGAAACAACTTTTAACTATAAATTAGCAAGACTGAAAAGCAGTCTTGGTCTTGACAATTATCGTGAGCAAGACCAAGACTAAGACCATAGCAGTCTTGGTCTTGGTCTTGCAAAAATATCAGCATCTTGGTCTTGGTCTCGCAAAATTAGCAAGACCAAGAACAAAACGCAAGACCAAGACTAATTTTGCTCATCACTAGAGCAAAGACTGGGTGAACTCGGAATAATGGGTGGGGCATTTCGCAGTGTAGAGTATTTAATGTTTTGCTAGGCCAAACGTTATACCCTTACTAGTTTTTTTTTCAGTTTTAGTTTCACTTAAGCCATTTATTTAAAAGAAAAAAAAAAATGGTTCAAGCAATACTTTTATTTTAGATTCATTAACGACAACTTGAACTATGAAGAGGTTAATTACAATCTTCATTGCTGTAGTAGATTTAAATTGGTGTGATGCACATTTAATTTTCTGGGTTTTAGTTTTCTTTTCTCGTACTCTGTCTGCGCTCTCTCCTCATTTCATTCGTTTACTTAGCAAAGGATATGTGCGTAGACAACTTCACAAGCTACCGAGTACTAAATTTAGAATTGTTATTTATGCTCCTGGTAGTTGTTGTTGTTGTTGCAGCTGCTACTTGATAACAACTCTTAAATATTACGTTTGTGGTTTTGTAGCAAGATTTTTAACAGATGGTACATGAGGTTTTTTTTATTGGTGTAGTTGTTGTTGTAATGGTTTTCCATGTAATGCATTTTGATGCAACATCACCACATTTTCATGTTGTTGCAAACGAATTTTATTTAATTTTTTTCTCCCCCCAATGCAATTTCATCTTCCAATTTGCATTAGTTTGTGATAAATTTGCAGTGATATATACTTTTTTTTTTTAAATGAAAAACTCTTTAACATGCGAGACTTCTATTGTGAATTAAACTTCAAAAGCAAGTTACATTGCAGTTATCCTTTTGATGCTCTTAAAGTGCAAAAGTTTCTTTTTTGATGATATATCAAAGTACTACTTAGCAAATTCGAGTAGATGACTCTTGACTCTACTATTTCACTAACAACCTTAAATATTCACCGCTGCATTTTTTCCACATAAGAAGTGTTGAATTTTAATGTTATTCTTCTAGCATTCTTAGCAAAATGAGAACATAAACCCACAGTAGGATTTTGAAATCACTACACTAATGCATGAAATAGTGTGAACTGTGTGAGCTCTTCTGCACACCCACTGAATTTACTATTGAGTTTTGGGCCAAACGTGTTGGAAACTATAAAATTATTCCAATTCAATTGAATATTTTCGCATAATTTGCTAAGGCTGATGATAATAAAATCATAATAACTGCAAAACTAAGCAAAAGCAAGAGAAAATTCATGCGGGCAATTCCATCTTTAACTTTAGAGTTCAGGTTATTGTTAAGAAATCAAAATTCAAATAATGCTTGGTGCCGTATCTCGAAGATAATGTCACAAGCAGCAACAATGAAGCTGTAAAAATTGTTCTTAAATACTCATCTTTCAACTGGCCAAAACTTTCTCCAGTGAACCTTTCAAGAATTTAAATTTAAACTAGTAAGGGTGTAAATTTTGGCCTGGCCAAAAAATAAATACCCTACACTGCAGTATTTTGAAAAGTTTGCTTATATGGGAGGTGCCACGCCCTCTTGTCCGAGTACACCCAGTTTTTGTTCAGAGCTTGCAGTTATAGTTTTTAGTGTCAGAGTGAAATTTAGTTGGATTATCTCAAAAAACTCTTTCAGTATAGCATTTTGAATCTTTTGCTTATATGGGAGGTGCCACGCCCCCTTGTCTGATTTCACCCAATTTTTGCTGAGAGCTTTCATTTATAATTCTTAGTGTCTGAGTCAAATTTGGTTCGAATATCTCAAAAAACGCTTTCAGTATAGCGTTTTGAAGCTTTTGCTTATATGGGAGGTGCCACGCCCTCTTGTCCGAATTCGCTCAAATTTTTATCAGAGCTTGCGCTTACAATTCGTAGTACTTATATGTATTGTGGTTGCATTGTCGTGAAAAATACTCCTAAAATTGCATTTTGAATATAATTTTTGTATGGGCGGTAGGCGTGTCCGTTGACCGATTTTGCTCATTTTCAATCCCCCGAGCTAGCTTTGACGACGGAGGCAGTGTACCAAATTTCATTGAATTATCTTGCTCAGTTTTCCCAAAAAGTGTATTTCTACACACAGCCAGCCAGCCAGCCAGCCAGCCAGCCAGCCAGCCAGCCAGCCAGCCAGCCAGCCAGCCAGCCAGCCAGCCAGCCAGCCAGCCAGCCAGCCAGCCAGCCAGCCAGCCAGCCAGCCAGCCAGCCAGCCAGCCAGCCAGCCAGCCAGCCAGACAGACGGACATGGCTATATCGACTCAGGAGGTGATGCTGATCAAGAATATATATACTTTTCTATACCTGCCACGCCTCCTTCTCTGCGTTACAAACGGAAGGACAAAGTGAATATACACTGGGTGTAGGGTATAAAAACGCTCTCAAAAAAAAATATTTAGGGAATTCTTTAAAATGAGTAAGAATCTCGAAAACCTCGTAAACTCGTAAAACTGTCAAAGTTCGTACAACCCCATAATTCTGTAGAAACTATTAAAGATTTTTGTAAAAAAAATTGTTTAAACATATTTGGTATGGATCAGGGAACAAAATGGTATTTAGTTTTGAGAGCAAGTTTCTGTCACTTAATATTGAAAATCCCTATTCTAAATACATAGAAAGAAAACCAAGCAACTTCTCCACCTCTGATAAAATAATAAAAAATTTGAAAAGAATATCGATTAGCTCGTTGACCGGTTTAAAGAAACATTTTTTCTGAACTTTGCATAAATGAAACTAAAGTCGGAGAATCTCTGGGTTAAGCAGAGTTCAGACTAAATAGTTTTATGATAGTCAAATTCAGCTCATACTGATTGATGGCACTCGAAAAGACATCAGTGCTGGAATGAACAGAGGAAATTTAAGTCTTTGAGCTGAAAATAAAATCAGATGTTTTTTAGACCTATCATATATAAACCCAATTTACAACACTTTATCAGAAATCAAATCTAGTTCACCTGTGTCAGATGGTTTCAAAGATATGACAATATGTTTTTTTTCTATAATGAAGGGGAGTGGCTCCGTCCTTTTTTATTAAAAATTTTTTACCCAGAGCCAATTACATATGTATGTGCTAAATCTCATTCACCTGAGTCCAATATTTCCAGAGAAATTACAAATTTGGTATGTAGAGGGCGTGGCACTGCCCATTTTTTTTATGGGAACCATTTATTTAAGTATTTATCATATATGCACCAAATCTCATTCACCGATGTAAAATAGTTTCAAAATTAGTATTAATTGTTTCCTTATTTTCATATCAATAGCGTTTTACTAAAATACAACGGCCTGGCGGCACGGTCAAATATGTTCCGTTTGCTTGGTATATAAGCCAAGACAAGAAAAACTTACTACTTCTATACCAAATAAGTACCTTAAGTTGGTTTATCATTGTTACAGTGGCATATCGTGTTCGCTATACTTTACCTGAAATCAATCAAATTTTATTCACATGTGTAAAATAGTTTCAGAGATATGACAAATTTGTTTTTTTTTTTAGAAGTAGTTGGTGTGCCCCAACCATTATTTATTGAAAATTTTTTTTTCAGTGCTAATTACATATGTACCGAATCTCATCCCACTGAGTCCAATATATCCAGAGATACGACGAATTTCAGATGGAGGGGGCGTGGCATGGCCTTTTTTTTACTGGATGCAATTAACTTAAGTATTGTTCATATACGTACCAGATCCCATTTACTTACGGGAAATAGTTTCAAAGATTGAATTAATTATTTCGATTAAAGCCACATATTTTCATAAGTATAAATAGTGTTTTTCTGACCATCAACGGCCTGGGGGCACGGTCAAATATTTTCCGATCAGAACCAAAATTTTTATGCTTGATACTTACACAAATTGGAAACATTTAAGCCCCTGGGAGCAAGGTATTTCACATTTTTAATTTTTGCGATAAGTCTAATGTATATGACTGTGATATGTGTTGAATCCGGGTCTTTGTCTTGAGCATTTTTTATCCGATTTGGAGAAGTAATTATTGAGGGGAAAAAATAAATAGTTTTTCAATCGGTTACCCCGGGACTAAAAAACTGGAGAGGCGCTCGCAAAGTAACGGGTATCAAAATAATGTCTTGCGAAGATAGGCGGAAGAAACGTCCAGTAGACCATAGCAGTTGAAATACAGCCAGTAAGTACTTAAGAAATACCCAATCAGGCCGGTGTAAATTGTGCTCACTGTTAGAGTGTTTAGCCTGAAGGCTCATGATTAAACGAGACAATACATCGGAATCAGCGCAGGATTACAGTTTTAAGCAAAATAATTGCCAACTGATATTGAATGTCAGTGAAAGTGAAAGCCAAATCTGTAAAGCCCATTGATAGTGGAGTGCCTGGGGCATTTAACCTAGGATTTCTACAAGACCGAATGAATTTATATGGTTGGGATGGGATTTTGTTTTAAATGCCATAAAAAAAAAAGTTTACCCAAAATTTTTTTGTGCTTTTGATTTGTGTATTAACTATAAAAAGTTAGTATAACACTACATTAAAAATAATTGTAACAATTTGCAAACCATTTTTTCTAAACTAATTTGAGGTCGCTGAACACGAAAAACGTAATTTTTTTTTTTTCCTTCTAACCGTTCCCGAGTTATTCGGCCATTTTTATTTTCGAGATTATAGCATCATATACATCAATATATTTGTATAACGCCAAATCCGATCGATTTTATTTTACCACGATTACAAAGAATGACTAATGGCGTTTCTAACGATTATACCAATGATTATGCTCCGAATAAAATTAACTGAGTTATAGCACGAAAAACTTAGATTTTTTAAAAAAATTTTTAAATTTTTCATAACAACGTCAAATGAAAAACTTAGTTTTTCGCATATATTTATTGAAAAAAATTTTTTTAACAATTTTATTCAATGGTACATTTGATTCCAAATATTTTAAGCTAACTTTGAGCAAAATCGAATGAAATCTCGTGAAGATATTGAGGTTTTAGTGCAATGAAGGCATATCGTTTTCTTTCAAAAATTGATATTTTTGATGCAATTGCAACCCGGTCCGAAATGTTCTTCTACAAAAAATGATGAGAGCTTCTTTAAAATGTTCAATGAGTGTAGAATGGCCGATGTGGAAGCTGAAAAATTGGATCTGTTGACTTAGGCTGAACATTTTGAAAATGCTCTGGACAACTTCTCATCATTCTTATTGGGCCAAATCCTTAATATCTTCAAGAAATCGCATTCGATTTTGCTCAAACTAGGCTTAAAATGTTTGGAATTAAATTTGCCATTGAATTAAATTTTTAAAAAAATTTTTTCAAATAAATAAATGCGAAAAACTAAGTTTCTCATTTGATATTGATATGAAAAATTTTATAAAATTTTTAAAAAATCTGAGTTTTTCCTACTATAACTCAGTTAATTTTGTTCGGAGCATAATCATTGGTACACCCGTTAAAAGAGCCATTACTCATTCTTTGTAAACGTTGTAAAATAAAATCGATCGGACTTGGCGTTCTACAAATATATTAATGTATATGAAGCTATAACCTCGAAAATATAAATATCCGAATAACTCGGGAACGGTCCAAAGAAATAAAAAATAAGTGGGTTTTTCGAGTTCAGCGACTCTAAATTAGTTTAGAAAAAATAGTTTGCAAAATGTTACATCTATTTTGGATTTAGTGTTGTATTAACTTTTTATAGTTATTGCTTAAATAAAGAAAAAATCAATTGCACAAACAAATTTTTGGTAAACTTTTATTTTTATGGTATAATTTATGGTATAAAAAACAAAATCCCACCTCAACTATATAAATTCATTCACTCCAATAAATATCCTAGGATAAAAGTCTCAGGCACTCCACTAATCGTAAAACACATTTAAAATTACTATTTTTATCTCTGTAACGGGTACTTCTAGAGAAAAATTCTAGTAAACTTGTTCGTAATTGAAGTTGTTTCCAACACCGACTACGGTGTTTTGTCCAAAAAGGCAAAACGAGGAGGCCTACTGCGTTTAACTTTTCATAAAACTATGTTCATTTTCAAATCGCGATATCTCATGAACCGTAAGTCGGACGGAAAAAGTGTTGGTAAAGACATTCATAGAGAATAACATGTTCTGCAAAATCCAAGAAAAAATTTTTTCTGCGGCATACCGTTTCGGAATATTTTGCAAAAACAGTTTTTTTCTAAATTTTAAGTTTGTCAAAAGATATCTCCTAAACCTTAAGTCGTACAAAAAAAAAACAAAATGTTGTTTGTAGAACAAACAATTTCCTATAAGCTGGTATTTTTGTTTTATTGCTGCGACGCTTCGTTCATGTATTATCACAATTTAAAAGAAAAAATCAGTTTAAAAAACTTTCCAGGTAAATCTACCGAATGACCGCACTACAAAAAAGATCACAACTTTTTAATAGGTAAACTTTTTTATTTATATTTTAAGCTAAGCATTCCACTTTTAATAATTAAATTTCATGCGGTCTTGTAGAAGTCCTACGTATACAGTGTTTTTAACTCCCTGGGAACTCTACTATGAGAAGGGTTTTTAAATTGGCCAATCCGAAAAATTTCTTTGGCTCTAGATTTATGATTACTCATTTTTATACCCTACACCCAGGGTATATTCACTTTGTTCTTCAGCGGACACGCCTTCTGCCCATATAAAAAATATATTCAAAATGCAACTTTAGGAGTATTTTTCACGAAAATGCAATCAGATAACACATAATACTACTGGGTGTGTGAATTTATTACCGTCGTTTTTCAAAAGACGTCGCCATCAATACATGGTGACTTAAACGTTAGATCAGAAACGTCATATCTGAAGCTTAGGCATCTGTCAACAGCTCTGCATCATTAGATTTGAAAATTTTCATCCACAATCATAAATTTTACTGTGCTCCAAAATGTCCGAGTTCGTGCCGAAAAAGCAACATTTGCGGGAAGTTTTACTTCACTACTTTATTTCAAAAAAAACAGCTGCCGAAAGCCATCGCATTCTTGTAAAAGTTTATGGGGACTATGCTCCAGCTGTCGTTAGTGGTTTCGACGCTTTAAAAGTGGTGATTTTGATGTCGAAGACAAAGAACGTCCTGGTCAGGACCAGCTAGGTGTGATCCATTATGAGCTGTTGCCAGGTGGCCAAACCATTAATGCTCAACTTTATCTTCAACAATTGATCCGATTGAAGCAGAAAATCCAGGCAGAGAGGCCAACGTATGCGACCATACACGAGTCAATCATTTTCCACCGCAATAACGCTCGGCCACATATTGTTGCCTCACTCAAAAATTACCTGGAAAACAACGGATGGGAAATTTTGCCTCACCCGCCTTATAGCCCAGACCTTGCACCATCAGACTACCATTTGTTCCGATCGATGCAGAATGCCCTATCAGGAATACGCTTCACTTCAGTTCAAGATATCGAAAATTGGCTCAAGTTTCAAATAAAAAAAAAAAACGATGGAAATTAATGCACACACCCAATAGGACTGGAGGGCGTGGCTCCTCCCATATAAGCAAATGCTTCAAAACGATATACTGAAAGCTGTTTTTGAGATAATCGAACTAAATTTTATTCAGACACCAAGAACTATAAATGCAAGCTCTGAGCAAAAAGTGAGTGAAATCGAATAAGAGGCGAGGCACCTCCCATATAAACAAAAATTTCAAAACGCTGTACTGAAAACGTTTATTGAAATAATACAACCAAATTTCACTCAGACATTAAGATCTATAAATGCACGCTTTGCACTAAAACTAGACGAACTCAGACAAGAGGGCGTGGCACCTCCCAAATAAGCAAATGCTTCAAAATGCTATACTGAAAGCGTTTTTTTGCGATAATAGAACTGAATTTTACTCAGACACCAAGAACTATAAATACAAGCTCTGAGCAAAAATTGTGTGAATTTCGAAAAGAGGGCGTGGCACCTCTGATATAACCAAAATTTTCAATATACTGCAGTGGGTATTAAATGTTTGGCCAGGCCAAAGGTTACACCCTTACTAGTTTTGAGTGTAACTAAGATGTTCAACGAAAACTTTTAAATTTTCAAAAATCAAAAAGCCCATTTTCTAGAGTTGAAGAAGTCATTTAGGACTACCAAATTTCATTAAGCTTGAATCACAGATAAAATTAGAAAATTAAATTCCAGAAACCAATGGCTAACCGAACTTATTCCGAGTTTAGTTCCACGAACACAAAGTAACACAAATTTTTTTTTACATTCCACAGCTGACGGACTATGAGGTGTTCACCAGCTACGTTTAGTCGCATTTATATGGGAATTTGTGGAATGGAATAAGCGGTAACGTTCAATTTCGAATGAGATATAACTTTGAGTGTTATGAAATTTAATTCAGACGAGATTTATTTTAAATCTTCGTACAAATCTCGACAGGGCTACCAATTTTGGCAATTTTCGACCAAGTTGATCTACTTCACTTTGACAATTGGCATTAAATATCATTAAAAAAAAGCAAATGGAAGATAAATTTTAAGAAGAAAAGGAAAAAACAACTTTCATTTTCCCGCTTATAACATTTACTATCAAAAATAAATCTCTTTCGGCCGGTGGAAACGGGTAAAATTTAACGACGAGACTTATAAATATCGTCATAGCTAAATCTATGGTGGAAAAGTAGTATAAGGAAATTACATGCTGGATGAGATGTTTATTAATTTGTAATAAAAAATATTTGGTCATGGTAAATATTCTGAAGAAAATTTTTTAAAAAACTGAGATGTGTTTTAAATGTCAGTCAATGATGCAATAAACTTTTGCATAAAATCTCCCGGGCGCTTTTTGTTTCATATAAGTATTCGCTGAAGTTTCTCAAAAAAAAAAAAAAAAAAAAAAAATTCTCTTGCTGAAGAAAAATTGAAAATTCGAGGAAACCCTTTTTATACAAAAAAAAAACCCCCCGACTCTGACAAAAAAAAACAAAATGTCGCAAACACACGCTACAAGAAAAAGCTGCAAAAGCAAAATACTATGTGGTACAAAAAGGATAAATTGAAAAGTTATCGTTTATGCCAATATACTGGCACATATACCAATGTACGTGTATATGTGTTTATATGTGCAAGGATACTACTACTTATTTTACTACCAGCATCCGCATTAAGTAGAAAAATCATCGAAGGGAGAAAGAAAATAGCGAACTGCAAAAACCCTTAAGTGAAATATTTTAATAAACTCATAAAAAATGTCATAAAAGAATGTTCATACTTTGATTTGTTTGAGTGAGACATGCGTGCGGCAGTAGCAACAGCAAAAAAAAAAAACAACAAAAAAAAGACCAAAATAAGTTGCAAGTCCATACATATCCTTGGCAGCTTACTGGTCTGTTTATCCTGTGCTCACACTCTAGCATTTTGCTATAAAAATAAACATTCAAATCGATGATGATGATGATGATGATATTGGCGGAAGGAGTAGCAAAAGTAATACAAACTGAAAATAAACTTAAATTGTCTACAGAATTTCTTTTCCTTTAAAAATTGCAAAGATTTATACATATTTAAGGCAACAGGAGTAACTCAACTGAATGTCTAAGAAATCATAAGCAATAGAGCATAAAACACCATTACTTCCAGTTGAAATACATTCAAAACGAGTTCAATTGTGTGTGTGTGTGTGTGTGTGTGCATTGAAAATGAAGTGAGTCTGAATTATATTGAAATTGATATTTTTATTGGGAATGAGTGTCATACAATTTTATTGACTTGAAATCGAAAATTTGTTGTTGGCATTTATGTGTTAAGGAAGTTTTTTATATTTTTTAGGGCTTCGTGGTCGGTGACTTTGCTCAATTTTAAAATGTAAATTAAAACAATCAAATGTTATAAGTGAGATAAAGCTAGCATTGTCTTTCTTATAACAATATAAATATTAAATCTTATCTCGAACAGACAAAGGACTCGAAATTAACCCTGGTAAAATCATACTAGTGCCTTTTACCCAGAAGAGGAAGCTAAGCCTGAAAGCTTTAAATCTGGAGGAAACAGTACTTATAATTTCCAAGGAGATGAAATATTCAGGAGTAATCCTAGATAAAAGTCTAACTTGGAATAGGCATCTATCATACATAACAAATAAAGCCTAAAGATTAACATATGACTGTCAAAGGCTATATGGTAAAACATGGGGACTACGGCTAAAAATTATGGAATGGTCTTATAAAACTATCACCGTACCAATGACCACTTATGCTGCATTAGCATGGTGGCCAAAGGTATACCAAGTAAAGACTCAGAATGAACTTAAGAAGATCGTCAGAATAGCTCGCTTGGGTGTTACAGGGGCACCAAGGACGTGCCCGACAGTAGCTCTAGTCATGCTTGCGGGAGTCACTCCTCTTCACCTTATGGTTAAGAAGGAAGCTGCCTGTGCGGCCCTCAGACTACACTCACGGTAAAAAAAAAGCCGATTTTAATTTTGTAAAATATTTCAAAATTGTTGTGTAACTCAATATTTACCCTGATTTAACTGCCCTAAGTTTAACATTATTAAGTTTAATATAATTAATTATATTTGGGTTTTTCTGGCACACTTTTCGTTTTAAAATGGCCTAAACATTCTCAATCGAATTGAGGTTGGGGCTTTTGCCCGGCCATTTGCTTGACTTAATTGCCAAAGGGTCATTATATTTATTTGGCAGTGCAAAAATGAATAGCCCATTATTGTAAATTTATCGAAAAAATAAAGCAAAACATACTGGTCAGTGAGACACAAGGCAATTTCCAACGATGACAAGGTGCAGAATCATCTTGAAATATGACTTTTGCTAAGTGCTTGCTTAGTCGGTCGATGCTGTGTATAACGCCAATTTTAATGATGTCAATATAAACTTCGGAGTTAATATAACCTTCCAGGAGAGCAATCTCTCCAACCCATTGGCTTGTTATTGCCCCCTGGACCATCACATATGGAGTGCTTTGTACACATTGAAAGCTATATTTTTAATTTTTTTTTTGCGCCGTTCCGTGCATCCCAAATCGGAAATGATGAGATTTTTTTTGCTCCCATCATAGAATATGACTTCAGCCTAATCGTTATACACCAAATTATTTTTTTCTTTACACCAGTTTAATGAGAAAAACCGCATTTTGTGTGTGAAAGTCGGTTTTTTCGCAGGACTGCAGCCAAAAAAGTTATTTTCTCTCAAGCGGCGCTATACAGCTGAGGTACTAATTTTATATTTTGGTTATCCTTCACCTCCGCAGCAATTTTGGAACCAGTTTTAAAACGATCGCGCAGGGCTATTTTTACTACACCTCTGCCTCCCCTCTCAGATTTTTTACTTGGACGGCCACTTCCAGTGCGACGCAATACATTTTCTGTTTCCAGAAAACTTTTCAAAATTGTCATACGCAAAACTTGCCATATCAAATTTTACGCGATTTTCCTTAAATTTTGCTGCTCGTATGCAATTGTTGGTTTTCGGTCAAAACTCTTTTTTTTTTAAATATCGTTGTTTTAACGCCAACAAATATGAAGTAAATGCATTATTTGATAACAATTTTTACTAATTAGTCATACTAGATATTAACAATCATAAAAAAGGGCGAAGAACCAACTATTTTAGCAAAAAATTCTTGTCGGCTTTTTTTTTGACCATGAGTGTAGGTATCTCATTTACAACAACTTATAGAAGGCAATCTAACAGGACATGTCAAAACCCTGGATTTATTCTGGGACACACCATGTCTTTCGGTCTCCGATAAGTTAGGTAAAAAGTTTGTTTTCTCTAGAAAATTCAAAGTGGTAATCAATCACCTCGCTAAATGGAGGAGGAGGGACATAAACAGGGCTCACAGCTATGGTTCACTGATGGGTCCAAAATGGAAGATGGCAGCGCAGGAGCTGGAGCAATGGGAAAAACAGCTTTCATTTTTCAGGCGGAGGTCCACGCTTTAGAGTTGTGTGCCAATGAATGTCTAAGAAGGGGAACTTCCTGCACCGACATATACATTTATTCGAAAAGCCAAGCAATTTTTAAATCACTAATGGCTTTTTCAATGCACTCAAAGCTTGTTTGGAAGTGTTTTGAACTTCTTCAAGCCCTATCTAGGAGGAATGAAGTAACTTTAGTTTGGATACCAGGACACGAGGGGCATGAAGACAACGAAAGGGCAAACTGATTGGCCAAGAGGGGAGTTTTAAAAATAACTTAATACGGGAATGGGAAAAGAAAAGCTACTCCGATCACTGAAAAGCCCAAGAAGGTATGCGGTAATCGAAGAGGCTGATCGATCCAAGACGTATTAAGGTAGAAGCTGTTTTAAAACCCAGTAAAAAAGATATAAAAACGTACAGTGAAATAATGACAGGTCACTGTAAACTGAATTATCACCTTAAAAATATGGGTTAGAAGACTCGGAAATAGCGGAGCATGTACTATGTACTTGCCCCGCTGCGGTGAGATGCAGAGTAAGATACCTAGGTGCCGAGATTTTAAATCCAAATGACATAGGTAAAATTAATACCACGGCAGTGACGACACGATTTATAGATAGTCTAGAACTGTTCTGATAGGGAAAGAGGCTGCACAAAAGATCTTTCAGGTCGCAGTGCAATCCAGAGCCTTTGAATAATAAGAAATTGAGAAAATAAAAAAAATTATACCTTCGTGGATAAAAGTTCCGGTTATAACTTGAAATTTTACATAGGTACTTGTCTTTAAATTGATGATAAATTGAGAGAGAGAAAAATGGTTACTCTTTTTTCATATGACATATGAAAGATCACCTCGTAATTGGCTTAAAACAGTGAAAATCTTAAAATTGATTATTTCACCAGAAAGGTATGTTTTCACAAAATATGTCAAATATTTTTTCGTAAATTATTACCATTTTTTTGGTATTACGAATCCAAGTGAAATAATACAAGACATCCAAAATGGCTGCATATCAGCAAGAAATCATCCAAAAAAATAAAAAAAAGTATGTGAAATCTAGAGAAATTTTAGATTTTCTACATTTTCGAATATTTTTAAGAATTATATTCGTTTAACTAAACCAAAAAAAAAAAAATAAAAAATAAATTGCTATATATCTTTTTGCAACAGTTAATTTCTTACTATCAAGAATTTGTCACTCTGTTTTTCTCATTCATTCTCTTCATAAGAAAACCAAGCAATGTTGCCAAAATGATTTTGCATTCCAATTTCTAAATGCCACATTGATTTAAGTAAATTTTTGCTTTGACAAACAAATTTATCAAACAATGACAACGACGACTACGAGATGTTGAACTTAAAGACGCAAATTTGATTTTAAGCATTTAACTGTCACAATGACAGCTGCATGCATGAATTGACATGACGTGACAGCTGCTCTGTCATATGTGAATTGATGGCACACAAAACACAGAGCACACAATGCAACATCGGCAATAAGCAAAGGGGATGGCGCCAATGTCAATCGACACAAATACAGTCGAACCAAATGAAGATAAAGGAAAATGTGAAAGTTGTGCATCATACTACGATATGGGTTTGTTGGCGGGGTTGATGTTAAAAAATCGAAAGTATTTTTCAGTGTGATGAAAAATATTGAAACATTTTTAATTTATTGCAACTTCTGCTGCTGTTGCTGCCGCTGTTGTTCTGAAATTGTGTCAATCCGGAAAATGTCACAAACAAGCAAAGTAACAAGAGCGAGGAATAAAAATCAAAACGGAATATAAAAGATTGTAAATGTGGAAAAAGCAGCAGGAGCCAACCGACTGGGTTCAGGGTGTTTGTGGAAAAATGTGACAAGTTAAATCCTTTTTTGGTTGATGCAAATTTCTTTAAATTTTTTTTTTTGCTTTGACATGCGTTCAAGTAGAAATTCGTTTCTTTTTGCATTTATAATTTTTTATATTTTATTTGCTTCTTTTTTTGGTGGCCTCTTTGTTCTTGCAGAAATTGCTTTTTCGCTTGCAGCAGCGAGATGCAACACTGCGTGAAATTTTGTACACAGTGAGAAATTTTCAATAAAATGAAAATCAAAGATGGGCGTTGTATTTTCAGTGGCAACAAGCAACATCAAGAATCGTTTTTTGAATTAAAATTGAAATTGAATTGAAATTGAAATTGAATTGAAATTGAATTGAAATTGAATTGAAATTGAATTGAAATTGAATTGAAATTGAATTGAAATTGAATTGAAATTGAATTGAAATTGAATTGAAATTGAATTGAAATTGAATTGAAATTGAATTGAAATTGAATTGAAATTGAATTGAAATTGAATTGAAATTGAATTGAAATTGAATTGAAATTGAATTGAAATTGAATTGAAATTGAATTGAAATTGAATTGAAATTGAATTGAAATTGAATTGAAATTGAATTGAAATTGAATTGAAATTGAATTGAAATTGAATTGAAATTGAATTGAAATTGAATTGAAATTGAATTGAAATTGAATTGAAATTGAATTGAAATTGAATTGAAATTGAATTGAAATTGAATTGAAATTGAATTGAAATTGAATTGAAATTGAATTGAAATTGAATTGAAATTGAATTGAAATTGAATTGAAATTGAATTGAAATTGAATTGAAATTGAATTGAAATTGAATTGAAATTGAATTGAAATTGAATTGAAATTGAATTGAAATTGAATTGAAATTGAATTGAAATTGAATTGAAATTGAATTGAAATTGAATTGAAATTGAATTGAAATTGAATTGAAATTGAATTGAAATTGAATTGAAATTGAATTGAAATTGAATTGAAATTGAATTGAAATTGAATTGAAATTGAATTGAAATTGAATTGAAATTGAATTGAAATTGAATTGAAATTGAATTGAAATTGAATTGAAATTGAATTGAAATTGAATTGAAATTGAATTGAAATTGAATTGAAATTGAATTGAAATTGAATTGAAATTGAATTGAAATTGAATTGAAATTGAATTGAAATTGAATTGAAATTGAATTGAAATTGAATTGAAATTGAATTGAAATTGAATTGAAATTAAATTGAAATTGAATTGAAATTGAATTGAAATTGAATTGAATTGAAATTGAATTGAAATTGAATTGAAATTGAATTGAAATTGAATTTGAATTTGAATTGAAATTGAATTGAAATTGAATCAAAATAGAAATAAATTATTGTTTCAATACAAACACAGTTTTTCTGTGTAAGTGCTCGCTGTATTGCATATTGAATGTGATGCATGTCTTATATGCCAGCTCCGCTGCTGCATACACTACCTCAATTCTGCTTTGCAATTCCACTCCCTCACAATTGATTGATGCCATTGATGATGATGATGATGATGATGATGATGATGATGATGATGATGATAATGGTGATGACGATGACGACTGATTGCAATTCGTTGCAGTGGTAGTGGCAACCTTTTGTTGCTGCCGTTGCTGTTACACCGCCGCACTCTGATTTGGTTTCAAAAGTAAATTTCTGTGTTCGTTCGCTTGTACAGCAATGCGCCTTTACAATGTTCATCAATGTCAGCAGCAGTGCATGCGCTGCTTGTTGTTGTTGTTGCTGCAAGTGGCGGCATAATCATACACTGACATATATGCCAAACTCCGCTGCATCCAATGCATCCATCCATGTTTATGTCCGCACTACATTGGTAGCGCGCGCGTGAGCACATACTCACCGCATTAATGTTTGTTACTCTTGATTGTTGTTGTAGTTGTTGATGTTGTTGTTGTTGTTGTAGTTGTTTTCGAAGTGCATTTGCATGTCAGTGTCGCTGCACATTGTTGTTGTTGCTGTTGGTGTTGCTGTAGATAAATGAATTTCCATTAATTATATTTTGAAGTGGTGGCACTCGCTGCACGCGTCTTCGACGTTTCACTTTTGCCCTATAGGGGATTTCGCGAAACAGGATATCAGCTGTGACGGTTGGTTTTTTCAAGGATCAGTTGGTGTATATTCAATGCGTAAAGTGGGAATAGTAGCTATGTGCAGGAACTTTTAAATTGGCCGCATTCGATGCTTTAATTGGATATGCTCAAGCAATTGAAATAATTCTTTGTTAATCATACGTCATGTTGCGAAAATTTTAAAGAATATTTTATACAATTTTCTCAAGCGTTTTATAAAATTTTTCCTTGCCATCTTTGTGTAAATTTTTTATATAAAGTAACGAAAGCCCTGTAATATTGTAGAGTATATGGGGTGAAAGAGGAGGCCTAAACTAACAAAAAATTGCTGGTGGGAGGGGGGTCTAAAATTTACGCCTGATGAGTTATAGGGATAATAGGTACTGATTTTTTGCCTTGTTTTACAAAAAAAAAAATTTCTTGGGTCACCCTACCGTTTTAGAGAAAAAATGTTTTCTAGGAAAATTTTAGTTGATTGTATGGGCTAACAGGAAATATTTGGTTTATAGGGTTTTAAAGAGTTTCGCAAAGTTCTGGACTTTTAAAGTTGATATTTTAAATTTTTTCCTAATTTTTGACTTTGGCGGCTAGTTTAGTATGAAAAAGTTTCTATTAACATAGCCTTTTATAATTTTTTATTGAATCCTAAGAAAATATTAAGTAAGTAAATAGAGAACTGAAAGTAAAGAGCAAATTCATTGTATTTTCAGCTTAGTCAGTTTTGGTTTTCGATAGTGAGTCATGGTGTGTTTTTCTTTTTAAAAAAAGTTTAAAAATTATGTAAAAAACGCAAGTATGTGCCATTCTCCGCGTAAGTTTTTTTATATTACCAAAAATATTATTTTATCTCTATATAATATAATCAATAATCTATTAGTGGCTATCCACCTGTTTCAATTTTTTTAAAAAAACTTGCTATTTTCGTTGTGATATTACTGTTTTAGCAACATTTCGTCATTCTCCGTTTCATCATTCTCCGTTCCATCATTCTCCGTTTCATCACTCTCCGTCGTTTTTTGCAACATTTCATCATCCTCCGTTAGTAACCCTAGACCTGGTTTTTCTTTTTTGTTTTTAGTTTTGCTTAAACCATTTATTTAAGAAATAAAAATATAAATTTAGTCTTAAGACGCACAAATAAACTTTTCAAAAACCCAACATAAATTTTTAGGGTTACCACCTGGTTATTTTCGAAAATCTAATATAATTCTTGCTTTGCCTAAACTGAAATTTTTGGTATCAGGCACGATCAGATAAACTTTTTTTAAATTTTACAAAACTTTCGGTGTTGCCACCCGGTTTTGTTTGTGGTACTTTTGCTTAAACCATTTATTTCCATAAAAGAAAAATAAATAAAATTTAGTCTTAAGACGCTAAAATAAACTTTTCAAAAATCCAACATAAATTTTGAAGGTTTGCCACCTGCTTGTTTTTGAAAATCTTATATAATTCATTTGTTTTTTTACTTAATTGAAATTTTTATTTAAAAAAAAAGTCAAATTTAGTCTTATGGCGCTTAAATAAGCTTTTCAAAATTGTAACAAAAATTTTAGGGTTGCCACCTGTTTATTTTCGAAAATCTTATATAATTCATTCGTTTTTTTACTACATAAGTTGAAATTTTTTGTTTCAGAAATGCTCAGATACTTTTCTGAAATTGTACAAAAATTTTCAGGATTGCCCTGTTTTTTTTTTTTTTTTTTGTTAGTTTTATTTAAAATACATTTCGTTTCGATCAGTATTAAACTATTTAGAGTTGATCAATTTTAATGACTTAAACTATTATTCCTTAGTGTGTTATTATAATGGCGAACGTAAAAGGAGGAAGATTTAAAATAAATTTTCGAAAGCAACCATATGGTAACCCTAAAAATGTATGTCGGTTTTTTCTTAAGTTTATTTAAGCATTTTGTGACTGTTTATTTTAATTTTTTAAATATATTGTTTAAGCGAAACTTAAAATAAAAACACATGGCAACTCTGAAAGTTGATGTTCATTTTCTAAAAATATTCCAGAGGATCAGGTCATTATATTATCTACCTTTACGTTATAAAAAAATATAAAAAAATAGGTGGGGACAAAAAGGCATGTTTTGGTACATTTTTCGGAAATTTACCCATAATAATAATAAGTATGTTATATGATCGAAATTTTCTTCATACATTCATTTCAAAGCCAGTTTTACTAAATGACAACTTAAATTAAAGCAAAATATGAAAAAAAAAAAAAGATTAAGGCCAAAATATGCTTTATAAGCAAAAGCAACGTCGCAATTATGCAAGAAAAAAATCCATATTTCCTTGTTTTTTTTTTTTATAAAATCCACAAAGCTAAAAGGAAAAATCTTGACAAAAAAGTTGGTATGTTGTGTCACAAAAAAATTTTGAATTTATTGTGGCGTAATAACGAATTAGACTTATAAACACAACATTTAATGTGAGACAGCCATATAAAAACACACACACACACAGAAACAACCACATTAGCAAAAATTCAAAATGAAATTTGCTTTATTAGTATGTGTGTGTGTGTGTGTGTGTGTGTGTGTGCAAATGTGTTTGTGTTGAAAAACATGCTTTCGCTTTCTGTTGATGATATTTTAATTGCCATGCTTATGACAGTTTGCGAGAGATGAAATTGAGGGACGCACCTTCTGAGCATGCCATTAACATGCAAAATAAAATAGCACACACACACGCAAACACATATATATACGTCACTGTGACACTTGTAGCTATAAAGCAAAATTACATTAGTATTTATGTATATGTAAATTACAAATTTTCAACCAAACACTTTTGCTATGACCTACTTCCGCTTCCGTTGGTACACACGAACATTTAGTGGATGTTTGTGTTTTTTTGGGAAGTCTTGTTTTTAATTTTCTGAGCAGCTGAGAATTGTGAATTTAATCCTTTAATGTGAGTTGACTAAAAGTTGTTCATACTTTTAGGGAATGACATTGGCATTGGCTATATAATTTTCTTTCTTATTGCGCAAATGATCAAAATTTAAAAACTAATAGGTATCGTCAGGAACTATAAAATAATATTGTGACATAAATATTTACAAAACGAAATAAAAAAACAGTACCAAATCTGCAGTTCACCCTGTGAAATAAGTCCCCAAGTCCCCACCTATACGTACATGGGTAAATCTCCGAAAAATTTACCAAAACATGCCTTTTTTGTCCCAACCTATTTCTTATTTCTAGAAGGTTAAGAATATGATGACCTTAACTTCTGGAAGATTTTAAAAAATGAAAATAAACTTTCAGGGTTGCCATGTGTTTTTTTTTTTTTTTTTTTTGTTTAAAGTATCGCTTAAACAATATATTTAAAAAACTAAAATTAAACTTCAATTTCAAAACGCTTAGAGAAACTTTTGTAAAATCCAACATAAATTTTTAAGATTGCCAGATGATTTCTTTCAAAATTCCATTTTCAATCTTACTTTTTTTACATTCGCTATTATAATAACACACTAAAAAGTACTAGTTTAAATCATTAAAAATTTTAAAAAAACCTGGTGGCAGCCTTGAAAATTTTTGTAAAATTTCACAAAAGTTTAATTGAGCGGTTCTGAAACCAAAAATTTCAATTAAGTAAAAAAACAAATGAATTATATAAGATTTTCAAAAACAAGCAGGTGGCAAACCTTCAAAATTTATGTTGGATTTTTGAAACGTTTATTTTAGCGTCTTAAGACTAAATTTTATTTATTTTTCTTTTATGGAAATAAATGGTTTAAGCAAAAGAACCAAAAACAAACCGGTTGGCAACACCGAAAGTTTTGTAAAAATTTAAAAAAAAGTTTATCTGAGCGTGTCTGAAACCAAAAATTGAAATTTAGTCAAAAAAAGTAAGAATTATATTAGATTTTCGAAAATAACTAGATGGCAGTTCTGAAAAATTATGTTTGATTTTTAAAAAGTTTATTTTAGTGTTTTAAGGCGAAATTTTAATTTTTATTTTTTAAATAAATAGTTTAAGCAAAATTGCAAAACAAAAACAAGATATTGGGTAACTAATCGGAGAATGACGAAATGTTGCAAAAACTCTAATATCACAATGAATGAAGCAGTTCTTTTTTAAAAAATTTTAACTGGTGGATAGCCCCTCTAGTTGTTTATTGATTTGATTACAAGGTGCTCCATCTTTTATGTCGGTATGTAAACATTGAATAACTTTGAGAAAATACAACCAATTTCTATAAATGATGTATTTTTATTCAGTTTGGTTCTTTACAATTTTTTTGGACTAGTTTTTGAAAACAATATCAATTAAGTGGCCACCTTTATTAGCAATTACAAAATGACTCCTTTTTTCTGCGTTTGCCATTACCTTTCCGAGCATCTCGGGTGTTATAGCGTTGATTTCAGCACGAATGTTTGCCTTGAGCTCGTCAATAGTTTGAGGCTGGTTGGCGTAAACCTTGCTTTTCAGATAACCCCATAATAAGAAGTCCTGGGGGGTTAAATCAGGTGATCTGGGTGGCCAGTCAATGGCAAAAATTGTACTGAATTGACGTTTCCAAAACATATCTGATGCAATCAATCGGTTGGTAACTGTGAAAGTTATTCAGCATTTACATACCGACATAAAAGATGGAGCACCCTGTTAATAGGGATCACATAATATTTTAAGTATTTTAAGTAATGACACACACTTGAGTTCTTTACAATACTTTTAGACTTTTAAAAAAAAAAAAAAATCACACCGTCACTCATTAGCGCTGATTTAGTACACTAAGGGCCGATTTCACAATGTTCAGTTAAGCCTTAACTGGAACTTTAACTGGCACTTTGACATTTAATTTCGTACAAAAAAATTATTTATCTGGAAGTTAAATTTTAACTGGAGATTGTGAAAATGGCCCGTAGAAGCAATTTGGGACAAGAAGGAGAATGAGTTTTTAACACTTTATTTTATAATTTCATCGTATAATATTACAAACTATTTTTTTAAGCTGAAGGGGAAGACGGGGTAGATTCGTGCACGGGGCACCTTCGTACAATGACTTTATTTCGAAAACTATAGACATTGGCATGTCCGCTTCTTCATATACAATATCGGTGCTCTTGCAACCATTTAGCTTGTGAAATGTGGCGGTGGTGCGATTGTTAACTTAGCTGAAAAGAGTCTTTGTGTGTTTTTCCAGTACAAAAGTAGTTTTTCTTAAATGACTTCAATTTCGTTAAATGGTTGTGATTTTTTGCTAAAATTTGATAATACTTCTGCTATGTTTATCAAGGAATATGCTATTTTACTATGTGTTTACTATTTTTGCGATTTTGCTAATAGGTTTTAATTAAAATATCAAAAACCTATGTTAATCAATTTGTGGAACATTCGTACATAAGTTACCCTTATGGAGAGTAATTTTAATGTATTAACCAAAGGAAGGGTGGCTATATAATTACCAATTAATTCATAAAATTGCTGAAACACGTCCAAAAATAAACGCAATACACAAAAGATAACCTTAGTATACCGCTAGTCGACAGCTAAGAATGTCATTTATCAATAGATGCAGGTAATTATGCTTGGGGCAACGGGATAATTTATCTCTTACTCCTACCACACTTTACACACCGTCTTCAACTAATAGAGGCTTGATTGGGCCTTCTTATTGAAAACTGAGAACTGCATTCAGCGACTGGAATGTGAATAACCATGGAAAAGTACCTACTATGTACAATATTCCTAGTCTGGCTAAAGTTTTCAATCATGTTATGGTAAAAATATTACAAGTGCATTTGAAATAACAAGAATATGGCCATTTAACAAACTTTTGTGCAGCGACGCAGATTTTGCATCTGCTGGGATTTACCAGTCAAATTCTATGGCAGATCTGCAAGCGAAAGATGTTCTATACGTTCAAGAGGATGCTCTTTCATTCGATTCACATACGATTTCATCGCCTTAATTGCTGCTTCCACCGTTGCACGTATACCCCACGTTATGTATGAATGTACCCCGCATATGGGGCACATTCGTACGTTTTGGGTATCTTCTGAAAATCTGTCATTACTCTTAATTGATAAATTGGACCGTCTTTAACTTACACTACTTTAAAAGCCTAATAATGTACTTATTTAATTGCATAGTAGTTATTTTGAAAAAGCAGGTAGCTTGCTTTAATTTTAGCCATAAAGTCAAAACTTTATGAATCTTCCCCATCTTCACCTACGTATAGACGCTCTGGTTAAATATCTGTATTTAACAGTTAAAATATCAAATTTTAAATTTAAGCATGGTTTTGAGCTCTGTGGCACTGAGTGGTACATTTTTTGGAGACTCACCCATAAATATTATTTCCAATTCAATACGGGTATGTGGGGTAAAGTGGGAAATTTTTTTTCAAAGCTTCATAAAATGAACAAAACTTCTTATTTTTTCATGTTTCAACATCCTCCAGTAAAAAAAATTAAATGAGATATATTTTTACCGAAGAAACGAACCGAAAGTATGGATTTTCTATTGAGTACGACGCTTTGACTGAGGGTGCCCAAAATGCCCAAAATTAAAAGTCGTGTGGTAAAGTAGGAAACTTTCAAAAACTCATTAAAACTAACACAAATGATGGAACAAAGTTCTAATATCTTTATTATAAGTCAAAAAAGGTATAAAGAACACACCCATAGGAGTAAATATGAAAAAAAATAATAATTTTGCCTGAAAAAAATAAATAAAAAAATGTGTTTAAAAAATTGGTGAAATTGTGCTTATTTGTCGTTCTCTGATGAAACATCCAAGTCCGAGTCACAATGTTTGCAATAAAAGAAGCTTGTAGTGATATTAACGCATTTCAAGGGAAATGGGCGTTGACAATCCTTTTTGTTGCAATTGATGGTATTGTGTTTGGTCATGATTTCGGGCATGCAAAAATCACAATCTTAATCAGAGCTAGAACTTCTTTGTTTCTTATTTGAAGCCTTTTTTTGCTGGCGGTGCTTTTTTGCTCCTGGTACTCTATTTTTTTGTGATTCGTTTCCCTCTTTCTTTTGTATATTTGCTAAACGTTTCTCAGCAGCTTTTTGCATCTCGATAAGCTTTTCCGGAGTTGTTAAAACGACGCTTTTCATGGCTTTCCGACCTCTACTAAATATCTATTTTAGTTGGTCAATTTTCAACGGACAAGTTGCGTGAAATAAAATTTCCCACTTTACCCCGACACCACATTTTGCATAAAAAGTGAACGTAATCCTTTCACTCTATGAATTACACGGAATCCTTTTGCTTCATTAAAATTAAGACTACATAGAATATTTTGGTGTACTTACAATCGGTTTCTCTCCAAAAACAGTAAAAATATCGATATTTAAAAATTAAAAAATGAAATTTTAAAATCACTTGAAAACTTTACATGATTTCGGTGAGCACAAAAATATATCTGCACAGGTCGCTATACCATAAAGATTTGGTTAACGGACATAGTCCCAACGGACATAATCACCACTTCGTAAATGGGGATTTTGTCCGAAAATTTTTCGGTCATAATCCCCATTTTGGTCATGGGGGTTATGTCTGCAAATTTTTTAGAAATGGGGACTATGTCCGAATTATTGGCGGACATAATCCCCATTTCGTGAATGGGGATTATGTCCGTGGGGACTATGTCACGGCAGCTAAAGATTTGCTTACAGTCATTACTAGTACATGTCAGAAGCGCATGACAGCTATACTTTGCTAGTTTGCCCGGAAAGGGGCATTTCCCACATTACCCCACTTCCCACTTTACCCCATTTACCCCTATATATATTTGATCATACCGTATGTAAAATCACTGTCACATAAATTCTGTTAGCCTTTTGTTTTTCTATCGAATTTGTATTGAATTTTCAATTTAAGTTTTCATTTAATTTATTCAATAAAAGTTCAAATGTAAAGACGTGTATTGCCTTTTATTTGCTGAACTGCGCTTAGAGATTTCTAATCTTTCCAACACTGAGAATATCTGTGAAAACTGTCTATTAACTACTTGATGTGCCAAGGTTTTGATTTTTCGGAGCATGTCGTTTGATTCAGGAGATTCAGGACCATTGATTTCACCACAAAAATTGAGTACATTATGTCGTCCTATTTAAATATCTTATTTGAACACCATGAGATATCTTTTGCTGCATGTCAAGTAAGGACGTTACGGTAGATTACATAGGCTTCATAAATGTATTATTACTACTGGTTCAAGGCATATACACATACTGTAAGAACTTTAGCTCAGTTAAGTACTCATTAAACGTACATTTCTAAAATTTCAATTTAATTTTGGATGCAAAATTTTTTATCTTGTTTTTTGCCCTAATTCTCTATCTCGAAAACTCTCACTTTTCGACTGAAAAGTGACTTGAAATGGTTGTGTTTTTTGATTTTTATTTTTATATTGAAAAAATTGTATATCTGTAAAACGAAAACAAACGAATTTACAGTCAAGTTTGTCACTTGAAATTTTCTGTCGTTTAAAAATCGAGTGCAAGTTCTTTTTTTGAATTTATTGGTTGTGATGGACTTTGTTATTTTTCCGATTTTCCGACGAAGGAGTTATGAAAATTATCGTTCTCTTCGGATAAATAACGGAATTTTAAGCGCGTAAGTACGTAGATAAATACCACGACTTTCATCATAAGCATTGCAAATTTATTTATTGCAGCATTGTAAAGAATTTTCGCGTTAGTAAAGAAGTCTTAAAATACTGTCCCCATAAATGAAGATCTGTCACAGAAAAACAGGAACACCAAATGCAATTAAACTGGCTTGCTTTTTGAGGTTCCTTGCATCAGGAAGCTATCAAGGTTTTGTTGGGACTGACTTCAAATGCTGTTAATCCCAAACATTTGCTTCAAGAATTATTGCAGAGTGTTTGGAATTATTGAAAAATTATTTCTAATCGATATGAATGTGGTTGTGGTTTTCTTTTGAATTCCAAAACACAATTTTTTTCTCGAATTGTGACCATAATTTGTCTATCAAATATGGCGACGTAAGAAATCCGTGCTCAAACTACGATTAATTTATTAAGAAAGGCAGTCATATTCTATCTATAATATGCAAAATATATTTTCTTAAAAATCATTTAGCAAAAAAAGCTGGTTTTTATCAAAAACTCTATTTTTCATCCATTTTTAGTCATGCTCTATTCAGATGCATCCCATTAGCCGACTCGGGATTTTTGGCAATTTTTTATTAAAGTGCAGAAGATAAATAGTTTTGGGTACTTAAAAAATATCATATGGCTGTGTAATCTCTGTGAGATTAAGAAAACCATATTTAAAATAAAAACATTCAAAATGCACAGATTACAAATTGTAATTTTTCACCTTAATATGCATCAAACTCCACCTTATGGATTATATTTTAGAAATTTTGGTCAATTTTGAACTGCTCTAACGTACTTGCATAGTAATTTTTATTTTTCAGGAGATTCTGGTAACAATTGTCACCATATTTACTAACACCGTTCAGAACTCCACAGTAACCTTTTATAGACAAATATAACGAGCAATTTTGTAAAGCAATGTAATTTAACGCTATTTTGGAGTCCTCGAAAATAGATTTCGATGCATTTTTACCGAGAGAGGACTGCATTACTCTCCTATGGTAGTAACTAAAATTATAAATGTTTTTTGTGCTTAACATAACGCTTGTATACATTACAAAAACGATATGACGCCTTTAGAAGAACTCGATAGCAATGAAATTGTAAGTGAAATTGAGAGACCACCAAATTAAAACACTTCAACCATAGCTACAACTTTAAGGAGAAGAATTGCAGAAACTATTGTATAATACATGTTTTCTGCACTTGTGAAAGCCGTTTTTTTTTTATTATTATTTTCAAACCAAATTTCAAAACCAATATCCAAATAGAACTGCCATTTGAAAATTATTTTCTTTTTTCAATTGAAAATATTCAGTAATAAGTTCGAAATATCATAAAAAATAGAGTTGGCATTTCTCAAAAATGTATTGTCTTTGCTTATTCGAAAACAAAGCCACAAACCAAATGAGTGTTGACGAAAAACTCAATTCGATTTACAGAAAATATTTTTTAAACGAAAATGACTGAAAACGAATTTCAGTCACTCACATTTTTCGAGATAGAGAATTAGGACATAAGTAAAAGTGGTAACAACATAATTTTTTCTTTCTGACCTTCCTCAAAAATCATATTTTAATTTAGTATTGTATATTGATCATGTTTTTTTGTGGCCTAGTTGGAGCATGATGAGGTCCCGCACATGTGACACACCATTTTTATATGTATATATATCAGTACTTAGATTAGGGGCAGTGCTTTTTTAAAGTTATTTTTCGACCCATGTGCAACAATTTTTTGAATCGAATAAAACAGTCGCGTTTATTTTCAGATTTTTCTAATGGATTGATACCAAATCAGATGGCGACATAAAATTTATCCCAAGACCGTTTTCATGTTGTGTACAAAAAAACTAGATTCCAAGAAATTGTCCAAAACGAGATTTTGAAGAGCCCAGTTATTTTGATGCAGGACCAGTGGCTCACACTTTTTGACATTTGGTAGTCAAAAGTCTATTGCCCTAATTCTCTATCTCGAAAACTCTCACTTTTCGACTGAAAAGTGACTAGAAATCAAAAAGCTCAATATTTTGTATTCACTAAAACGAAAAACGACAACAAAGTGAGAGCGATTGAATATTTTATATTCGAAAATGAGCGAATGAGTTATTTTATATTCGAAATGGTTGTGATATTTGATTTTTATTTTTATATTAAAAAAATTGTATTTCTGTAAAACGAAATCAAACGAATTTACAGTCAAGTTTGTCACTTGAAATTTTCTGTCGTTTAAAAATCGAGTGCAAGTTCTTTTTTTGAATTTATTGGTTGTGGTGGACTTTGTTATTTTTCCGACGAAAGAGTTATGAAAATTATCGTTCTCTTCGGATAAATAACGGAATTTTAAGCGCGTAAGTACGTAGATAAATACCACGACTTTCATCATAAGGCAAAATAAAGTTTAGCGTTGCAAATTTATTTATTGCAGCATTGTAAAGAATTTTCGCGTAAGTAAAGAAGTCTTAAAATATATTTTCGAAGAACTGTCCCAAAAATGAAGATCTGTCACAGAAAAACAGGAACACCAAATGTAATTAAACTGGCTTGCTTTTTGAGGTTCCTTGCATCAGGAAGCTATCAAGGTTTTGTTGGGACTGACTTCAAACGCTGTTAATCCTACACATTTGCTTCAAGAATTATTGCAGAGTGCTTGGAAATATTTCTACTCGATATGAATGTCGTTGTGGTTTTCTTTTGATTTCCAAAACACAATTTTTTTTCTAGATTTGTGACCATAATTTGTCTATCAAATATGTTGACGTAAGAAATCCGTGCTCAAACCACGATTAATTTATTTAAAAAGGCAGTCATATTCTATCTGTAATACGCAAAATATATTTTTTTTTAAAATCATTTAGCAAAAAAAACTGGTTTTTATCAAGAACTCTATTATTCATCCATTTTTAGTCATGCGCCATTCAAATGCATCCCATTAGCCGACCATGGATTTTTGGCAATTTTTTACGATCTCTTCTAAAGTGCAGAAGACAAATAGTTTTGGGTACTTAAAAAATATCATATCGATACCTTAGAGCGCTATAGTCCTATCTCCACTTTTTGCGATTTTGAGATTTTTGCAGTTATGGCATCATTGTGGGCTTCTTTACAGTGTGAAAAACGCTGTGATGTCAAAATACCACTAAAATACCAAAATATTCAATAATTAAGAAAAATCCTATCTCCAAACTGCAATTTTTTCAAGAGCGCTACTGTCCTATCTCCACTGAATATTCAAATAAGTCACATTTTTAAAAAAAATTCTTCGCTTTTTCGCGTTTTCTTCGCGTTTCATCACTTTTTGCGACATTTTAGTGAACAAATATGGTTACACCCAAGGCTACACTCTTGTTTGTCGGAACCAAAAATTAAAAAAAGAAAACAAAAAAATTAGTTTTTTTCATGTTTTCTACGCGTTTCATGGTTTTTTACGACATTTTTGTGGAAAAAATTCAAAAAATGTACAAAATGTGTTGTTTATTTTAAAAGTAGTGCAATTCCATATAAAGGCAAAAGTAATGACATACTATTAATTGGCTGGGATTTCGTTAAAAATTAATAAAATTGGTTAAAAACATTAAATTATGTTAAAATATACTGTAGGTAAAATTATTCCATATATCGTTATATCAAAATAGTAGCCAATTCTAAATAACCACTGTTTGAAATCTTCTTTTTGCATTTCCCAACAATTGAAAAAATGAAGATAGGACTATAGCGCTCTAAGGTATCGATATGGCTGTGTAATCTCTGTGAGACTTAGAAAACCATATTTAAAATAAAAACATTCAAAATGCACAGATTATGCATCAAACTCCACCTTATGGATTATATTTTAGAAATTTTGGTCAATTTGGAACAGCTTTAACGTACTTGCATAGTAATTTTTACTTTTCAGGAGATTCTAGTAACAATTGTCACCATATTTAGTAACACCGTTCAGAAATCCACAGTGACCTTTTAAAGACAAATATAATGAGCAATTTTGTAAAGCAATGTAATTCAACGCTATTTTGGAGTCCTCGAAAATAGATTTCGATGCATTTTTACCGAGAGAGGACTGCATTACTCTCCTATGGTAGTAACTAAAATTATAAATGTTTTTTGTGCTTAACATAACGCTTGTATACATTACAAATACGAGATGCCGCCTTTAGAAGAACTTGATAGCAATGAAATTGTAAGTAAAATTGAGAGACCACCAAATTAAAACACTTCAACCATAGCTACAACCTTAAGGAGAAGAATTGCAGAAACTTTTGTATAATACATGTTTTCTGCACTTGTGAAATCCGTTTTTTTTTTTATTATTATTTTCAAACCAAATTTCAAAACCAATATCCAAATAGAACTGCCATTTGAAAATTAATTTTTTTTTTCAATTGAAAATATTCAGTAATAAGTTCGAAATATCATTAAAAATAGAGTTGGCATTTCTCAAAAATGTATTGTCTTTGCTTATTCGAAAACAAAGCCACAAACCAAATGAGTGTTGACGAAAAACTCAATTCGATTTACAGAAAATATTTTTTAAACGAAAATGACTGAAAACGAATTTCAGTCACTCACATTTTTCGAGATAGAGAATTAGGACATTTGTTTCTCTATAAAATCAGAGATTTTTTTAAATTACACAATAATCCATGTTACTCAAAATTAATTTGCTTGGAAACAAAACCCACTTAAATCGCATATCCTTGAAGACACAAAACTAATATCGAATGTTAGGGTGTTACATTGTTGTATTTGTGTTTTTTTAGTTGGAAACAAACTAAAAGATATTTTCGGATCAGGCAAAACTTAAAGCAAAAACAAACAAGAAACTTTCAAAGTAAACAAACAAACAAACAAATACACAAACAAACGTACCCAAGGATTCGCAAGGATTGTTATATGAAAAGTTTATAAAGAAAGAAAAGGAAAAATGTGTAACAAAAGACAAACAAGAAATGACACACAAAAAACGATGCAAGAAAAGTTTTGCAATTCTTTGTCTTAAACGCAAAAGATACAATAAAAAAAGAATTTATTTAAAAAAATTCTGAAAAATTCTTAAAAAATTAGCTGCTAAAGTTACGCCATAAAACATGCGAAAACGCATCATAGTACACGCTATAAAAAAGAAAAAAAAAATAAAGAAACCAAATAAATTACAAACGCGTAAAACTAGCGCCTAAAAGTAGACATTCAAAAGCGCATTAAGCGCGCCACACTCACATGCGTTACGCGCTGTGCTCTGGGGGCAACAAACATAGCGAGCGCATTTATTTCGGAGAGGAAAGCAGAGCGAAAAACTTCTTGTATTATCGCAAGAATTATGTGAAAAGTTAAAAATTTATGCAGCAAAATGAGGAAAAAAACTAAATTGCAAAAATCAGGAAAGAACACAAAAGAAATATCAAAAAAAAAAAGGAAAAAAAAATAAAATTGTAAAAAACTTAAAAGGAGAATTAAAATATAAAAAATTTCGAGGAAAAAAATAGCAACTTGAAAGCAAAACTCTTGCCCGAACTAATTAAGAAATTTTCATAGCTCAAGCTACACGATTTTTTCATTGTTGCGTTTTTTTCTTTTCTCATCTTAAGCTTCACTTTTTTTGTTTTTCGAATTTTCTTCGCCTTTGCAACACTTTTTTTTTCGTCCTTCCAGTTTCATTTATAAAATTTTAATTTTCTTTTTTAACACTTTAAATTTTTTTTTCGCTTTCGTAATCATGCTCCCCTTTCGCTGACATTCATTGTATTTTCTTAAGCTGCATAACTTTGGTAGAAGATTTTCCCCAGCCGAAAGTAAAAGTTGGCATCACTCCCAAGAGACAAATCACTTTGATTTCGTGTGCGTTCACCTTTTTTTGTTCCAAGTCATGCGTCGGTTTACCTTGGTTCTTTCGCATTTTCTTTTCTTCTTCATTCGACTTTTCGCAGTTTTTACACGTCGTATTCTCAAAGCGTGCGCTGCATAAAGCGTGTAAAAATTATGAAACAAGAACCTAGCGCACGAATAAAGCGAAATAAAGTAAAACAAAAGGGATCGCAAAAGAGTTTTTACCTTGGAATTATCGTTAATCCCCCAAGCGTGCATTGCATATGTCTGAACAAAAAAAAAAAAAAAAAAAGGTAAAAAATTGTGTCCAGACAAAAAGTTTTGAGAGTGCGTTACCGACAAAATCCCTAAAAATAGCCAATTGTCTACAAAAAAAAGGCTAGTGGCATGATGTGTGAACTTGTCTTTACGTTGTATAGTATCAGATCGAATAGCACTGACCAAAACTAATAAGTCCAAGAATCGTTATGGAAAAGTTTCGAAAAGTACTATACTGTCGTAATGAACGAATTATTGAGTAAATATCTAAAGGTATCAATTACACTATGCAACAGCCAAATCTCCCAGTGAATGTCAGTAAACTTATGCAGGATATTACGAGGAATATTTTTGTAGAAAATTTTAACCCTAAATGTGGGGGGGGGTCAAAATGACCCACATGTAAGGTTCTTAGAGGGTTAAAATTTTCTACAAAAAAACCGAAAAAAATAGGCAAAAACGCATTTTAGTAATTTATCAATGAATTGTATACAACTTTTGCATTTTGCCATCGATTTTTTTAAGTGGTATCTTATTTTCTTCACAAATATATAGTCTATGATACAAAAACAAAAAAAAAAATTATAAAAAAGTTATTTCTTCTTGTATAAATCTGCAGTTGATTTTGATTTTTTGTTAATTTTTTCGAAAAAAAAAATGTTTTTTTTTAGAAATCAATTTATTTCGCCGAAACTAACAAACCAACCAAAAAATGATGTAATTATTATTTGTAGGTAATTTAATTACCTTTAATATAACATATAATACGTTTGAATACAATCATCAGTTCTTGAGATATTTGTATTTAAATGAAACTATCTTTTTTTTTGGTCCGAAAACCGAAAATGACCGATATCTCGAAAACGACATGAAATAAAAAAGAAATAATAACTGGAAAATAACAAAGAAGTATAAAATTTCAAAACTGTGGACATAGTCAAACAATAACGAAAAAATCCAAGAATGTCAAAAACGTTAGTAAATGTGAAAAGTTGAAATTTTTTTAAAAAATAACAAACTGGAATGTCTCAAACTTTTAAAATTTTTTGAAAATTTCGTAAAACACCTTAGGAAATAACGTCGGAAAATATTTTGAAAATAACGCCAAAAAATCTACATACAAAATTCTGGTGTTGTTTTCATTTTGTTTTGTTTCTGGCGTTATTTCCTAGTCAATTTTTGATTTTATTTCCAAAATAAAATGGAAATAACGCCTGAATTTTGTATGTAGGGTAAGCCTGGGAGATGTGTCACCTCTGGGTCATATAGCACTCCTATCAATTGCAATAATTGCAGCTTTCATAGCATTCAAATATTGACACAGTTCATTTCAACTGCGCGAATACGGATTAAGTCAGTATAATTCGCAGACATAACACCCATTTACGAAATGGGGATTATGTCCGTGGGGTTTATGTCATGCCATCACCATAAAAAAAGGTTTTTTGAGATTTTCCGGGGGGGCTTGGAGTTTTCCGGAAAACACTTTTCGTTTTTGATGAGCTCGAAACTAGCTTGAATTTCGTGTGTCAAATGATATGAATGCCAAATATTTTGATGTGCTCGACTGGCTGATAAAATAAAACAAGCCCTAAAAAATTTTTTCGGATTTTCCGGGGAAATTTATGGTTTTCCGGAAAACACTTCATTCAAGGTCAGCTCGAAACTAGCAAGAAATTTCTGCGAAAAAAGATTTCATCGCTTACTTTTCCCGCAGATTCGTCTGGCTGAAAAAAATAAAGTTAGCCATAAAAAAAGTTTTTTGGAATTTTCCGGGAAAATCGGGAGTTTTCCGGAAAATGCTACTAGCTCAATATTAGCTCTAAAGGAGCTCGAAATTCCTGCGTTAAAAGATTTCATCGCTAACTCTTCCCGCGCATTCGTCTGGCTGAAAAAAATAAAATAAGCCATACAGAACAATTTTTCCGCTTTTCCGGAAAATGGAAAATTTTCCAGACAGCTCGAAATTACTGTTGAAAAGCTCGAAAGTAGCTCGAAATTCCCAACTCAAAAACATCGAAATTCGTCACACCTGTATGGCGTATTTGAATATCTAGACAAGGAAACTCGAAAAGTAAGAGTTCAATCGAAAAAGTTTAGAGGTCTATATGGGAACTGATGCTATTGTGATATACCTAATGTTTAAGTGGAATTTGAAAGAGAAACGTTAGGTCAATTTCAGCCAAATTTTTTTATGCTGATCATTGAAGTATTTGCTACAGAATAGGGGAGATGTGTGTACCTTGGTCCAAGTGTACCTTGGTTCGAGTGTCGGTTGCCACTCAACAGTTGCACGTGTACGATAATGTTCTTCTACGGTATTTTCCACTCATACCGGCGACTCATATTAGTAAACTTCAGACCGTCAAGCTGTATTCACGTATAAAAAGTGACGGAAAAAGTGTTTTTTGTGTGTAAGAATTTGTTTTTGGAGTGAACTTCGAAACGTTTTGTGAGAAACTTACTTGAAATATTTCAGTTTTACAACATCAGGAAAGAAGTTTAGTTATTATTTTAAGCTCTTTTAGTGTGATTTAGATGTATTATCACTAATATATGTTATGGGTGTTGACAGCTTTTAAAACATACTGTCTGTGTGTACCCTGGACCTATGCTTATTGACCAGCGAGCCTTTTTTACGGGCAACCAGGAAGCCAAAATCGGCTCTCAATACAATACTATTATTATTATTTACGTGATAAATGTATTTATTTGCAACTATTTTCGTTTAATTAATTGTTTTTTACTAAATGCACTTTTTTGTGTTATTATTGTTGTTTATGATTATTTTTTTTTTTTTTATTGAAAAAAATATTACTTTTGACTTCATAATAAATAGTTCTTTCATAATTTCTTACCTATACAATGCCTTCTCTTTAATTTTTAACAGACCAAGGTACACTTGCATGGTGTACCTTGGTCCGTTTGAGATTGCAACGGAAAAGGTAATATTTCTACTCAATGGTAAGACATAGAAATATCATTGTCACGTCATTTGATGCTGCAAGCATTGGGGAAATATATCTTAATGAAAAAGCTAAAGAATCTTTTTTGGAAAATCCAGCACACTGAAAAAACTGAAAAGCGGACCAAGGTACACACGCCTCCCCTATATTTCAATAAAATGTGTGCAACTTCATTAAAAAAAGTTTTTAGCAAAATCTGAAAAAAGTCAAAAAAGCTGTTTTCAAAAAGTTGGCAGGTAATGTGGTATATTTGATGGCGCAATTTGGTAAATATACTGATCAGTACTTGTAAAGTGGGCTGGTAATGTTGTGTATATAAGTAGGGTAATGTGGTATACTTAACCATACAACCAAATATAAAGTTTGAAAGGTATGAAATAAGTTCATAATAACATTTACATTGATTCTCAAACTCATAGTTCTTATTGAAAAATAAACAGCCATCAAATAATGTTAAGAATATCAAGAAATGTTCATATGCCACATTAGCGAATCCGGACTGTACCACACTGGCCAATTTTTAGAAATAACAAAATTGTAAAAATTATATTGGAAACTTTGTGAATTTACATAGTTCAACACTTAGTTCGCAATATTTTGCACTTACCTTAATTGAATATAAATTGAACTTCACCAAAAAGCTACTTTTTCTTTGCAAAATATTTTTGCAAAAAATGCGCAAAATTACATCGACCACACGCGATTTACGTTTCGTTCAACTGACATCGGAAAAATTCTGTTTGGTCCATGACAGCAACACATCCCAGGTTTTTCATGTTGTCTGACAGGATAAAAGCAGTGACGCTCGCAGGTTCTTTCCCAAATCGGAGATATGCGACCATACCACATTGAAAAACTATACCACAATAGCATCAGTTCCACTATTTTAAGAAAAGTTATGGTTATTATCAAAATCGTGTAAGCCAATGGGTTTTGAAACCATTTCATCCGATTTCATAATGCAAGTTTTAAGAAACGACATTCATATTTACATTCTTTTTCTTTGCAGATTATTTTTTGTTTTTTTACCGTATGCTGCCTACTGCGAGTTACAAAACAAAACACATTTTAGCAGCCTCTGCTTGCAATATAGTGAACTTTCGGCAGTATAGTTAAATTACAACTAGTAAGGGTGTAAAATTTGGCCTGGCCAAACATTATATACCCTACACTGCAGTATTTTTAAAATTTTGCTCATATGGGAGGTGCTACGCCCTCTTGTCCGAGTTCACCCAGTTTTTGTTCAGAGCTTGCATTTATAGGTTTTACTGTCTGAGTGAAAAACGTTTTTAGTATAGAGTTTTGAAGCTTTTGCTTACATAGGAGGTGCCACGACCTCTTGTCCGAGTTCCTCCAGTTTTAGCTTACACTCAAAAAAAAAATATTGTTTACCTACCACAAGTGATATATATGGAACTACTTTAACACTTGCGGCAAATAATATTAATCTTTTGAATCAAATACTTTAAGTGTTTGAAATTAAAAAAAAAAAAAAGTTATCGAATGACCGCACCACGGTTCGAACCTAGGACCTTCTGACTGTTAGACTGTAGCTTATCCTGTACACCACAGACGTATGTTACAAATAAGTATACAATATGTATTCACTATTTAATATTCGAATGCTTCATTGTGTATTTAATTTCAATTTAATTAAACAAAAGTAAATAAATTAAAAAAAAGGAAAATGCAGAAGTGAACTAAAAAAAATATAAAATAAAAAAATAAAATAAAAAAAATTGAAAAAAAAATTACCCACACTGGGATTTGAACCCGCGCCGATGGATGCCAAATATTTTTATGATTAGTCGCAAGCGATAAAAAGATTTGGTTGCAACAATTCGTGAAATAGCTCGTCGAAGTTACAGAAATTTTTCCGACGCTGCAAATACTTATCACTTGAGACAAAAGATAAATGTTTGCTTGAAATAATAAGTGTTTGTTTCAAATATTCGATAATTTGCCGCAAATACCTTCCAAGCAATCTTTTTTCTGAGTGTAGAGCGTGCATTTATAGTCTTTAGTATTTGATGGAAGTTTGGTTGGATTATCTCAAAAAACTTTCAGTATAGCATTTTGAAACTTTTGCTCATATGGGAGGTGCCACGCCCCCTTGTCCGATTTCACCCAATTTTTGTTGAGAGCTTTCATTTATGATTTTTAGTGTTTGAGTCAAATTTGGTTCTAATATCTCATAAAACGCTTTCAGTATAGCGTTTTGAAGCTTTTGCTTATATGGTAGGTGCCACGCCCTCTTGTCCGAAATTGCTCAGTTTTTTCTCAAAGCTGGTGCTTGCAGTTCTAAGTACTTATGCTTATTTTGTGAAAAATAAAAATACTCCTAAAATTGCATTTTGAATATATTTTTTGTATGGGCGGTAGGCGTGTCCGTTGACAGATTTCGCTCATTTTCAATCCCCCGATCTATCTTTGGCGACGAAGGCAGTGTACCAAATTTCATTCAAATATCTTGCTCAGTTTTCCCAAAAAGTGTATTTCAACATACAGCCAGCCAGGCATCCAGCCAACCACCCAGCCAGCCAGCCAGACGGACATGGCTATATCGACTCAGGAGGTGACGCTGATCAAGAATATATATACTTTTCTATATCTGCCACGCCTCCTTCTCCGCGTTACAAACGGAAGGACAAAGTGAATATACCCTGGGTGTAGGGTATAAAAATTAAGGTAAATAATATACTTCTTCACAAAACAACCAATTGAGATTTAGTTTTTAAAAAGTTTCCTTTCCTTACATTTTTGTCAGTTAATTCTTATCATAAAAACAACATTTTTACTTGAAAATATTATGTGGCTAATTTGTGGTGCGTGTGTCCTTGAGTCAAATGCTTAGTTGTTGCCAAGAACACCTCAGATAACAAAGTTTATTGTTGTAATATAAATAGCTTTGCAGAAGACTTGTATGTTTAAGATGTGCTTATGTACATAATTATGTTTTGAGAATACTAGAAAAATTGATTTAAATAGTTCAAAGTACAATCCTGTCTCTTCAATTAGAAAAGTACTTGCCGTACTAAAATACGAAGAGCTTAATTGAAGTACAAACTCAAAAGTATGAGTAAGACCTAACAGGAATTATTTAGTCAAAGTTCAAGAAAGAAATAAATATTTAATATTCAAAGTTTAAATGTAACCACAAAACCACATAAACATACACACACACTATATAGACGCAAATACATGCATAGAAAGCAGTCAAACACTGGAGTAGACTCAAAGCCATAAAGAGTCTGAACAACTACGTATAGAGCGTTAGTAACATGCATAACATACAAATAAAAACAAAAAATAACATAAATATAATTGCAACAACAATTACAAAATATAATAAACAATTTAATACATTAAATACCCAAGGGGAAAAATTTCAAGCGCTTCTTAACCAAGCACTTTTAAAGCACTTATTCCCATAGAAATTTAGAAGCACTTACACAATGATTTTTTGCAAAGCTGCAGTAAGCATTTAAATATCAAATTCTGTTTCGAAAAATATGTTGTGAGTAGCATTTTAAAAAAGAGTGCAATTATCGTTTTGTATTGTTTGTCATTTGACGTAACCAGTTGTCTCTTTATGCAATACATTGAGACCAAAAAAGTGTCAATTGTCTTCTAATGCATTACATTCGGACCAGAAAAAGACCATTTTTTTTTTCTTTGTTTTATTTATAAATTTCAAAAAATTTAATTTAATGTACAAAATTTACACAAAAACGTCAATAGGTTTCATAGACGAGTGTACTAAAGAGTTTCATATATATTTTTGAGCATTTTGTTCCCGGTTCGAATCTCAGTCCAGATGAAAATTTTTCTTTTGTATTTTTTTTTTTTATTTTATACCACGGTTATGTTGGACACATGCTTTATTCTCCGCTCCGTAGACTTTTCAGATTAATTGTGTACAAATAAAAGGAAGCCTTAAAAATTGGAATTGAAAATAAACGAGTGGAGGATTTGAGCCCGGGCAGCACAGGTCATTAGACCGATACACTATCGTTTACTCTATTTCACAATCGAAGAACTACCAACCAGTACAAGGTCATTAATGTTGTCAATTTCACTGACACCCTCAATACATAATTGAATCACTTTTGGTACAAATAACGGATTATGCGTTACATTTGGACCAATTTCCATACAAATGATCGACTTTGCATTACATTTTGACCATTTTTGTTACAATTTATAATTTAAGTGAATTTATTATACACAGTAAAAAGTGATAGTTTACTTTTGATTCCATTCGGTATTGATTTTAAGCTGCTTTGGTATTAAATTCAAAATTTATTCCAAAAAAGGTTGAAATTTATTCCGGTAGGTTTTAATTTTATCACAAAAAATATTTACTTTTAAACCGTTTAGTTTTTTAAATTTTTTAATACCAAAGTGGCTTAAAAACAATCCTAAAATAACTTTAAATTCAAAAAACTAATCATTTTTAGTTTTAAAATAAGTCCAAGAAAAGTATTAAAATATTCTCTGCGCCAATTTTAATACTTTTGGTTTGAAACTAATGCCATCAAAGTTTTAATTTAGCTTGGAGAGACTTTTTAGTTTTAATATTTGAAAAACTTTATTTATCAAAAGAGCATAAAAAAAGAACGAGAACAAAATAACAAAAAAAAAAAAATTTCTTTTTCAATTGTTTAAATACAAATTTCACACAACTACGTCAATACGTTTGATAGCCGAGTGAGCAAAAGACTTCGTAATTTATGTACACAAGATGTTGTACCCTTGGTTCGAATCTCTGTATGGATGGCTTGTTTTTTTTTTTTCAATTAAATTAAAAAAATTTTTTTTTTTTTTTTCATTTTTCTCCCTCTCTTTATGTATTCCAAAATAATTTAAAATTAAAACTTTTTTTGGCATTGTTCTATATAAATGCTTTTTTTGGTTTTAAAATTAAACTAAAATTTTTACTGTGTAGTGTTAGGTGTAGTTCATTTTATTAAATAACAAAATAACTAGACCAAAGATGGGACTATTGAGACAATTGTCTACGCTGGTCCTACAAGAAATAAGTTTCTAACTATTACACGGACGGTCCTTGGTTTAAATGCTACTGCGGCCAGTTTGTTTAATTTTTTTTTTTTTTTTATTGAAAGAACGCTTACTGTCGCATTACAAATAAGCGTTTCAAAATACCTTTTTCCGTAAAGCTGCGGTTAGCTTCAGAACGCTGACATCCAAGCACATACAATGTTGAAAAGATAGAATAGTTTTTACGAAGCGGAAGCGCTTCTTTTCCCTTGGGTACGTATTTCTATCTATGTGTGTGTGTCTCTGTATTAGAAAATGAGCAAAACGGAAGAAGTTCAAAAATTTAAACATCCATAATTTATTACTAAAAATACACACAACCGCAGAAATGAAAAATGAAGAGAAAACGAGGCAACATAGCGAAGCATTAGCACACATACTCATCATTCACACACACACACACATCCAGTCTGCACATTTAATGCGCACATACACTCACACATTAATTAAATATAATAAAATTCAATGCTGCCAACACTTGTTTGTTTGTCGACGACGCTTTTCAATTTTGTTTATTTATTTGTGTGAGGATTACAAACACACACACGATTTCAAATACGTACGCTTACACTTGATTGTCGTTATCGTAAGATGGGCGACTCATTAGGAAATGTAATTCAAAAATCTCTCATTAAGCGATAAAACATAAGTGTAAGTCTTATGTACAATTTTTAGTTCCTCCTTTTACGAGTTTTGATTCATATGCTAAAGAACAGGATTATTCGAGAGCCCTTTTGTGATAATGCCCAAACTATTAAAGGGGTTTTCTAAAAAATGCCCAGAAAAACCTCTAAAACAGTGATGTCCAAAGCCTCATCTCATCTTCCCTCTCCTCTAAAAGCATTCAATGAGCTTTTATACGTTGACAAAGTGCGCTTGTAATGAGTTTGGCTATTACTGCTTTCTAAAATCACCCAGTATGTGTGTTGAGGCTAAGAAAATGAATGATTCCATTGTTAATCTAATCACTTGTTCGCTGTAAGATCGTCAAAACTCAAAATAATTAAATGAGAATATCGAGATAAGTACGAAAAAATAACCGCCAATTGTTTTTTGTTTTATGTTGTATAAAAAAATAAAACCGAAAAAATTGACACATGTATTTTGAGTTCAGACAAAAACTCGGCAAAGAATTGTGATAATCATTGGTAACACTTTGAATATTTCTCACTGGGTGTTTTGCTAAGCAGCTTCTTCTCGTATCCTACTCTGAGTAAATGTTTCTCTTACTCTTTACGCTTACATATGTATGTACGACTATGTTTGTATGTAGATGTGTGTTTGCACAAGTGTTTGCTTCTACACTTTTAACTTTGTATGTGACGTTGCTTAAGTTATTTGTTATAAAATCTAGCAGTAATTATTGGTAAAGTAGAGTTTAAGCTGTGTTGTTATTATGTATATATGTATGTATATGTAGTGACTATAGCAAAAGGAATAGCAACAATAACAACAGCAGCAACAACAATTCAGTAGCATCCTTTTGCAATCAGGATGAAATGTTGAGGATAGACATTAGCAGCGCTTATAAAGACATCAACTTACAACAACAACACAACAAACGAAGCGATGCGGCGTTGAGTGAAAGATTCTTAAAATGTTGCTGATATTTAGTATAGAGCATTAACGACAACAACAGCAACAGTAGCAACAACAACAACAATAGCAACAATGAAATATATAAAGTGACATCAACAAGAAAACGGAGTAGAAGAAATCAATTAAATTTCAGCATTATGTGGATAATAAAAGTTATAATTTCCATTTTGAGGGCGAAAATTAAAAAGAGGAATACTTACTGTCTCAATTGATTTTAAAGACCTTACTTGCAGAAGCACTAATTCCACTTATATTTGTGATTTTGTTCGAGGCCAATCTCGCTTGTACGATTGCTTTTCTATAAATTTCCAAAATTTCCTATGGAGCCTTAGGCCCTTAGCAAAAGTTCAATCCAGTTCGTACCAATTCATGACATTTAATTTTCTATCACTCATCCGGCTCCACGATGTTTCGGGTCCTGTTCTGATTCAAAATGCTGATCGAAAAATAATGTTTTCTTACCGAATGGCAAACTATATTAACGGGAGTATGATTGGTAAAAATTTACCTTTGAGATTCGAAATCGTGTGGTGATAACAAATCCTTCATATTCACTTCAAGCAGAAATTTACGATGGGTTGTATTCTACGCGTCTCGCATCTCTCACATCTCATCTCTCATCTCTTATCTCTTATCTCTTATCTCTTATCTCTTATCTCTCATCTCTCATTTCTCATCTCTCATCTCTCATCTCTCATCTCTCATCTCTCATCTCTCATTTCTCATCTCTCATCCCTCATCTCTCATCTCTCATCTCTCATCTTTAATCTCTAATCTCTAATCTCTCATCTATCATCTATCATCTATCATCTATCATCTATCATCTATCATCTATCATCTATCATCTATCATCTATCATCTATCATCTATCATCTATCATCTATCATCTATCATCTATCATCTATCATCTATCATCTATCATCTATCATCTATCATCTATCATCTATCATCTATCATCTATCATCTATCATCTATCATCTATCATCTCTCATCTCTCATCTCTCATCTCTCATCTCTCATCTCTTATCTATCATCTATCATCTATCATCTATCATCTATCATCTATCATCTATCATCTATCATCTATCATCTATCATCTATCATCTATCATCTATCATCTATCATCTATCATCTATCATCTATCATCTATCATCTATCATCTATCATCTATCATCTATCATCTATCATCTATCATCTATCATCTATCATCTATCATCTATCATCTATCATCTATCATCTATCATCTATCATCTATCATCTATCATCTATCATCTATCATCTATCATCTATCATCTATCATCTATCATCTATCATCTATCATCTATCATCTATCATCTATCATCTATCATCTATCATCTATCATCTCTCATCTCTCATCTCTCATCTCTCATCTCTTATCTCTCATCTCTCATCTCTCATCTCTCATCTCTCATCTCTCATCTCTCATCTCTCATCTCTCATCTCTCATCTCTCATCGCTCATCTCTCATCTCTCATCTCTCATCTCTCATCTCTCATCTCTCATCTCTCATCTCTCATCTCTCATCTCACATCTCTCATCTCTCATCTCTCATCTCTCATCTCATCTCATCTCATCTAACCTTATCTCATCTCATCTCATCTCATCTCATCTCATCTCATCTCATCTCATCTCATCTCATCTCATCTCATCTCATCTCATCTCATCTCATCTCATCTCATCTCATCTCATCTCATCTCATCTCATCTCATCTCATCTCATCATCTCATCTCATCTCATCTCATCTCATCTCATCTCATCTCATCTCATCTCATCTCATCTCATCTCATCTCATCTCATCTCATCTCATCTCATCTCATCTCATCTCATCTCATCTCATCTCATCTCATCTCATCTCATCTCATCTCATCTCATCTCATCTCATCTCATCTCATCTCATCTCATCTCATCTCATCTCATCTCATCTCATCTCATCTCATCTCATCTCATCTCATCTCATCTCATCTCATCTCATCTCATCTCATCTCATCTCATCTCATCTCATCTCATCTCATCTCATCTCATCTCATCTCATCTCATCTCATCTCATCTCATCTCATCTCATCTCATCTCATCTCATCTCATCTCATCTCATCTCATCTCATCTCATCTCATCTCATCTCATCTCATCTCATCTCATCTCATCTCATCTCATCTCATCTCATCTCATCTCATCTCATCTCATCTCATCTCATCTCATCTCATCTCATCTCATCTCATCTCATCTCATCTCATCTCATCTCATCTCATCTCATCTCATCTCATCTCATCTCATCTCATCTCATCTCATCTCATCTCATCTCATCTCATCTCATCTCATCTCATCTCATCTCATCTCATCTCATCTCATCTCATCTCATCTCATCTCATCTCATCTCATCTCATCTCATCTCATCTCATCTCATCTCATCTCATCTCATCTCATCTCATCTCATCTCATCTCATCTCATCTCATCTCATCTCATCTCATCTCATCTCATCTCATCTCATCTCATCTCATCTCATCTCATCTCATCTCATCTCATCTCATCTCATCTCATCTCATCTCATCTCATCTCATCTCATCTCATCTCATCTCATCTCATCTCATCTCATCTCATCTCATCTCATCTCATCTCATCTCATCTCATCTCATCTCATCTCATCTCATCTCATCTCATCTCATCTCATCTCATCTCATCTCATCTCATCTCATCTCATCTCATCTCATCTCATCTCATCTCATCTCATCTCATCTCATCTCATCTCATCTCATCTCATCTCTCATCTCCCATCTAGAGGTGCCGATGGTGCCCTTGTTTCAATAAACAACCAAAAGCCTCAAAACACAGAAAATTCAATGACACACAAATAACCTAATGCGAATAATATCGCACATACACTACAATAACAAATACCACCACTTAATTCACACACACTCTGAAAGCAGCACTTCAATGAGAACTTCAATTGCGAATACAGTGCCAAATAAGTGGCACTCAATTCTTATATTTTGACAGCGAGTGTCATGCAATAAATTTGGATATTTTACTTGCAGCATCCACACTCAGAGATAACTCCCAACCTCCAGAACACATAGCTTTCCTCAATTGCCGTGGTACTTAGTTTCTTTGCTTTGTTTTACTCAAAATTAAATTGTGCATAGACCAAATTTCTGCAATAGCGGAAGACAGCAACAGCAGACGTGACACTGCCATTAGAACTTTGCAAAAGATATCAGCTGTTCCCCATCACCAACTCTTTGTGGTACTTTCATTTCAAATATGCAAATGAAGTTGCCGAATAGGCGTTTTCTTCCTCCGTCTTTTTTTTATGTTTTCACATTTTAAATTAAACCAAAGTCGTTTATAATTTTATACGATTTTCACTGGACATTTTTCTTGCATGATATATATATTTTATTGCACTCAAATGTTGCACTGTGTGTGTTGTTAATTTATGCTCTGTGAGACGACAGTTGTGTTAAGGGAAATCTCTTCAGAACGATAAATTTTTCGTTGTTGGTAATAAAAAATGAATTGGAAACGTAATTCTAAAACATTTCCTTCCAATTGTCTGCGTATGTCCGTCTGTTGGAGGGAATTTATTACATGCGAATTTTTCAATTTGAGAAAATGATTTATTTATGCCAATGTAAAAGCTTAGCAGGGAAGTAAGTGTTTCGATTTGAAATTGGATTTATGTTTTGGTTATTGAAATTTTTATGCACAAAAATTTGATTTTTATTTTCATCAAAAAATATGAAAATTCTATGACTTAGCGAAATTGATAAAAACTTCCATTATAGTAAGTTAGGGTAATGTGGACTATGTGGGTAATGTGGTGCACCCTTTTATTTCCCCTATATAACAATTCTGGTTATTTGTGCATATTAAAACTCAAAAAACATACTTTTTACGCTCTTTTGCTTTTCTGTTATGCTCCTTACACGTGTGCAATTTCTTAATATAAGCTGTGAGGTCAAATTGACTTTCTTTAGTACGTACTGAATAGCTAAATAATTTCCTCAGAAATCTGTTTTCTAAAATTCAAATAACTCTAATGCATTTGTGGAGCTATTATTCAACGAAAAAAATGCATAAGCACATCTGATTTTACATTGCTTTTATATATTTAATGATAATTTCAAAAAAGTCATGTTTTCGGGTAATGTGGCCTACCCTATATAATTTAACGCTGATTACTATTACACCTTAAAAGACTAATTACATGTGTGGGATACCCGAGTTTGAGTAATATGGTGCAATATTTTACGTATGATTCGGTATTCCTTATGACTTATTCATTTGTTAGTATGAATTTGGTTTATCTTATTAAAAAATTTTCTTTAATAAGCCTTTACAGCTATTTTATAGCAATTATAATCTAAAGTAATACAACTCGACTTTTAGTTAACAAAAGTTGCGAATAACGGTGCTACTTTAGGAAATGGACAGGGTGATCCACATTACCCAACACTTTTCTTTTTCAGCTATTTTTAGGTACTGTCAATTTATCTGGCCTTACGCTTGAAGAAGTTAATATTTCAGTTTATAAATTATATAATAGTAAAAACAATAGAATAACTAATACTAATTAATTGACCAAACTAACCTACTACCATTACTTTGGTAGAAATTGGCGAAAATGAAAAAAGGTAGCCACATTACACTAACTTACTCTATCATTTTATTGTAATAATCTTAATTTAAACTTGATAATAAATTCTTTATTATTTAATAATTTCTTTAGTTTTTAATAAAATCAACAAATTAGCTATCAAACAAGCATGGAACAGCTAATATCGTTGGTGCAATGTGCAATGTGTTTTAGTAAAAACACCAACAAAATTACAATAACAAAGCAAAATACATAAAGGAAAAACAAAAAAAAAAAAAAAAAAAATGATGATGAGGAATTGACTTATTATAGTCAATTTTGACCTGTGGTGGGTCCCGAAACTAGTAACGCAAACCAGCCTTCCGATACATTTTTTTGCTTTTTTTATTTATGTGTATTTTTGCCTGGTTTTTTGTGTTTTTATACCCTACACCCAGGGTATATTCACTTTGTCCTTCCGTTTGTAACGCAGAGAAGGAGGCGTGGCAGGTATAGAAAAGTATATATATTCTTGATCAGCGTCACCTCCTGAGTCGATATAGCCATGTCCGTCTGTCTGGCTGGCTGGCTGGGTGGCTGGCTGGCTGGCTGGCTGGGTGGCTGGCTGTGTGTTGAAATACACTTTTTGGGAAAACTGAGCAAGATAATTCAATGAAATTTGGTACACTGCCTCCGTCGTCAAAGTTAGCTCGGGGGATTGAAAATGAGCAAAATCGGTCAACGGACACGCCTACCGCCCATACAAAAATTATATTCAAAATGCAATTTTAGGAGTATGTTTCACGACAATGCAACCACAATACATATAAGTACTACGAATTGTAAGCGCAAGCTCTGATAAAAATTTGAGCGAATTTGGACAAGAGGGCGTGGCACCTCCCATATAAGCAAAAGCTTCAAAACGCTATACTGAAAGCGTTTTTTGAGATATTCGAACCAAATTTGACTCAGACACTAAGAATTATAAATGAAAGCTCTCAGCAAAAATTGGGTGAAATCAGACAAGGGGGCGTGGCACCTCCCATATAAGCAAAAGATTCAAAATGCTATACTGAAAGAGTTTTTTGAGATAATCCAACTAAATTTCACTCTGACACTAAAAACTATAAATGCAAGCTCTGAACAAAAACTGGGTGTACTCGGACAAGAGGGCGTGGCACCTCCCATATAAGCAAACTTTTCAAAATACTGCAGTGTAGGGTATTTATTTTTTGGCCAGGCCAAAATTTACACCCTTACTAGTTATTGTTGTTTTACTCAAAAACACTGAACAGTAAGCTCCGACCATCAATGTATTTTCATTGTTGGTAGCTAATAATAAAAAAAAAATGGCTTTTTATTGGAAGGCTGGTTTTCGTTGCGTTTCAATATCACTACCATCATATCATCAGACTCATTTGCCGACATCGAAAAGAACTTGACAGGCATATTATATTTAACCTTTTGCATAGTTTTATTGAGAATCACAGCAGAAGGTATGTTGTTACTCGTTAATTTTATACTTTTCTTGCATAGCGCCTTCGCTTGCAAGTTTATTTGGCGAGACGAAACGATGTAGCCAGCGCGATTCAAATGTTTTTCACCGTGCTCTGTGAGATTTTGTGATTCTAGTTGTTATGGAAAGGCTGATTGTCGTTATGTTTCAATATCACCACAATCATATCATCAGACTTATTTGCCGACATTTAAAATAACTTGACAAGCATACTATATTTAACCTTTTGTTCAGATTTGTTGAAAATCCCAGCAAAAAGCTCTATCTCAAACAACAATGCCATTTGATCCATGCTTCTTTGGTACCCAACAATATAAATCATGAACTGTTACAAAAACAACTAAAAATCAACTTAACTTCATAGTAATCATGTTTTTTGTACGAAGATATAAAGATTTTCTAATTCTGGACATTACTGTATCTCACTGCAGCCGAAAAGAACATATAGAACAACTTGTCATGTGAAAACAACACAGTGAACTACATTAAAGGGGACTTCCCCTCAGCACTGGTTTTTACATAAATAGCTATACAAATATATCAAGTATTTAAGACTTTATCGGTAATAATAATAAATAATAGTGGATTTTTCAATAATCAGATCAGATTTCCTTTTTTACGACAATTACTTCTGTCATAAATTTTCCAAAAATATTGCCTAGCTCAAGTCTAATGACAATTAGCTATTTCAACAAATCTGATAATTATTACAAGTTAAGTAATCGCTCAAATAATACTTCTTAGTTCGTAAGTATTTCATAATCGTATGAAAAAAATGATAACAGTAACAACGATAAGCCCAGTTTAAATGAAGTGTGCGAAATTCGAGAAATTTCTGCAAAAATTTTTTTTTTTTTTTTTTTCTTTAACTTTATATTTATACCAATTAACCCTGACGTCAGATATAAAGAAAACTTTAATATTTGGTCAAAAAAAAAAAAGAGTTTGATGTTCCACGGAAAAAATAATTACTTTCGTATCCTCCTAAGTGAAGAATACCTTTCAATTCGGAAGCCCGTGGCTAGATCACCATTACACCGTATAACATACAAAAATTAAAGCCCAAGGATGGCAGGTTGACTTCGTTGACTTGAGCACTTTTCAACAAAACTGGCCTTCACTCCGTCTGATTTAACCCTTATGGAAATTTTTCTGTGGGGCTTTCTCAAATCTAAAGTTTACACCAATAGACTAACTTCTCTAGCACATTTGAAAGAAAAAATCCATCACGGAATGGCAGTCATCACAGAGTCTATCCGCCGAGACATCATAAGAAATTTTGGTGTTCGAATAAATGAGCGCCGTAACTGCGAGGGTTAATATTTGGACAATATACTTATAATATTGTAAAAATAAATTATGTTGGTACATTTATAAATAATAAACACATTTTCGATAAATGGCTTACTTCTTTTGTAATTGGTCCATTATATATTAACTTTCTTTTGAGACACCCTTTATAAGTTTCACTTTTCCTTCACTAAAAGATGGCATAATAAAACTCAACTCACTGAAATTCAATAAGTTTTTGAAGTTTATTTAATTCAAATTAATAGCATTTCTTCGGTTAAACATTCTTATTTGTATAAAAATTAAAACCACAAAGTCATTTGCATTCCAAAAAAAAAGAGTGTAAAGTGATTTATTCCATTTTGTGGCCAGATTAAAAAGAACAATGACAATGACAACAGCAACAAATTAAAAGGTACAGCTTAAGTAAATGCTTAATTGGTTGCTGATATACTGCCCACGCGCACATACACACACAAAAAATTGTTAACCTGCCCAAGGGGAAAAGAAGTGCTTCAAAAACCCTTCTGAAGTGCTTCTTTTTCACCAAAAAGCGCTTCCGCTCCGTAGGAACTTTTCTTTCTTTTTTACATTGCAAGTCATAGGATGAAAGCGCGCTTAAGCTTACCGCAGCCTAACTTTAAAAGGCCTTTTAAACCGCTTATTTGTAATGCTGCGTTAAGCGTTTTCAATAAAATTAAAAAAAAAAAACTGCCAGCACCAGGATTTGAATCCACGACCCCGTTCGTGCGATAGATAGCAACATTGAAAATTTATTAAATTTGTATATTAAGCAAATGTTGTCCAAACAGAATTTGATATTCGAATGATTCCTAAAGCTTTACATAGAATCATTATGTAATCAGTTTCAGAAAAAAGAAAATAGAAAAGCGAAATAAAAAAATGTTGAATAAAAAATATTTTAATAAAAATGAAAATCATGCAAAAAAATACAAATAAAAAAGTAAAAAAAAATTTTCCGGGCTGGGTTCGAACCCATGTTGTTCTTACTGCAGCCTCACAAATCATTGTTTAAGAGACAAGAGATTTTAAAGTGCTTGGATCAGAAGCGCTAGAAATTTTTCCTCTTAAGTGGTTACTTAAATGACCACGAGGGGGAATTAAATGACTTGACTCATTTTTTCCGCTTCGTTTGGTGAGATGAAAAAAAAAAAATTTAACACAAATTTAACCAACTAACAATTCGCTTTGGTTTTAATAATTTGCATTTTAATGTTTAAAGTTTTTTGCTATGAACCAACAATTACCGTGAAAACTAACTGAAGCCCTTATGATAATTTTCCTTTCTAACGTTCAGACTAACTTCCGAAAAACGGAATTCGTTTTAAGACTAACGTTAAACAGAGCCTAATTCTGCGAAATTTGGCAGTCTTACAAAAAAAGTCCAAAGAAATTATTTAACGAAAATTTCGATATCAGTACCTACCCCCTGCCAAAAAGTTTCATCGCAATCGGTGATGATCTACCTTAAAAATGTATCGTTTTCACTTAGAAAGTTTGCCTATAATATGAGAAATTTAAGTTTCGACATTTTTTTGCGACACTTTTCGTTTCATCCCATCTCGCAAACCATAGAAGCTATTTTGAAGAAATTTTGTAGGTAGATATAAAAGCTGAATACCATTGATTGGTATTTTTCTGGGACACCAAAAGGTTCTCGAAGTAGACCTGAAGGCTTTATAGTCAAAACAAAGAATATCTAGGTATAAGTACGAGAAGGAAAACATCTATGGAGGACTATCAACTAGCCTTAACTGATTGGTATTGTGGTTTCCGAAGATCACCGAAGAAAATCCAGATACACAAGAGAAAAAATATCGATAACGGAAGGCTTCCGAATGCTACCAGAATGGTACAAAGTCAAAACGAAGAATACCTATGTAGATATATGGTGGACTATTAACAAATTTTAACTGATTCATTTCCTGGGACACCCGAAGGTAACTCGAATGATTCATAGTCAAAACGAAGAACATCTAATTACTATAGCTGAGTGAAATAGCCAATGACGGACTGTGAACAAGTTTTAATTGATTCAATTCCTGGGACATCCAAAGGATTCATAGCCAAAACGAACTAAACCTAGGTATACTAAAGGGAAAAGTCTATGGCGGATTATCAACAAACTTAAATTAATTATTTTTCTTGGAAACCCGAAGGTCACCCGGAGGCTTCATAGTCAAAACGACGAATAACTAGATATACCAGAGTAAAGATATTTATGGCGGTCCATCAAAAAGCTTTAATAGATTCATTGCTTGGGCACCCGAAAGCTTCATAGCCAAAAAGAAGAAGTTTATCATAGTCATAGAGTGAAAAAATTTGCTGTGACGAATTTTGTGGACAATATCTGGAACTATTTAACGTTAGTGGATGAGATGTGGTACAAATGTAAAAAGCATTGGGACAAATAATATTTTTGGAAAAAAGTGGCAATGACATGTCAGGACAAAGTTATGAATGACATTACTTTCGACCTTTTCAGAGTTGTATCTTATTTAGTAAGTAGCTTAGCAAAGGACCACATGTCATTACAAACTAAATTGTATATTCTTTTATTGTAACTTAAGTCAAAAACAATGTCGCCCGTTGTTATTGTCATTGCTACAGCACGCACAAGCTCAAAAGATTATTTTAAAGGACACTCTGAAGTGACCACCACTATATAGTAAGCATACACAAATGCACAAATACATGCGCGCAGTGAATTGCGTCCACTAGAGATTCGCGCTGTTGTTATCGCTACGCGCGATAGGCATTGAGTGATAAATTCGCAAACATGCTAACATGTTCGCTCGTATATCTTATTTGTATGTATGTGTATGTGAGTAAAGTATATGTGTGTTTGTTTGCACTTCTGAGTGAGGATTCATGTTCGCTGCCCCCTCGTGTATAATGATGTAAATTAAAGTGTTTTACAATTCGCAAGTTAAGTGCGCTCATAAATAATTTCGACGGTATATAGTGTTGGGTGCATGCAACTTAAATGTCCCAGTAGGAAAGAAAATCATAGTTTCTTATATAATATCATTTCTTACTTTTTATTAAGCGGCGACACTATTATCTCTTTGAACAAGCATAGCAATTGCCTGAAAGCATGCAATGATTATTTTGCATAAGGTTTGTGTCGTTGCTAAAGCAATTTATCGAACAGCATGTGCGCCAACTGAGAATGCAGTTCAGTGTCTGTTTGATCACAGTATACAATACTACTGTACTTACTTTAAATTAGTATGAATTTCGAGTACGTGGAAGAATTTTGTTAATTTTTTCACCCTATTTTCTTGAAATAATGACTTTTACCCAAGAATAAACAGACAAACAGTTGGACATGACTTTATCAACGCAAAAAGAGAAGCTGATCAAACATGTATATGAAATTCTATGTTTGCAATGCTTACACCTTTTCGCTTTACGAACAGAAGGACAAAGTGAGCGTATCCTTGATATGTGGCATAGTATTACGCATGGTAGTTTGGGCAAACTTACATACATATTCAAAACTTCAGTAGTTTATATTTTTGACAAGTTGGCATCAGCATTGAATGTCAAAATACTTTTAAATGTTTCATTTCAAATGAGTTGATTTCCACTTGGGCAATTCACGTGTATGTAGGTGCATGTGTGTGTGCATGTATGTCTGTATTATTGCACTTCCACCAGTGAGATAAATTTAAAATTTGATTAAGTAAATTCCGGAAGTTTTTATTGTATTTGTTTAAGTGTAAGCGTTTTCACTTTATTCTGTATATCCTGTTTGTCCTGTATTGGTATTTGTTTATAACCGTATGCGTATATGTACGTATGCGCTTATATATTTACTTTCATATTATGTTTAAATTAATGGATTTTTAATTGTTCGTGAATGAAAATTCGCAAATTTTTATTATTATTACGCGCACAATTGAGTTATCGCTTGGGAAGTATAAATATTCTCGGAAATTAACTATTTGACTCTGTCAATGCAAAGTTATTGTACCATTGTCCACTGAAATTCCTTATTTGCCAACATTTAATGGGATTTTTTATTGTAAGAACAAATTTGTAAAAATTAATGTGTTTCATTGAAATTGCTTCATTTTGTATTGAGAATATATATATAAAATATCCAGAAGTTGTATCACCGCCTCAGCACAAAATCTGGGATGGGTTCTTGCTCACGATAATCGTCAAGACCAAGACTGCTTTTCAGTTTTAGTAACTTATAGTTAATAGGTGTTTCACGGCTTCCGGCTGACAGACTTTGAGTTGTTTACCAATCACGTTTGGTCGTATTTGTATGTGATTTTTTGGAATGTGATAATCGCCAATGTTCGATTAATCGAACATAAACTTTGACTTATGTGCCATTCAGCTATGGCCGGGTGCAGAGTTTTAGATTGCAAAAGTTATTTTGATTCTTTGGCTATAAAATGTCATCACTAATTACACTGTTCGACAATTTCGAACTTTTTTAAAAATACATCAGAAAATCCAAAAAATTCTTAAAGTAGACCTTAAAAAAAATACCCGTTTCTTGCGGTTTTTCACCAGCACGTCACATTTATTTTTAATCGATTTTTAAAGTTTTTTTTCCACTGTACATGAAAAAACCAAAAATACCGCATTCTTGTGTTAAATCGGTAAATTTAACTATATGATACTTACATCTGAGGTGTATCATGAGTTGAGCAAACTTATGCAGGATATTTTTGTATAAAATTTTAACCCTGTTTAAACCCCACATGTGGGTCATTTTTGCCCTTTTCTTAAAAAGGTACAAAAATGACACCCAAAACAGATAATATTGAGTCAGTATGTACTACAGAAATATTTACTATAAAATTTCACTACTAGTTTTTAAACACGTAAAGGTCGAAATTTGAGCCCGAAACCCAAAAAATCGTTAAAATCAATTAGGACTTTTCACATTGCTTATTAATTACATCCCTGACGCGCTTAACTTAAGTTTAAAGAATTTTTCGTCTTTGGTAACTCTAAGTAAAATTTTTTGTAGGATATTTTTGCAAAATCTTTTAACCCATTGTAGCTCAGTTTAAGAAAAAGAGGTCAAAAAGACCCATAAAAACAAGATATAATGGTTTAATGTGTTCCAGGAAAATGATCCTTGTGTGATTACGTTATGATCTTGTGAGAACGAGCTTTGTCAAATTTGTAGTTTTTGAGTTTTACAGTGGGGTGAAATTTGGAATATATTTATTGTTAGAACTGCTTAATGATTTTAACGATTTTTTTGCTTTCGGGATAAAATTTTGCTTTTTTAGTGTTCAGCAACTAGTAGTGAAATTGTATAGCAAATATTTCAGAAGTGCAAACTGACTCAATATTCCCCTGTTTTAGGTGTAATTTTTGTACCTTTTTAAGAAAAGGGCAAAAATGACCCACATGTGGAGGTCAAATTGGGTTAAAATTTGCTACAAATATATTCCCCGCAATATCCTGCATAAGTTTGCTGAACACATGATACACCTCGAATGTAAGGATTATATAGTTAAATTCATCGATTTAACACAAGAATGCAGAATTTTTGTTTTTTTCATGAACAGTGGATAAAAAAACTTCAAAAATCGATTAAAAAAAATGTGACGTGCTGGGAAAAAACCACGAGATACGAGTATTTTTTTTTAATGTCTACTTTAAGAATTTTTTTGATTTTCTCATGTGTTCTTTTTGTGTTGAACGGTGTTATTAATATTAGTACATGGAGACCGATCACTGCTCGGTATACAATATAATCTGATCATTTCGAATCGGTGATTGTAGTAACAGCTTCTGTGGGCGGTGCCACGCCCCTTAACGAGTTTTCCCAATAACATAATATACCACACATTAATCACCGTAATTTGTGGTAATACGTCCTAAGCTTTCATCAAAATCGTTGAAGCCATTTTTGAGTAATATTAAATAAAAAGTTTCATTGCTAAAGAGTAGGTATGGCACTTTTTAAATCTTGCCTTATTTTTGCTTATTAAAAGATATTGGTGGTCGCCATGCATATATCAATTTTGGTAACAATATTTTATATAGTTTGCGAGATATACCATTAAACTTGATATACTTAAAAGGGAGGTGCCACGCTCACCAGCGATATTTTGCGCACTTTCAATTGAGGGGTGCCAAATAGCAAGTAGACTCTCCACAGTTAATTTCAAAAAGATTGCTTTATAGTTTTCCAGTTTTACAGCGTATTATATTTTTATGGCTGGAGCCACGCCCTTCAACGAGTTTTTCCAAAACAATGGCATATCACATATAAATCCTTGTTTTTAGTGGTAAAATCCTTTAAATTTTTATCGAAATTGTGTTAGTCGTTTTCGAGTAATATTGTACTAAAACTTTCAATATTAAAAAATGGGCGTGGCACTTCTTCGATGCCGCCTACTTTTAATTTATTTAAAAGACATTGGTCAGTTATACCTGTCTACCAAATTTCATTAAAATATGTAATACCATTTTCGCGAAATAACATTTACCGTGTTTTTATTGTATGGGAGGTGCAACGCCCACCAGCGGTAATTCACCCACTTTCAGTTAATAGGTGCCTTATAGCAAGTGGATTCCGTACAGTTAAATTCAGAAAGATTGCTTGAGAAGTTTCCTTTTTATAGCGTATTATTGTGGGCGGTGCCACGCCCTTCAACGAATTTTACTAACAAAGCCGCATACCACATATTAATTCTTGTTTCCACGGACAACATCTCCTAACTTTTCATTAAAATTGTTGGAGTCGTTTTCGAGCAATATTGAATCAAAATTTCAATGGTTAAAAAATGGGCAAGTCATTGATTAGCGTTATCCGTCTGCCAAATTTCATTAGAGTACCATGCATGGATTAGGAGATATGACCAGATCAAATTTAAAATTTAGGGCGGTGCCACGCCTCCTTGTGAAGATCTACAAGGTTTCATTAAAATCGCTTCAGTTGTTTTCGAGCAAAAGTTTGGCCACAGATATATACATAAACATACAATTTTATCTCGTATAAGAAGAGAAGATTTAAAGACAAGGTATATTGACTAGGAAAAATCATCCTGAAACTAATGGAGAGGGGTGGGAAAGTGGTAAATAATATGTTCGAATAGCCAAAAAATTAGAGTAATAAGGTACTAACTATCTTTTTGATGTCATGTACTTTCATAGTCCAAAAAACTATTGAAAATTAACAATTTTCAAGTTCGATTAATCGAATATAGCAGTTAAAAATGGATTAAAATGAGAAGTATGAGATTTTTCTTTCCAAAAGAAAAAAAGAAAAATTTCACCATAACTTTTAAACTATTGGGTAGAAATCATAAGATCATTAAAACAAATTTAATTTCTCACAAAATGCAAAAAAGAACAAAGTGCAGAAAATTTCATAGTGTGCTATTTCTATTGTCCATCCTGAGTCAGGCTTTTATGCCACAAATAAACTTTATGCTTTCGAAAACAAATAAAATAATACGCTGTTATCTTAAAGAGAGGCTTGTTATTTTAGGCGTAAGATTTCAAAGTGTGCTATTTATATTGTCCATTCTATATGAATCATCCGTCATGAATACTCACAAAGCTTTCAAAAGCAAATTAAATAGAAAGCTGTTATCATAAAGAGAGGCTTATAACTCCCAGAACAATTATGTGCTAATTATATTGCCACAACTGTATACTTGATATTACATTGGGAACCTAGAATTACTTGCGCAAAATTTCAAAGTGTGCTATTTATATTGTCCATACCAAGTATGGCATACATATGACACAAATTAACTGTTAATTTGCATAACAATCAGCTATTACATTTTAAATTTACGGAGAGCGAAAACTTGTGCTATTTATATTGCCACAACTGTATATCTGATATCACGTCGACTGCCTAAAACTTCTGCGAATTATTTATAAGGATCATATTTCAATAAAATATAAATAGTCTATAAAAATTAAAGTTTAAAATTAAATTCTTTCGTCATCGCTTAAGTCTACACACTTATAATCAATGAAGATTATCAGCCGCAATTAACGCAACCATTGCTGCAAATACAAATTAATTAAAGTCAATAAAAATCAAACGCGGACTTGGTCAAAAATGCTATAGAAATCCAGATAAGAATGTTGCAAATACAGCAATTTTTTTTTTTTTTTTTATCACCAACACACGCAGTCAGAACAAACAAAATGCCATAAAATAAACAGAGAAAAGTATAATGTAACGAATAAAATTGGCAACTTTTTGCAATGGCAAAACTATACTTATCTATATATCATACGTATATGTTTTAAACAAAAGACTTAACCTCAATAATCACAATAAAAATTTAGTAAATGAAGATATAACTCATTTTCAGATTACAATTTAAGTGGACACTTGTACATAACATTAATTTTATCAACATCCAATTCGCTCATGCCGGTGCGTTGTCCAATTTTGGCATCACGATCCCTTGGCACTATCGTTGGTTCACCATTAACTGAGAAGGCAGCTGGGCCATAATGTAGACAACTTTTGTAATCATAGCCAACACCAAAATCGGAAACAACGCTGGAACTATATGGATCGAAGTTAAACTCCTTGCCTGGCACAATATTATCATAGATAACATCTATGTAATTGTCGCGATCAGCAGAACTTTGTTGATGATAGAATCCCAAGGCATGCATAAATTCATGGATAATTGTGCCCTTTCGGAAGCAACCCTCATTTATTGGGAATGGCTGTAAATTCATTTCTTGCACTCTTCCCAAATATCCAACTGCAGTAAAGCAACCACCTGGCTTTGAAGTAATTTCCAGATATTCTTTTTTTGTATCATTCGCTTCACGGAATTTGATGCAGGTTTTTTCCTCCAAAGTAGCAATTTGCTGCAGTATAGCAGTGCGATGAATTTGCTCTGTAAGAGAAAGAGAAAAGATTTAAGATTTTCTTGAAAACTGAATGTGATCTAATTTTGTCAAAGTGAAGACTACTAAAAACAGGATTTATACAACAAAAGCTGCAATTTTTATTGCACTTCGTTCGGTGAACAATTTAGTGTTGGAAGTGAGTATCGAACAAACTCTAAGGTAATTTGAGAAAGGTCAATGTAACATAGACAATCGTGGTCAAACAATCATATGACACAAACAGAATCAACAAAGTTTTCTTTATGAAACTCAAGATCGGAGATTTACTTCTTAAAAATTATTACATTACATGGAGAAAATTTATACTAGTGAGTGTTGGCAAAAAATATATCAAATTATATACACGGAAAAACCTAAGCCGTAAAAATTTATTGAAAATCCCAGTAATTTTTGTAGTTTCTTCAGTAAATGTGGGCCCGTAAAAGCAAACCTTAATTTTTTCGGTTTACACACATTAAAATTTATTAGGGGAGAGTCACCGGTCGTGGACCGTGGTTTATTTTTGGGCTCTAACATTTCACAGAATAAAGATATCGAATAGTTTCAAATACCGTATGCAAAGGTAACAAAAAACGCAATTTTTTTATGCCGACAGATTAGCGTTTTGATAAAAGTTTACCTCTCTATAGCCAATTTTCTAAGGACGAGATCTTAGGCTTTTCCAAAAAAGTGGCTGGGTTGAGAACCATCTGGCAAATCCCAATAAATGACAGAAAATATGTAGTAAAACACCCATAATTTTATAACAAGTTGAGATTTCATTCATTCAGAAAGCCTTAAGAGACTAAACAAGTTATAATTACGCCACTTAGGATAGAAAATCGTTATAAACAGAAGTGTTTAAGCATCATTTCCTTCATTGGCGATATGTCAATTAATGAAAAAAATATATAAGTACCACTACCTAGCCCGTTTCACAACCGGTCACTTTCCCCGATATGTAAAACAATAAAAATAAAATCATGTTCATGGCGCACAGTGTCTCGAATTAGGGCGCTAGACCTGATAAATTCAAAATCTAAATTTTAAATTCCTGTACGCAGAGGTGTTCGAATATGCCTATTACCTCCAAAAATTTATTTTTATGTTCTTTGGCTAACATTTAGTGCATATATTTATTTGCACTTCAAAGTTGATATTTTAAATAAACATAATAAAATTTTAGTTTTGGCAAGTGATTCAACTTCAGTAAGTTTTATGGTAAATTTTCGATAAGATAAAATTTAAAAAAAAACTTAAAGCTATATAATAGTACGTACAGTAAAAATGTACAATGACCTAGAAAAAATTGCAGTGCTCAATGTTTTTAGGACCACTATAAAGGCTTAACGCCAAAAAGATGACCTCCTCACCCTTGCGCTTTAGCCGCCATCTTGAAATATGTTATATTCAATTTATCTCATTTTCTGTTGGTCGGGGGTCCTATGTGACCCCAACGGACTCAAGGGATTAAATGAAGTGATTATCTCAATTGGTTCTCGAGTAATTAAGTATTATGTGATCAATGTTCCAATAAAATGCAAAAACAATAAATTTTTTTCACGCATTTTATTTTTAACTTGTCATAACTCGAGAACCTATTGAGATAATCATTTCCTTTAAAAACTATTTTGCTTGTTTTTGCAAGTGCAACAAATTATGTTGTCACAACTTTTTGAAAAATCAAGACCCAGTGGGTGCAAAAGGAAAAAACTGATTTTTTGTAACTTTGGCGGCCGCTACCGCTCGAAATATCAACTTATCGATATCTCGTCCAAGATAAAAAAAAAACGTAGAATTTTATTGCCCGTAATTTCTGTGCGGCCAAAAGGAAATGAGATAAATCGAATCAAACATATTTCAAGATGCCGGCTAAAGCGCAATGGTGGGGAGGTCACCTTTTTGGCGTTAAGCCAATTGCAGTGCGCAATTTTTTCTAGGTCTTTATACATTTTTCGACAACTTTACTGTACTATAAGCTTTTCAAAAATATATATTGTTTACATATCTCTTACAAAGTGTTGCCAGAAACAATTTAGACAAAATTGCATTTTCTTTTTTGCTTTTGAAATTTATATTTTTGACTAAAAAATTATCAGCACCGCTTTGCACCGGGTAGAAATGGCAATTTTAAAAAAATCTGTAGCTTTTTGTTAATAACACCTGAGGTTTAAATCCTCGCACTTGCTTGCCAAAAAATGTATATATATTTATAATAATACACCAGGTGCAAAAGGTAAAACATTTCAACTGTTTTTTGTGTGGGGTGTAGCGTCCCCTCTTTTGATTTTTCCCATGGTGGTTAAAAGATATCATGTACATCCATGTACCAAACTTTATAATGAAAAAGATACATATTTTAGCGCTTCCTCTCTTTGTATGGTACGTGATTTTGTAAATAAAATACAGGTTCTCAATACAAAGTTTTGTAGTAATAACTGCTACAGGTACAACGCCCCCTTATTCGATTTCCTCCAATTTTTGCAGGATGTTTGGTGAACGCAGTGTACGCCTGTATACTGAAATTTTTTGCTTTACCACCTGTTTTACTTTTCCATACTTTCAATGTTTTTAACAGTTTTTCTGCGTACCTACTTTCGAAGCTTAAGCCGTATATATTGTCTTTTGTACCATTAGTTTTTCTTGAGAATTCAGTAAAATAATTGCTTTACTGGAACAAACCATATTTTTTGAGGGGATTATTATCACTCTGTGCTATTTTGAAATCATTTTTTGTGGATCAGTTTTTTGCGTGTATTTAGCGAACTAAGTACACATACGTTCAATCGTACGGAATTTAATAAATAAGAATCTAAGTTGCTAAAAGCTGCCACTGGAATTGTTGGGAGCCAAACAACACCGGGGAGTATGACATCACCTTTGCGGTACTTGTTATTAAGTGTCGTGGCGATGGATAAAGTCTTGAAAATTTGTTAATAACTTTTTGTTCAGCAATTGTTCTGAATTGTTCCTTGCGATATTATACGCATCATAACTATCTATGAAGCAAAACACGCCAAATGTACCAGGTTTAAATTTTTTTATCTCCGATTTCGCTCAAATTTGGCAATATGATAGGATCCGGTGTGCAAGAACAACAATCCGGGAGGATTTGGTCCTAGTACCATTTGTTGTTAAAATACAGGGTGTAGAATTTGGCGTTTTTAGTAATTTTCATGAAAAGGGTGTTCCTTCAGAAATTTTTGGCTTACACTAAAGTTTGTAAATTTATAAATCTAAGACCTTCATTTTGAAGTGTTCTTTTTATAAAAAAATATTTGTTGGTGAAAAAATTTTTTTTTCACCAAAATTTTTTACACTTAAAAATACTTTTGAAAATTATTCAAAAAAAATATATATTTTAAACTTTCCAAAAAATTAAAAAAAAAACACACTTATTGCTTGGATAATTCTAAGCATTTTTTGCCTTGAACACATTTTACATAAGATGCTTTCCTCTCGAGTAAAAAAAGATTTTTGCCTTCAGCGGGCGTTCAAAAGCCAAAAACAGCCATTTAGCGTCCGAATCCCATCTTGAGTCATACATCATTTTAAAGCTTATAAATTATGCTTTAATTTAAAGTATTTTTAAAAAAAATATAAGCCGGGTTTTTTTAAAAAAACCTGGTACACTTGGCGAGTTTTGCTTCCTATTTATTCCGTGTATTTAGTTGTTTTCAAAGACAAGATATTTTTTAGTTCTTTTTCGACTTTTTTTTATCTCTTTCCAGACAATACGGCTATTGTCGAAAGTACATGTATGTTAAGTTTTCGATATTCAACTCCAACCGATAATTTTCAGAATTATTGATATTCGACTAGAAAACAGGTAATGTTGAAGGGTTCCGGTCCGCTTCATATTACGTTTTACATTTTTTGTCATATTCTGATTAGAAAACCTTAGACGATGGGTACTTTAGGTAATCCTGATCTAAATTGGATCCAAATCGGTCAGGAACTTTTTTGAGTATTCACCAATTTTCGAGTAATTTTTGGGGGGAGCGTCAAAGGACAGTATTTAATGGAGACAATCCATTTTGGTCCTTAACTGCTGTACAATCACAGAAGTATGCATAATAAAAACTTTTTGAAATTTTTTCGGTACTTTTGGATTTTTTTTTTCTTAGTAAATACATATCTTATATTATCTGCCATTTGGCTATATAAACTTCTTCAACGATTTTCTTACCTTTTAATCACAACGATTTTTCTCGATTTTGATCAATTCTATTCGAGAAATTTGGCATTTTTCGATATTTCCAAATGTACGACATTTTTGATGTTTTGCTTGGACTATTTGACTATTTCCAACTTTTTCGATTTGCTTGTTACTTATGAAATATTTGCTGTTATTTGATACAATTTGAAAACTTTCATATTATTTTTTAAGCATATTTTTTTCGAACTTCTCTAACAATCAGATGCTTTTTGAAGTTTTTGATTTAAGCATATACTTTTTAATTATTTTCGATAATTTTTCATTTGTACTCGATAGTTTTTGATATACAGGGTCCGCCATCTAACGTTTTTTTTTTTTCAACTAGTGCTTATTTCGTGAATGGTAACATTTAGCTCATGTCTGATTTGACAGATAATTAGTTTTATCCTTCCGCTGAACGAATATGGTTGTGTATATGCTTGAACAACGTTGGGAAATATTGCGCTAAGTGGGCCTGCGATCGACTTACAGAACATACCGATATTGCCAAAAAAATCATCTTTTCAGATGAAGCTCATTTTGATCTTGGCGGATATGTAAACAAGCAAAATTGTCGTATTTGGGGCACAAAAAACCCGCACGCATACATTGAAAAGCCGCTGCAAACAAAACGAGTCACTGTTTGGTGCGGATTTTGTTCCAGAGGCATAATTGGGCTATTTTTCTTCGAAAATGTGCAAGGAGTGGCCGTTACAGTCAATGGCGATCGGTATCGGGCCATGTTGAACGAATTTTTGTTCACAAGAATTGAAGAGGAGGATATTGGCAACATTTGGTTTCAACAGATCGGCGCTACGTGCCACACAGCCGAAGCTACACTCGATGTTTTGCACCCTGTTTTTGAAGATCACATTATCAGCCGCAGAGCTGATGTCGTTTGGCCACCGTTGGACTATTATTTGTGGGGTGCCCTCAAAGGTAAGTGTTACGCCGACAAGCCAGAGACAATTGACGCTTTAAAGGACAATATTCTAGAAGCCATTGGGGAAATACAGCTGCACACAATCGATAATGTGCTTAAAAATTGGACCAATCGTGTAGGCTACTGCATGGCCAGCCGAGGCAGCCATTTGAATGAAATTATTCTTCATTATTAACCGGAAGGATTTTACTTTCAAATAAAAAAAGAAATTTGAGAAAATATCCAGTAGTTTTTTTTATAGAATTTTAAAAAAAAAAAGTTATTTGGCGGACCCTGTATATAATACTTTTTTAAAGACTTTCGATAGTATTCAATGTGTATTGTATCGACATCTTTGATGATTTGATTTTTTTGATGTTTTGAAATTTTTGCACCTTTTTCTAAAATATTTATGTTTCTATTACATACTTAAATAAAGCAAAAATCATCCCAAAACATGCATTCTTTTTGACTCACCCATAGTTGCAAAACACTTGTCGGGTGCTTAAAATTAAAACAAACATGTTTTGTTTTTATTTACAATACTAATGATTGGTGTACCACTTCAAAACCTAAACTCATTCAAAAATGTTTCACAATAGATTTCCCTTATTTATTAGTCTTTATCTGAAGTTTTTATGGCACTTAAAGCACTAGAATGTTTTTTTTTTTTTTTTTTTGTATTTTAATACTTCCAAACTTGCTTAAAAACCGTACATTGAACACAACTTGACGAAAGTATTTACCACAACATTTAATAAGAATTTTTCAAGCTTACCAAATTCCGCTCCAGCAATCTTATAGTAAACAATGCGATTTGGCCATCTCTTCGTCGGACTTATTAATCCATTTCTGGGTGCAATAGGACTACGCAACAGCTGCCTTTGTTCAGGCGTTAGCAACATATCACCTTCATCCTTACCAGCATACAGTTCAGGATCAGTTATATCCACAGCTGGTGCAGCATAAACCGTTAGCTGCACCACTGCCAATAGAATTGTTAAAAGTAGTAGTGAATTAAATGCGTTCGAATGCTTCAAAATCATTTTGTCAAATAATGGCAAAGTATCAAAATTCAGAGAAACCAACCAACCACCTGACGTACGTGCGGCTTGTGGTGAAAACAAAACCCTAATGCTTTCGATTGCTATTTAAAAGCAATTTTATTGCCATAAGATATGTTATCATTGCGATTTCTATAAACTACCGTTGGTGTTGTTGTAATTGTTGCTATTTTTTTATTGTTATTACCCCTTTATTACACAGATACTCATGTGAGGAGCGGTTGTATTTTTCTTTTTTCCTTATTTTTTTCATGCAAAATATGAAACCAGAACAGAGTTGTAGTGAGTAGTTGAGAGGAAACTTCTCGTAAATTCACTATTTGGAGAGAAATTTGCACTAAATGATATGCACTTACATACTTATATTTTTAAGTCATAAACAAAACAACGTTTTTGAAAAATAATTTTTATTATAACTGGAATTTTTTGTTTTATTTAGCTTTCTGTTCGAGTGAAACTCTCAAAAGAATCATATAAACTTATTCTCTAATTATTCGACTTTGAAAGTGTTTAAGTTTATTTCTGATAATAAATAACTAGGATATTCTGAATTTCCGTGAATGAATATAGAGATAAAATCAAACATAATTCACTAGAACTCAGATAAAATGATTTAATTTAATTTAACGAACTTTGATCTAATCTATACAAAACTTCAGAAAGGTATTTCACAGTAGAGATGCAAAAAGATAATTTTTTTTTAAATATGTGGGTAAAATTTAATTTTACTCTTTTCTACTAAATGCTTTGCTTAGTACTATTCTTCGTCTTCAAAATAAGCTATGAATTGGTCTTATATGACTTGTTTTTTCAAGATCTAACCAATTGAAAATTACACCATGGAGTGAAAAATCATATGTGAATCCATATGCTATCTGTATGATTTTTAACTTTCATGTATCATTTGAAAGTGGTCACAACTTTTTAAGACAAAACTATACAAGACCAATTCATGGGTGAGTCTCCAAAAAATTTACTATTCAATGTTCCGGGGTTCAAAACCATGTTTAAATTTGAAATTTGATATTTGACTACTCGTATCTAATACAGATACTTAACCAGAGCTTCTACACGAATTACTTTAAAAAAAAAAATTTTCATATTTTACTTTGAAATTACTTTTAATATATGGTGTTAAAAAGTCATTCTCCGTCCAGTCCCTAACCGCTTTTTAGTGCACTTAATTTCCCTATTTCGCATATAACGTTATTTTCTAAAAAAAAAACTTATACGACATAGTTTGTATAAAGAGTGTTTCGAAGAAAACCCATACACGCTCAAGTTAAATAAAACCTAAACCGTTCGATTTAAAAATTATTAAAAATACTAGCTGGACCGGAAGCGACTTTGTTCACCCGTTCCCGATGCCATTTACATATGTTCCAAGTCCCATCTATCTCCGTAATCCTTGTCTTCCAACCCTTCAGATTTTTCAAGGTGAATAAAATATATATTTATGTACCAACTTTTACAATGATAGCTAATATAGGCGTAGAAATATAGCATTTTGAGTATTTTTACTGTACGGGGGCTGCAAATCCCTTTCGTTTAATCCCTCTTAAGCTTTGCTTGCTGAATAGTACACGCAATAAACACCCATGTACCAAGTTTCATAATGATAACTGATATAGGAACACTGATATAGCATTTTGTGTGTTTTTTTCATATAAGGGGTGCAACGTCCCCTAGTTCATTCCCCCTTGAATTTTGCATGGTGAATGGTACTTACATTATGCATAAGTTAACCAACTTTCATAATCATAGCTTGTATAACTGTAGAGATATAGCATTTTTTGTATATTTTTAGTATGGGGGGTGTAACCCCCGTGCCCCTCAGTGGCATCTCACCCCCTTAAGAACTTTATACAGACCACAACAAACAATTTAAAAAAAAAAATTATGTAAATCGTCCGTGTAGTTTCCGCGTTCATAAGCTACATACGGACACCATTTCATTTTTATATATGAAGCACTCCATGCCAAGTGTACCAGGTTTAAATTTTTTTTTTCCGATTTCGCTCAAATTTGGCAATATGATAGATCCGGTGTGCAAAAACAACAATCCGGGAGGATTTGGTCCTAGTACTATTTGTAGTTAAAATACAGGGTGCTGAAGTTGGCGTTTTTAGTAATTTTCATGAAAAAGGTGTTTTTTCAAAAATTTATAGCTTACACCAAAGTTTGTAAATTTATATATCTAAGTAACTGGTCTTATTCATTTTGAAGTGTTTTTTTAATAAAAAAATATTTCTATTTTTTTTCACCAAAATTTTTTACACTTAAAAATACTTTTGAATTTTTTTTAAAGGTACTTTAAATTAAAGCATAATTTATAAGCCTTAAAATGATGTATGACTCAAGATGGGATTCGGACGCTAAATGGGAGTTTTTGGCTTCTGAACGCCCGCTGAAGGCAAAAATCTCTTTTACTCAAGAGGAAAGCATCTTACGAAAGAAGTGTACAGGGCAAAAAATGCTTAGATGCAAATGGCTTGGCACACAAGAAACTTTTTAGGGACTTTCGTTTGTTTTTTTGTCCGGTATTGCTCTTGAATTTTACTTCGTCCATCAGACACATAAAAATCTTGACCTAGAAGTTGTGAAAAGTCTGCCAGAATATAGGTTTCATCAACCATCACACAGCACGTACATTTTTTTATAAAATTAGAGTTAAATTTTTTAGATAATTTGTTTGCTCTAAATTCTTTGCCGCGTTGCGATCTGGAATTTTCTGAACTTTATACGCCTTCAGCTCAGCTTTAGCTTTGGTTCTGCACACAAAAGAATCAGAGCATTTAACTACATGAGCTGCTTTTCTGACAGAAGTGTTCCGAGCTCTGCGAAAGAGTTGTTCGAAATCTTTTGCCTTACTAATATTTGGTGGACCTTTTTTCTTCCTGATCCAGATTTTCGTGCAATGTTTAAGTCGTCTTTATACTGTTTAATGACTTTTGAAACAGTGCGACGATGAATCTTGAGATCTGTTGCTATTTTTTTAAAAGTTCACAATTGATTTTTTTGAAAAGTTTTAATTATTTTTTCACGTACTTTTATTTCGCTGTCCATTTTGAAAGAAATAACAATTGAAAATGAATAATTTGAATAAATATGTATAATATCTTAACTATATCTATATATACGTAAGTAAATAGGCAAACGTAATCGGTTCAGTCCCAGTTTCTATACCTAAATATCGACCGATTTGCTTAATTTTTTCTTTGTTGGAAAGGTTGTGAGGAGCAGCAGTGCATAGGATTATACTTTTTTTCAAAAGTGCGTGGTGCCACGCCCCTAAATGTAAAAAAATGCTCTCACGGCTAAACTACTGCATCGATTTTTATTAAATTTGGTACGAATATAGGGTTAACACTAAAGAACGATAAAATTACCATTATGTTTTTTAGTGGGCGGTGCCACGCCCCTAAGTGGAAAAAACGCGTTCACGGCCGAACCACTGCATCCATTTTTATGAAATTCGGTATAGAGATAGGGTTAACAGTAAGAAAATATAAAAATGTCAATATGTTTTTAGTTGGCGATACCACGCCCCTGAATTGAAAAAACGCTCCCACGGCTAAACCACTGCTTAGATTTTTATGAAATTCGGTATAGAGATAGGGTTAGCACTAAGGATTGATTTTTATGAATTTAGATATGGGTTTGAAATGAACAGGATGCTTTATCGACCAAGGAGGGGTATAAAAACTTTTTGCTTAATAGGCAAATGGTCGAATTCACAGGTTAAGTCATGGCTGAAAAAGAGCTTATAAGTTTTTTTCGACACACGCTTTAGGGGCTGTCCATAAACTCCGTGACGCTCCTAGGGGGAGGGGGGTTTGAGCAAGCGTCACGCTTGGTGTATTTTATTTATTTTTTATATGAAGCTATCGTCACATAGGGGAGGGGGTTCAATATAGCAAATTTTAGCGTCACGTAGTTTATGGACAGCGACTTACCTGAAGAAATATTATATGAAGATTATATGAAAATAATATAACTTAAAAACTAAAAGGCGCAAAACATTATTCAGCCGACGATATGTATATTAAAACTTCCAGATACAGAAATGTTCCCGCTACTTATGGTTTCCATGTCAAATACTAAAAAGAATCTTTTTTATGGAATCTGATTATATTTTTGATAATACTTTTATGTAACCGGATGGGGAAATTGAGTATAATTTGAAATAGGTTGAAATAAAGTTTATAATCTATTAGCAATAGTCTATAAAAGTTGATATCTTTGTTCGCAAAATTGTTAGTTCAGATTTTTTTGTATATGTACATTTAAAAGCACAAATGATGACTAAAACGCGGCAAATTTACTGATAGTGTGTGATATAAAAAAGACAATAAAAACTGTTATATCACTGTGACGTTGATTTGCGTAAATTGCAAACTGACGGGAAAAATACCCATTGCATATCTGAAAGTATTCTAGTCATTTTCAAAGTACATTTGCTGCACATACATATCACTTGATACAGTTGTGATATAAAGTTAAATGAAGACGTCAGCATTAAGACTTGTTATGTACGTATGCTTTAGAGTTTTATGACGAAATTCTAAGTAGTAAATATAAACTCGTTCAGGCTAACTTTGGTTAACTTGTCTACTGACTGATGCAAAGAAAACCTTTGGGAAATGAGGGAATTTCGCTCAAACTTTGACTGATGTCTATTGCTTTGCTCAATTGTTGGAGATAATTTTGATCATATCAATGTACACAAATCTTCAGTTATCAAATAATAAGCTACCCAACCACTTGAGAAACAAAAATTAAATCTAAACAAATAAAACTTTATTGCAAGCAGTCCCTCTTAAGCAATTGACCCGAAATTACGTTTGATTTTTAATTTTCAGACAAAGATATCTGCGTAAATAAAAATAAGTGCAATAAATTGATAGAATTTTGAAAAGTGCAGTCAACAAACCTTTTAGTAGAATGATTATTTATATACGTGAATGACTACATACGGAATTTTTAAGTTAACAATGGTCTATGGTCATGGACGGACAATTTTTGAATTCAAATAACAGAGATTAATTTTCTTGAACGATTAAAATTTACAAGTTATAATAAATTACTCAGCAACGTGTTCATTTTAGATAGCGAAATAAAGCAAAAACCAGAACCAGAATCTTTCACTGATACCACCGATGATATTGAACAAATGAACACCAATAATCGTTTGTACGAATATGTGCTACAAGTTGATAATAAAATAGATAATACAAATATTCTACATGACGTCGATTTATCTTATAAAATGATAAAATTACTTTTTTCTTCAATTAACCATATCAATTTGGTGTTTGAACAGAGATAGAACAAATTGGCCAATAGTAAAGATAAGCACATTATTAAAATGTCGATAAGGTAGTTAAAGAAATTTTTAATGCATTAAAAATTTTGCATATTTTTGGGAGTCTACATTATTGGGAAAATTAAGATTGAAATTTTAACTTACGTTTTGTACTGTGAGAACCAAAATTTACATCATCATCAGTAGATATAGCATATGCCACTGAAACAACATCAAAAAGCCCCCGCATCGCAAAAAAAGCAGAGAGCCGAACACGTCGTTATCAATAACGACAAGCTTCCCAACATGCTTGTGGTAACAGCATTTCCATCAGTGCTTGGTCTTGGCTCTGTCCTTGGGCTTTAATTTGGTCTTTGACCTTAAATCTTTAGTTTTAAGTCTTTCGTCTTTGGTTTTGGACTTTAATTTGAAGTCAGGCCATTGATTTTTGGCCTTTGGTCTTCGATCGCTGGTTTTTGGGCTTAGGTCTTTGATCGTGGGCTTTAGTTTAGTATTTCGCCTTGAGCCTCTGGCCTTTGGTATTTAACATTTGATCATTGGTTTTAAGCTTTTGGTCTTACACCTTTGCCCTTTGATCTCTAGTCTTTGGGCTTAAGCCTTTGGTTTTGGGTTCTAATTTGGTCTCTTGACTTTTGGCCTTGGGCTTTGGCCTTTAGTTTTAGTCTTCGGTCTTTTGCCTTTGGGTTTTGGTCTTTGCTTTGTGATCTTTGGTTTTTGTGATCTTCGGTTTTTAGCCTTTGATCTTTGGTTTTTTGTCTTCCATTTTTTGTCTTTGGTCTCTTGTCTTTGCTCTTTGGATTTTTGTGTTAAGTCTTTGGTCTTTAGTCTTTGGGTTTTGGTCTCTTGTCTTTGCTCTTTGGATTTTTGTCTTAAGTCTTTGGTCTTTGGGTTTTGGTCTTTGGTTTTTGGTCTTTGGTCCTTAGCCTTTGATCTTTGGTTTTTTGTCTTCCATTTTTTGACTTAGGTCTCTTGTCTTTGCTCTTTGGATTTTTGTGTTAAGTCTTTGGTCTTTAGTCTTTGGGTTTTGGTCTCTTGTCTTTGCTCTTTGGATTTTTGTCTTAAGTCTTTTGTCTTTGGGTTTTGGTCTATGGTTTTGGTCTTTGGTCCTAAGCCTTTGATCTTCGGTTTTTTGTCTTTGGTCCCTTGTCTTTGCCCTTTGGACTAAAGTCTTTGGTATTTGTCTTTGGTCTTTCGTCTTTGGCTTTTGTCTTTGGGTTTTTGTCTTCCATTTTTAGTTTAGTGGTCTAACTTTAGTGGTCTTTTGTCTTTGCTCTTTGAACTTTTACCTTAAGTCTTTGGTATTTGTCTTTGGTTTTTTGTCTTGGGTTTTTTGTCTTTAGTCTATTGTCTTGGGGACATAAAAACTGGACATAGAAAGGAACTGCTTTGACATAATGCAGTCTTTGAAGCTGTTACACTTTTACTCAAACATCAAACAAATAAAATCTCGTTAGCCACGATGAGTTATTGAAATTTTCACTGCCTTAAATGTCATGTCTACGCCAAATGTGAATTTTCCTTACTCATAATCCCAGAAAGTTTTCGATACCCCCCGCGTATTGGCAAAAAATGCTTAGCATTGTCCATGAAATACGTGTGAATTTTTTCAGAATTTTTTCGCTGCATTTTATAATTTTTTAAAAAATGATAAAAAAAAAAATTAAAAAATTCTGAAAAAAATCACACGTATTTCCTAGACGATGCTGAGCATTTTTGGACTAAAACACTTTTTTTGTAAAACGCCTTGGTTTTGAGTAAAATCCTTTTTTTCCGATCGAAATTGTATTGTATTAAAAAACCGAAAAATGTCGGCAGAAAAAAATGGGCCTGGACAACTTAGGTCATAAATATGAAAAAGATGTTGGTTTTGAGTCAAAGAAGCGCTTGACAAAATAATTTTTCAGCAAAATTTTATTTAAACTGCTGATTTTAGCATCGTGTTGTATCTTTAGTGACAAATCTATCATCCATTACACAGGCCCACAAAAAAAAAAAAGTACCCTGCGCGAAAGATCAGACCACCTGAACTTTATGTTTTCAGGGTCGCTGAATCCGAATATGGTGCCAGAATAGCGAAGTTGGTTCGCGTTTTTTCAGAAATCAACAATTATGCTGAAAAATTTGAGATTTTTTTCAGCATTATTTCTAATTTGTGAAAAAACTCGAACCAACTCCACTATTCTGACACCATATTCGGACTCAGCGACCCCGAAAACATAAAGTTCAGGTGGTCTGATCGTTCGCGCAGGGAATTTTTTTTTTGTAGTCCTGTGCACAAGCCAAAAAAAAAGTATCCTGCGCGGAAGATCAGACCACCGGAACTTTATGTTTTCGAGGTCGCTGAACCCGAGTATGGTGCCAGAATAGCGAAGTTGGTTCGAGTTTTGAAAGTTCTTTCTTTGTAACAAATGTGTCAGTGTTGTATTTGCTAAGCAATACAGCGCGTTCAGCATTGATATTCTTTAGCGAACGCATCGGCTGGGAGAGCTAAGCACAATAATGCGAGAATAAACTTAAACATTTTACCGGTATGGTTTATTCACTCAAGGCTCTTTGGAGGCAATGATACTAAGTGAATAAGTTTTCATAACTTTTATACCATTTGATAAGGCTTACAGTAGTGAATATTGTAACTCTTCTACGAGTATAACTTAAGCCTCTATTAACTTAAGAGTATATTGGAAATCTTTTTGCAACAAGCGATCACTACTAGTTTTCGATGGCTGTTATCTACATAGTTTCAATATCTATTTGAAGACTTTAAAGTTCTAAAGTAAACATTTGTAAGCAAAAATATAAATAATCTTTCCATAGTTTAATTGATATTTAACAAGTTGCAACAATGTTGAACATAAGTTGAATTTAAAGCAGTGCCTACTTGAGGGATTAATAAAAATCGAAAGGGGAAAAGTGGTGATAAGTAACAAACTGAAAAAGTTTAGTAGCATTGTTATCTTTGGTCTCATTTTTAGTAAGAAACCACAAAACCATATTGGCAGACCGTGCCCATAATTACAAAAAGAAAACAAACTAATAAAGGTGCCCAGGTGCTGAAATCAGCAGTTTAAAAAAAGTTTAAAATTATTTTGTCTGGCGCTTCTTTGACTCAAAACTAACAACTAGGTTGTCACGGCCCATTTTTTTCTGTCGACATTTTCCGGTGTTTTAATACAATTTCGATCGAAAAAACGGATTTTACTCAAAACCAAGGCGTCTTACGAAAAAAGTGTATAAGGCGAAAATGCTTGGCATCGTCCAAAAAGTTGTCCAGGAAATACCTGTGAACTTTATCAAAATTTTTTTGGGACATTTTATAATTCTTGAAATACTTGCTTCACCGCCGAGTAGTAATAGAGGAACCCCATAAACGAAATGGCCCGGTACAGTGCACTAATTGCCAAGAGTATGGGCATACAAAAACATATTGTACCCTACACGCTGTCTGCGTTGCATGTGGAGAGCTTCACCACATTTCTGAATACAAAATAAAGTTGCGAAATGAAGCTAATTTAAAAAAGTGCGCTAATTGTCAAGGAAACCACACTGCAACTTACAGGGGCTGCCCTATTTATAGAGAGCTTAAAGCAAAAATTTCTGAGAAAAGACAAGTGAATCGTAATTTAAATCATAATGTAATTACTACACATAAATATGTCCAACAACAAGGCAATCCAAATCCCATTGATCCCTCTGTTTTATATTCAAGTGCATTGAAATCAGGTACAATAAATCCACAACAAAATAATTTAGAAAGTCAAATTACAAACTTAACGCAAACATTAAATCAATTTATGATGTCAATGCAATCAACTCTTCAAGAGTTAGTTAAAACGCAAAACCAGCTCCTCCAAATTTTGATTGCTCAAAAATAAGTAAATTAAACATTTGTGCCTGGAATGCAAACGGTATCAACCAACACAAAAATGAAATTTCTCATTACCTGCTTGTTTCAGAGACACATCTGACTGATAAGTATAATTTCTATATACCTGGATATAAATTCCATATAACCAATCATCCTGATGGCAAAGCACATGGAGGCACAGGAATTTTAATTCGTAATCGCCTCAAACATTTCTGTTTAGAATCTTTTTCAAAAAACTATCTTCAGGCTACCTCTATTTGCCTACAAAATCATTCTAAGAATTTAATAGTTTCGGCGGTTTATTGCCCTCCTCGATTTGCAATTAGTGAGAATCAATTCAAAGAATTCTTTGACACTTTGGGAACCAGATTTTTAGCTGCTGGAGATTACAACTCCAAGCATACATATTGGGGTTCTCGTCTTGTAAATCCAAAAGGGAAACAATTATATAATATGCTTATAAAAAATCACACTTTCAATTTTGCTTCGCCTGGTCAACCTACATATTGGCCAGCCGACCGAAGCAAAATACCAGACCTCATTGACTTTGCTATTACAAGAGGCATCGACAGAACCCTAATCACAGCCGAAACAAAATTAGCTCTCTCTCCTGACCATTCTCCAATCTTATTTTGCCTTTAAGAAAAACCATCGTATATAGAGACCTTTAAGAAGCTAACCTCATATAAGACCAACTGGCTTAGGTACAGGAAATATAAGTATAAGTTCTCACATTCACACGAGCTACTCGATAGAATGTGAGGAACATATAGATGATGCTGTTGCCATTTTTAATTCAATCCTCGGCTCAGCAGCGGAACACTCAACGCCTTATGAGGTTGTGGAAAATACAAAAACCAGTTTTTCCACCAACAGTGAAATTGAGTTTCTCGTAGCTGAAAGTTTAGGCGCGAATGGCAGCTACATAGATCTCCCGCTTCTAAAGCAAACTTAAAAATTTCAACTTCTAAACTGAGGTCTGCGCTAAAAAATAAAGAAGATATAGAGCAGCAAAAATTTGTCTCGAAACTGGATCCTATAAGAACGGCAAACAGTCCCTGTGGAAAGCTAGCAAAAGTATTAAAACTCCGATGGAGAGTGAGCTGCCGATAAGAGCCAACCTTGGGAACTGGGCTCGAAGTGATGAAGAAAAAGCTGATGCTTTTGCAAATCACTTAAGCACAGTTTTTCAATCCACTCTTCCTATTCAAGGCTTTCTTCCTCCTAATTTGCCATTAAACAGCGATGTTATGCAATTGAACTTTCATATTAGCAACGTAGTAAAGGGTGTAGTTGAAGAGATGTGTCCCATAAAAGCTCCTGAGTGCGATTATATAACTCCCAAAATGATAAAAGAACTGCCAAATTCAGCTTTTGTCTTTTTAACCAGACTTTTTAATGCTATAATTCAGTATGGGTATTGCCCATCAGAGTGGAAAATATCATTAATAACCATGATTCCAAAACCTGGAAAAGATCGTACATTGCCTTCTTCATATAGACCCATCAGTCTTTTACCATGCATATCCAAACTGTTTGAAAAACTAATTTTATCAAAAATAATACCTTATGCAACCGAAAAAAATTTATTTCCGGTCAATCAATTCGGTTTCCGAAAACACCACGGAACAATTGAACAGGTTAAAAGAATCACAAATGAAATAAGGAAGGCTTTCGAACAAAGTGAATACTATACAGCAGTTTTTCTCGACGTAGCTCAAGCGTTTGATAAAGTATGGCATGAAGGCCTTATCAATAAAATTAAACACGTACTGCCTTTTAGCGTCCACAAAACATTTATTTCGTATCTGGAAAGCAGGCATTTTAGAATTAGACATAACAGTTTTATTTGATCACCTTTGAAAATTAATGCAGGTGTCCCTCAATGAAGCGTGCTGGGTCCTTTTCTGTACTTACTGTATACCTCTGATTTACCTATTATCGCTGGCACAACCATATCTACTTTCGCAGATGATACTGCAGTTTTAAGTTGTAGCCGTTGTCCCCTAGAAGCGACACGAAAACTTCAACTTCATTCAAACTCTATCGAAAAGTGGTTGCTGCTATGGCGCATAAAAGTAAATGAACAAAAATGCAAGCAGGTTACTTTTACCCTTAGGCGAGGTAGTTGCCCTGCTATCACATTAAATAACACTTCAATCCCCCAATCTGAAAACGTCACATACCTAGGTAGGTATTCATTTAGACAGACGGCTTACGTGGCAAAAGCATATTGAAGCCAAAAAAACGCATGTTAAACTAAAAACTTCCAGTCTACATTGGCTCACAAATAGCCAGTCCCGTCTGAAACTTGAATATAAAATCCTTTTATATAAATCCATCATTAAGCCAATTTGGTTATATGGTATACAGTTATGGGGTTACGCCAGCTCCTCGAACATTGAACTAATACAACGGACTCAGTCAAAAATTCTAAGAATCATGACTGGTGCTCCATGGTATATACGGAACGAAAACATACATCGGGACCTTTGCATCCCCTTGGTCAAAGACGAAATCAACAAATACAAGCAAAGTTACGTTGCATCATCCTAATCCATTGGCACGGAGGTTAAAAAATTTAGAAAATTTCTCCAGACTAAAAAGAAAGGATCGTCCTGCTATGAATATCGTTAGCAATTAGCTATGTTAAGCTGACTGAATTCTAAATTTTGTATGCAGCCAGTATCTGTCGCGTACTATTTCTATGCAGCCGGCGGTATCTGGCGCGTACTTTTTCTATGCAGCCGGCGGTATCTGGCGCGTACTTTTCTCTATGCAGCCGGTATCTGGCGCATACTCTTTCTTATATTTCTTGTTCCTGCTACACATGCAGCCGGAACTACTGGCGCAAATTTGTATGGAGGTCTTTTCATTCCAACATCCTGCTAGGCGGACAGCATGTTTGTGAGAAGACTGAACGTACAACAACTGCGTTCTTCTGCGCGTTTACCGAACTCCTAAGAAGAACAAGTCCCTAGAGACACATTGAACACTAAATTATATATAAGATTAATTATGTATAATAATGTTATTTAGGATTAAGATTTTTTAAACTTATTGTTAGTCTTCTAAGATGAGAAGATTCAATAAATGAATTCAAGTATTAAAAAAAAAAAAAAAATAAAAAAAAAATTAAAAACTTTACAAAAATTTCTGTAAAAATTCACACGTATGGACGATGCTCAGCATTTTTTGCCTTATCCAATTTTTTTGTAAGACGCCTTGGTTTTGAGTATGTATGTATGTATGTATTTTATTCTATCATCAATTCAGATATTTACAAGTAAATTACAAAGATTGAGATTTTATCTGATAGATATTGCAACAAATAAATTCATAGTTTAACATTTTTAGAATAACTTAAATTAAAATACAATTATAGGAAAAAGATAGTAAAAAACCTAAATTAATATCACAAACTATCGTATTTATAAGAGGATATTTTGGGATCAGTCACTTCAAGTTCACTATATTACAAATAGAGAAAGAAATTACTGACTATGGCAAATTCCGCAAGAGGGCATGGGCTGAAATCCTGCATTTGTTAGAGAATGACAGGGTCAAATCGTTTAGCGTATGTAAGATCATTTTTTCTTGGGCCAGAGTATGCAAGTCTGACGTTGGAAATCTATTTCGCAGGCTGAAAATTGTCTTTAAATTCTTGTTGCGCAATTCTTCCATTAATACACATTTTATATAACAACATTTTGTTTTTAGTGTTTAATTTCGACTTTTTATTTAACAGGAAATATAGTGCTCTACTACACCTGGTTGCTTTGATGCAGACATTCTCTAAGTGAGGTTTGAATAATAATTTTTCATCGAGTATTACTCCTAAGTACTTAACTGATTTTGAGAGCGGTATTGCGTTACCTTGCACTGAAAACGGTCTAGTAGGAACACGCTTCGGAGACTTATTAAATGGAAATATAATAGATTGGGTTTTTTCTTCATTAACCTTTATTTTCCATTTGTCAAAAAATTTTGTAGCTAAGTATAAGGCGTGCTGCATTTTCTTGACAACAGCGTTTGAGATCTTGCCATGATTAAGGCGCTGTCATCAGCGTAAAAGGCTAAATCAACACTAGATGCAGACTTAAAATCAGAGATATATATAGAGTACAATATAGGTGATAAAGCAGAACCCTGTGGGACCCCTGAACTAATTTGTCTTTCAGTGGAACAGAAACCTTCAATTTGCACTACAAATGACCTATTAGCAAGAAAACTTTTAATAATTTTTATTAGAAACACGGGGCATCGTAAAGCGTTAAGTTTATACGAAAGACCGTTGTGCCATAGCGAGTCAAAGGCTTTTTCAATATCTAAAAACACCACACCAGTGGAAAGCCTTTTTTGTTTATTCGCCTTAATTAAATTAACGACTCTTTTAACCTGATGAGTCGTACTGTGTTCAGCTTTAAAACCGAATTGAAACTTGTTTATAATATTGTTTTCGTCAGAGAACTTTTTCAGTCTATCTAGGACAATTTTTTAAAAAATTTTATCTAAACAACTCAACAAGCTAATAGGCCGATAACTTGAAGGTGATTTTGGATCTTTATTTTGTTTTAATATCGGCACAACCTTAGCTTGTTTAAAACATTGCGGAAAATAGCAAGAACGTAGACAAAAATTTAAGATTTTAGCTAAAACAGTTAAGGCAGATTCAGGAATATTTTTAAGAATTATATTGTTAATTCTGTCAAAACCAGGAGCTTTACGATTTTTTTGTAAATTTATTAAACACTTTATTTCAGCAACATCTGTGAATGTATCCGAGTTTTCATTAAAAGAAGTATTTGCATTCAACTCCGTTATAAACGAATTGACATGTCTATCAATGCTACGCGTAGGGAACGACTGCATTGAGTGGGCTTTAGAAAAATGGTCTGCAATAGCGTTTGCCTTTTCTTCATGGCAACTAATTTCACTATTATTAACAACTAAGGTCGGAATAGTTTTCTTCTTTTTACTAAAATATTTAGTCACTTTCCAGAAAATTTTATTCCCTACAGTTAGAGACGATAAAAAGTTAGACCACTGATCGTTCTTTAATTTTTTTATATGAAAAGAGATCAGTTGACATAGTTGCTTGATTATAGCAAGATAACAGTTTTTTTCTCTTACATTGCCACTTCTTTGGAATTTTCTTCTATACTTATTTCTTGTTGAAATAAGTGAAGTGCATAAATCAGACAACTGTAATGAGTCATGTTTACGTTTTTTGTATGATATTTTTTCTAATCTAGCCGATTCAAGAATATTTAGAAGGCAATTGAATTGAGACTCAATATTAGAACTAGTGGATTCTTCGAGCAATAGAGCAGAAGATGTAATTTTATCGTTTATTAGGCATCTAAAATTTTCCCAATTAGTATTTCGGTAATCAGGGTAATACTCTTCTGACTCAACTATGTGTTCATTAATGTGAAAGCTAATTGGGGCATGGTCAGAGTTCAACTCACTACCATAAACAATTAGATTAGAAAAAGACATAGAGGAGTTTGATAATAGTAGGTCAACTGTAGAAGAGTGTCGATAGCTTAAATTTTGAGCCATTCTAGTATGACTTGCCGGATAATATATAAAATAATTAGAAATACTTTGATGGTCAAACAAAATTCGCCCGGATCGATTAGTTTTTCTGCAATTCCAGCTGGTATGGTGTGCATTTAGATCGCCAAGAAGGAAGAAATCGTTTGATGTAAGGAGATTTATGTCGCTTAGAAAGTCATTGCAGTACCTTGGACAGTAGGCAGAAATGAAAACTACATTTCTGTTGTTGATCTTTACAGCAATGCTAATATTTTCAATCACTTTAGTTGGATATGACCTTAGTGAACTATGCTCGATACCGCAACGGATAGCAATCGCAACACCACCACCAAAAGTCTCTCTATCTTTTCTGTAAATTTTATACCCGGGAAGGCGAAATTTATGGTGAGGTTTAAGAAACGTTTCATTAAGCAGGACAATGTCAATAGACTTGATCATTAAAAATCGGTGAAGCTGAGTTGACGAATCAAACGTTGTAATGCCTTGGCAATTCCAATGCATTATTTGAAGACTGCTTAATCTTTTTAAGTTATATCGCATATTTAAGCAAACCCATAATAACATTGAGTTGCTCCAATTTTGAATTACATTTGCGAAGTTCTGTAGTAGCTTTAGTAAATATTTGAAAAAGCTCCTCAATCGAAAATAAATCAATGTTTTGCTGTTGAAGATGTTGTTGAGATGACTTGGCTGCATCAGCATAACTCCTTCTGGATTGGGCTGCGAGTGGACGAATTTCAACTGAAGCCGAATTAATTAAAGGCAAATCAAAACTTTCAAAATGAGTCGTCTTTGACACTTTGGCTTTACTACGGTTAGTAGTTAAGCAGTTTCTCAGCTCGAGGTATTCACTGCGGCAGGGACACTTAGGATCATCTGCCCTGTGGTTAAATGGCTTTTTGTTGCTTTTAATGCAGTTTGAGCACTTAAACACCAGATTATTACTGTTTGGGGCAGATTTTAGCTTACAATTATTGAAGTCATGATTAAGTCCACACGCCAAACATTTGTTGCAAAGCGTAGGACCATATTTCTTATTCGTGGGTTTTTTCCATTGCACAGCAACACCGCAAAGAAATCTTATTTTTAAGATTTGACTTTTGGGAACAATATTTCTGTCGAACTCCATCATATAAATGGCATCATTAACGTTAGAACGTTTAGTTTCTATTTCTTTTATAGATTTGATGTCAATGTTGTAATTTTCTTTTAAATCATCGGAAATTACGCTAAGCAATAATTTCGGCAATCCAAAAAGTACTAGTTTATAACACGAACCATCTTTTACAGGGTGAGTAAAGAAGTTGTAATTAATTTCCTGCAGTTTTTTAATGCATGCATCATAATCTGTTAGAGAGCTCGAAAAAATTTTAGTGCCAATAGACAGTCTTTTAAAGTTGTGTTTTCCAACGTCGAAAAGTTTTATAACATCAACAAATTGATGAATGTTGTCAACAACAATAGGAGGGACCTTGGAAATTACAGTTTCATCGTCGTCATCGGCGGCATCGTTCATTTCAGCATCGCGAATTTTATTAAATTCACTAAACCGGTTTGATCTTCTCAGAGTTGTTTGCACTTGCGAAGTGCTTGCAATAACTTTCGGCGCCTTAAGCTTGCTAGCTCTTTTTCGCCTAACCATAGCTGTATGGTTTCAACAGCATACGAACAACGAAAAAGAAAAGCGAGAGAGAAATGTTCAACTTGCTATTACACACGGCAACTAAAAAAAAACACGTCCGTTCGCTACGAATGGTAGTCAGAGACTGTGGTTTTGAGTAAAATCCGTTTATCCGATCGAAATTGTATTAAAAAACCGAAGAATGTCAACACAAAAAAATGTGCCAGGACAACCTAGGTCAAAAATATGAAAAAGATTTTAGTTTTTAGTCAAAGAAGCTCCATTCAAAATAATTTTTCGAGTTCAGCTAAATTTTATTTAAATTACTGGGGCCTTACTCTGTAATGCGATGCGATAGGAAATGCGTTGCGAAAGCTAGATTCGATGCGAAAAATAATTGCCACTCTGTAAATTTTTCGCATTGGGAGTAGCGTTGCCATCTATGTCTCACTGAAAACGCTACTCCCAATGCGAAAGTTTTACAGAGTGACAATTATTTTTCGCATCGAATCTAGCTTTCGCAACGCATTTCCTATCGCATCGAATTACAGAGTAAGGCCCCTGATTTCAGCACCGTGTGCTATCTTTGGCATGGGGAAAAATCAAATACCGCAGCATTTTGAAAATTTTTCTTGCATGGGATTTATCATGCCTTCTTGTCCGATTTCACTAAATTTTTACACTTCAGATTGGACTTACTATTCCTAGCATCTGTGCGAAAGTTTGTTACATTACCTCTAATAACACTTCCACTACAGCATTATGAAAATTTTGCTTGTATGGGGGTTGCCATACCAGGTCGTCTACTCCGAACTCGCATAGATTTCGCTCAGTGCTTTCACAAACTATTTCTAGTATTTGTGCGAAATTTTATAATATTTAGAAAATTTTACTTGTACGAGAGATGCCACGCCCTCTTTTCTGAATCAATCAAGTTTCTGTTCAGAACTAACATGTATTACCCTTAGTGTCTGAGGGACATTTGGTTGAATTATCTCTAAAAAAAAAAAACATTCAGTAGGTATAGCATTTAGAAAATTTTGCTTATATGAGAGGAACCACGCCCTCTTCTCAAAATTAACCAACATTTTTTCTTTACGCTTGCACTTACTATCCCTATTATAAATGTGTATTTTGGTTGAGTTTTCGTGATAAGTGGCTATAAAATTGCACTTTCAATGTTTTATTTGTATGGGCAATAGGCGTGCCTCTTGGCCGATTTTGCTTATTTTCAATCTCACGAGTTATCTTTTATGACGAAGAAAGTGTGGAAAATTTCATAAATTTATCTTGCTTAGTTTTCATTTGACAAATATTTCAACAGACAGAGGGACAGACAGACAGACAGACGGGCTAAATCGTCTAATGCTATTCAAGAATGCATATGGGGCATTGCATACCGTTCCGTACAGCATTTTGCTTTCGCAACTCCGATTTTTTGAAACTTTTTTGTCTGATATTACTAGCTGAGGTTAGCATATATGATTTTTTTTAAATTTTTTTCATCGAGCCGTTTCAGAGATAAAAATATTCAAAAAATCGGCTAGGATGATAGTTGATTATCAAATATCACACTTTTGCTCTGTGTATGGTGATTATCAATTTTGATTTTTGATTATTGACTATCAACTATCGCGTTTTGCTCTGCGTAAGGTGATTGTCAACTTGATAGTCACAGTTTTTGTATCATTTTCAAGCGATAGCTATTTAGGTATCGTTTTATATATTTTGGAAATATTTAACGCTATGAAAATGTTTTTTTTAAGTAGAATGGCACCTTTCAGTAATCGTTTCTATTTTTCTAATACTATTGGACCATCGTGACAAGGCGCTTCGACCACTGTAAAGTTGGAAGTAATCTTTTGAAAATTTTGTTGATTTTGATGGAAATATAACTTAGTTTCCACTATTAACTAATGATTAAAGAGGTAACAATTTAAACTTTTTTATGACATTACAAATAAGGGAATGTTGATTTTTCTGTGGAGGGTTAAGTATGTACTATTTATAAGAATTTTTTGCGGACTTAATTCAACTACATACAATCAGTCTTTGTTGAACAACTTTTAGAGTTACGAGTTATAAGAAACTTAAAAAAAAATAGATAAATGTAAATTCCTCAAATATAAATTCATGACTTAAACAAAATGAATCATTCACAAGTGCAATGGTTGAGTTTATTTTTTAATTAAGTACATAAAAAAATAACAAATAGCTAGTTTTCAGCAGAGTTCTCTTTAAAACTAATTAAATTTATTTCATAATGACGCTCTATTCATCTGTCCTTGGACGAATTCCTTTCGAAAAATGTATATGTATACAGTATGGACACGGAATTTGCCTGAAGGTAGAAATGATTTTGCATTGGTAAGCTTCGCCTTACAAATCCACTCGCAAAAATAGTGTCAAAAGAAGCAGCGGAAATAAGTCTCCTAGTTGCATCTGTATACTTGTTTTCAGCTAAAGTCTTCCATTATATCATTGTTAATTGTTTGGAAGAAAAGGTACTCCTAAACTTGCCATGCTTTCTACGCCAACCTCAGTCTTATTAAATTGGAGTAGTTCTTGGTCATCATCATTGAGCACTTCTAGATTTAAAAAAGGTGCTTCGGTATTGCTTACGCGGTGTTCAATCGCATCATTTTCAATAAACTGCGAAAGGTCACAATTACACCCTTGATTATCATCATCAAGCTTCTCGGGACTTAAAAGAGACACTTCTGAGTCACAAGTGCATTCTTGGTCATCAGACACTTTTTGGGTGATAAAGTTTCCACTAACGTCTGGAATTGTATCCGTATATTTCTGTTTACAAATTAAACTTCAAATTAAAATTTAAATTAAACTTCAAATTGTAAGCGTTGCCACCTGTTAAACATTATTCTGTGATCGCTTTACGCAGAGCAAATATAAGTTGATAATCAAAAACGATGATCAAAATTGCGACTATCAACTATCACCTTAGCCGATTCCACCCCAGAAGAACAATTCACAAAAAATATTTTTATTTCAAATGAAAATTAAAAATTGTCATAAAATGAAGGGGTTACGAGCTTTCACATTAAATACAAAAACATATTATGTATCAATGAAAGTAGAGCATATACATACATTTTCAATTGATTCAACAAATCCTTTTATAGAGACGTTGGCTTGGAAAAAATCTCACAGCGACGTTGTTCGGTTTTCATAAACATCCAATTTTTGATGTAAAAATTGAAAGAAACTCAAATTAGACGTTGCGTTTGAAAATCCTTTATAGAAGAAAAACCATATAGTCAAAGAACCGATCGATGGATTTTTTATACAATATAAGTTTTTGTGTTAATAATAAACGAAATTAAATGTGGCCAACTTCTAAATTACTTCCTCCGTATTGGTGAATATAAACACAGGTAAAATCCAAACTTTTAATCAATATCTTTTATGAGATACTACTGAGGTGTCATGACAAATGCGTCCGATAATTGATGTAACTATTAAGTTAACTGGGTGTAACAAACCATCTACACAACCTATCGATGGGGTAAAATTTTTGATAAAAATTTCTAGTTTTTTTTTTGCGTATAAATTTAAGCGTTAGCTTAATTCACAAAATCCTATAAGTTAGACTTTTGTTGTTATTTTTTTACTTTAAAGCGATAAGTTCTTACTAAATTTTTTTTTGTATCAGCAAAAAAATTATATATCTTTAAAATGTATGCTTTTCATCAACTATGCCCGGATTAAAACTTCATGCCAAGTTTCATTTAGACAAATGCAACTGAGAAGGAAGTTTGGTGCCAACATCAAAACAAAAACTTTTAGTACTAATCAGTCCATATACCCATCATAAGAAATTGATTCTTCCTTTTCTTGTGGATCTTGGTACAAAGCACATCATCGTAAATTTAGTTTGAAAAAAAATCTATAGTTTTATTTGCCATCTTTACCAAGTGTTTAAAATTTTGTCTAATTGTTATGACAATAAGAATAATCCACTAAAGAAAAGGTAACAGTTTTGATTAAAAGCCCTAATAATTTCTTTTTTGTTATAAAGAAATATGTGTTTTTTTCAACAGTTCAAAGTTATTTCGCAAGAAATCACGAGTTTCCCGATTTTAAGTTTTTCAAGCATTTCTTGCTTAAAAAACTATTGGCAACCGAAATAGGTAATATGACCCAGAAAAAAAAAACATAATGCAAAATCTTCATTCGCTTTGTTTCTCTTTAAATTCTTATGCAGGAAAACCATAATCAATTCAGCTCCTGTGCTCATCATCATTATTTTACGTCTTCAGTCATCGATCGGCGATAAAACATTCAACCGCGTGACAAAAAAACTACGGCCAAGGTTTCATTGCGCGAGGAGAGTTAAAAGCAATTTTCTAAAGTTTTCCTAGAAATCGGTGAAATTCGATATTAACATATTTTAAATTTACAAAGCTAAGTTCAGTTTTTGTCCATAAAAAAGAAAATAATTGCAAGTTGCGCACAAGAAAATTGTCAAATCTTATATAAGTATAAAAAATCAAAAAAAAGAAAGAAAAAAAAACCATACCAAAAATCCTATTATCCATAAAAAAATCGTAAAAAAAAAATCAAGTGAAAAGCAAATTTAAAGTAATTAATTTCTAAAAACTCAGAGCAAAACCTAAATTTTGGTAAAAAGTTATTAAGTTATTTTTTTTTTGTATTCTGTACATAAAGAAAATATAGAAAAAAATTTAGTGAAAAGTAAAATATTCATAAACAAATTCATAAGTGCAAAATAAAAAGAAATCAAATTAGTATCAAATGAAAAAAAAAGCAAAGGAAAAGTTAATAAAAAAAAGAACGTATAAATTGATAGAAGATCATTATTGAAGAAAAATCGCATGCGATTTTATTCTTCTTTAACATACCCCTGATAAATTTCATGCAAAAAGAAGTGTTTGCTCTAAGAATACGGTGCATTACAACAACAACCATCATAAGCTGAATTCGATCAGCCATATAATAGTTGTTGATCATATTTTTTATCATTTTCATCACCTACAGCATCTTCATAGCAACATCGATGGAAGGCCTTTCAACGAGCTGCTGGCAGAATTGTATGTGAGTTTTTTATCATTTTTATTCATCATTACGCATTCTTCAAGAGATACGCTTAGTGGTCTCACTGAATTAGTGTTTTAATTCAGCTTAACTGAGTGCAAGACTAAGCCTTTCTCTTGTTTGAAAAATGTCATTTTATTATGTACACAATTTTGATAGTTTGTTTTGATTCTTAAATTCCATATAATTTTGTAATTTTTACACGCGTTGATTGCGGTTAAAGTTTTTTTTTCATGATCTTTGTTAAAATACGCTAATGCTAAAAATGATAAATTGATTTTCCTTTGGATTTTTTGGTTTTGATTTTCGGTTTGGTCTTTTTAATTACTCTCATGGATATATAATATCCAATCAATAATAGAATATTTTCATATTACGCATTATTTCCATTAAAAAATCTCATATCGTTTGGTGGTTGTTTTTGCTCTTTTCATTTAAAATAATTTTTCACCAAGTTAAAATTTTGTATGATTTAAAATTATTAAAATATTTTAAGTTAAGGGCATATGTATATATATTTAAATATGAATTTATCCATAAAATCTTTTTGATTAATTTTAATCTAAAAAAAAAAACTTTATTAGTGTTAGCTGTCATAAGTGTAAAAACCTAATGGTTTAATAAAATGAATAACTTTACCCTTTTTGTAAGAAATTTAAAAACGTGAATTTTTTTTCTAATTATGATCGGCTAAGGAGTTCTATTTATTGCCCCTATGCTCCTCCTAGGAGTTAAAGGAGAATACATACATACATACAAGGAGTTCTATGTTCTATGTTTGTTTAGGGATCTTTCATTTATTTTCGCCTCGAAAGATCAATGGCAGGGTTGGGTTAAGAGCGAGCATATCTGTACTACATCGCAAGATATGCAGCCTATACTTGTTGGAAGAGAACTTCAAGAGTTCCATTTTTTTGTTTTTCTTGTATTAGTATACAGGTCTTAAGTTTCGGTTCTTTTTCGAAGTTTGAATTTTTATTTTTTTATTTTTGTAATGATAACAGGGACTCATTTTTATTTGTTAAATTTGCTCCTCAACTTTTTGCTAAGGAGTACTAATGTATAAATGAATAATTATAAATAACGTTTGACAGATTAAAAACTTTAGTATTTACAACAATTTTAAAGATTATTGAAATAGCTTTCATAAGACACTAAAAGTTTTTAATATCCATCCAAGCGTTTCCAACTTATACTGGTTCTGCTAAAACTACTTTTCACTTAAATTTTTTGTTTTTTTTTAAACTTTTTGATGCAAACTTTTGATTTTTCAAATCCACAAAAATGATTAAAAATACATTTTTTACTATAAATTTTTACTTTAAAAAGCTGTCAAAATCCAGCGGAAAATGGAAAAAAATGTCAACGATTTATGGAAAAAAGCGTTGCCACGTGCTTTTTTTTGTGCAAAATGTCTACGAAATTGGAAAAAATCAGCGATCAGACTGGTTGTTTGCGCAAAATGTCAAAGATATGGGAAAGGCACAGCGTTGCCAGATGTTGTTTTTGTGTAAAATGTCAACGCTCTTGGAAAAGCGCAGCATTGCAAACTGGTTATTTCTGAAAAGGTCAACGATATTAAAATAAAAAAAGCAGGATTTGATTTTGCTGAACTATTTTTTAGCCTATTGATTTGCTGTGCTGCGACTATATAAAAAATACGCAGCACAGCACTACAGTCAAAGCACAAATTTAAAATTGAACTGTCCGCTGTGCTGTGCTGTTTTTTCAATTCATAAGCAGCAGCAGAGCCGAAGCTCTTTTTCGAAATCCGATCGCGTGCTGCTACAGTTGAAGTCGATTATTTCAAATGTTTGCTTCGCTGCCGCTATGCTTTCGAAACAGAACGAAGCAATAGCAATAGGAAACAAAAACATTCAGGTTGCCACCTGTTTTTTTTTTTTTTTGTAAAATTAGCTAAATTCATACATTTAAAAAAAAAAAAATTTATTTTAGCCTTAAACCGCTTAGATAAACTTTTGAAAAATCTAACATATTTTTTAGGGTTGCCACCTGGTTTTTTCAATAAAATCAAAATTTTTTTTCAATAAATTGCTAAAAAACATAATTTTCTGTCTATAAATTGAAATCTTGGGTCCAAAAATGACGAAACAAAAATTTAGGATCGCCATAATAGGGTTGCCAGACGTTTTTTTCGCAAAATTGCATTCCTTTCTCAACTTTCTTTATTGAATGTTATAGAATCGACCCAAAAACTCATAGTTAATTTTTTGGGGTTGCCACCTGGTTTTTTAATAAAATTTAATAAAATTTATAGAGAGAAAATTATGATTTTAAGCATTTTATTGAAAAAATTTTGATTTTATTAAAAAAACCATGCGGCAACCCCAAAAAATTTACTATGAGTTTTTGGGTCGATTCTATAACATTCAATAAAGAAAGTTAATAAAGAAACGCAATTTTGCGGAAAAACGTCTGGCAACCCTAATATGGCAGCCCTACATTTTTTTTTGTGGTTTTTGCACCCAAGATGTCAATTTATAGAGAGAAAATGATGATTTAAAGCATTTTATTAAAAAAAATTTTGATTTTATTAAAAAAACCAGGT